>JAZDUA010000782.1:0-335000 GCA_038098605.1 Gryllus longicercus
GGAAAAAAAGTGCAAATGTTTGCGTGTGCGCGCACCATGTTGTTGCAAGACTGCGTGTCATATTGGGCAAATGTGTATAACATATGAAACGATGTTCAGCGGAGATTCATGGTGATATGAGAGACCCAACAATGCCACAACCACAGGGCGAAACACATGCCTTATGCAGGACTTGTATTCACGGATGATTTGGTACTTAGGTCAATTATTATTTTAAAAAAGTGTGATAGGTAGTACAACAGCCATATTAAATAAAAAATAAAAACACAAACCCTCATTATAAGCTAAAATCGGTTTTAGCAAATATTGATAACATATTTGGCCAAATTCTAAAATAAATGCAATTTATAATAAGCTGGTAGCAAATACCACATGGTATCAATGCTAATGCTAATTTAGAAATACTACTCACATTAATGGAAGATATTTTCCATGTTGGATTGTTTTGGATCATCTTACATCAAAATTTATGTGCCAAATATCTGTAAAAGATATGCAGGAGATGAATGAACATATCATATAGTTTATTTTTGACAGCCACAGATCATGTTAATTATTATTGAATACTATAATCAACGTTTAGGACATATCATGCAAGCAGCAACAATCACAAAACAGAAGCAAAAACAAAATGAACTAATCAGATAGAAAATGTTACAATAAGCACAACACAACCACAGTGAGAAACATAACACAGCAGAAAAGTCTATTACAAGTAGGGTGAGTCAAAGGGGAAAATCTCAACTCGGTTTTTCCGCCAAGCAAGAAAGAAAGGTTTTATTTAGGATGTTTAAGAAAAAAGTGCACTAACAATGAGTACAGGCAGAAGGGCTGAGAGAAGTAACTTTGTCTATCAATTCTAAGTCTATGAGGCCGGAACTCAGCGGAATGCTGTGAAAAAATATGTTTCTGCCCATTTGCAAGGTTGACATACCAAAATGCACTGGAATCATATGGGAGGCCTCTAGTTCAGGCTGAGATGGAAAGGCAGTACATAAGACCACAAACATTGCAGTAGCAGTAACTAAAGAGCATTGTATTTTAGGACATGAACTGCACCAGATGTTGATGATGGGAAATGAATCAAAATTTCAGAGTTACATTTTATTATTCTCAATAAGAAGAATAGAGTATTGAATTGAATAATTAAGTGTAACCCTGAAATCATATTTCATGTATCAACACCTTAGTGCCCTATTAAAGTGCGATACTCTTCGGCATCTCCTACAATGTTTTATGGCACTACTGTTCTGCCTTCGGCTTTACCCCTCTCCACCTGAACTAACATCCACCAGTAAGAAGCAATTACATAATGGCATACCAACATCTCATGGGGGACATCTTTTACAGCCTAACGCTGAGCATAGGTCTCTTAAATCTAGGATTCACTACCAGAAACTACTTTCCTTGACCTCTTCTACTTGGCCTCTGCATTAGTGCACTTGCTTTTCTCAAAAACCCTGTTTATTTCAATAATAATCATTATAACACAAGTCTTTTAAAATAAACTTGAATGATTAAACTCAAATCACTTTCACCTTTTCCCCCACTATTTTTTGTATTAGCATTATAGAAATGAAGAGTACTTTAAACAAACGCTTTGGGTTTCAGATAATTGTCATAATCACACTGAATCTAATTTTAGAGTGACTGCATTTTTCATTGTTTAGTGCATTAACTGAAATCCATTTATACAAATATATTTTTCTTCCTTTATAAGAGTTGGAAGCCAACGGCTCATTCTGTTCTGAGAGACTCAGAACTGTTCTGACCACCCCATTCTAGGCGAGGTAACCTTTAAAGCTGATAAGCGAGGTAACCTTTACAGCCGATTTGGCTCCATCCTGTTTACATGTTGAAACCATTTCTGTTGCTACTTTTAATGTCATTAACCACACTATCATTATTTAACCTCAACCATATGTTTTTGTTTGAAACTCTTTCCCTAAAGGTTAGACCCCAGTAGAGCTCTTAAGAAATTCATTTGCAAAGCCTCTAATCTTCTTTTGTCATTTTATCTCTGTGTCCACGTTTCACTTGTAAAGCAGAGATGGGTTGAGATTCCAGATTGTGGAATCTCGTTAGTGTGCTATTCGACATATTTTTAAAATGTCAATTCATAAAGCCATTCAACTTATTGTCTTTATTTACATTCTCTTGCATTATGGGGTTGATTTCATTTGATATTTTGCAGCCAAGTTAAGTGAACTTCGATACTTATTCAATAATTTGGTTGTTGACAATTTTGCCTCTTCTCAAATATTTACCTTAGCATGCCATAGCCTTAGTTTTTTATACAAATATGGTTACATACTAGAAATTAGCTTATTAAAAATCATACACATTTCTGCATAATCTCATCACACTAATGACTAGCATCCAGATAGTGACGTTTCTATATATAGAAATTCTAGAAAGGTAAATCAGTTAACTACAGATTTTTATCCATGACTTCATGTCCTTACTATCAACCATCACATGATGTGGCAAAAATTACAATGAGCATAAAATAAAGAAAATTAAACTTTTTGGTCATTTTAACTTGTGTTGTTTATATATTTTAAATAAACATTGAGGTATTTGAAGATCCACATTAATTATTAAAAAAAAATATTTTTGACACAGCATTTTAAATAAATTGTAGAAGATAATATTTTAAGTATACGAGTCAAAAAAAAAAATCATTCCTTAATTTTTTTCTGAAAGTTTTGGGCACTTGATTTTTCCTTTTTTTTTTTTAACGGCCTTGAATCATCTCCAAGTTAAAGGAAATCATGTTCATCAATTCTGACCTACTCTATTTAAGAGAGATCAGGATTAATTTGGAAAATGGATCAGAGATTAATTTGGAAAATGACCCAGGGGCTTCGTGAAAAGTACCCATCAAAATTAAAATATCGGTTTCAAATTCAAGGGGCTGCAACATCAACCATATTGATAAGGATATATCAATTTTGGACAAAATCACCTTTTTTCAGGTTTAGATAGCTGCTATCGTTGCTCACAGATGGAGGGCGGACATTTTGTCGCCACTCAATTTTTCACTATCAAGGTCCCACAAAACATGGATTCTTCATGGATTCTGGAAATGCTGTTAAATACGATGAGAAAATTTAATAAAAATATTTCATGCGAGTTTTCAAAAAATATTTTTAGAAATAGCATTACTTTCAGACACTAATGTAGCAAAATCAGCTCATTTTTTTTAAAAATAATTGTACATGACCTTTTTGAACGACCTAATTTTTTACAACAGACTTTGTTGAAAGCAAAAATCGCTATCTCCAATCTTGTAGTATTGACATTTTCACGTTCTTCTGGCATTTGCGAAAAATGGAGTTACAGCCGAAAATGAGACTAGCACAATACTTTTTACCGTCCCTAATTACAAATGTGAAGAAAATTTAAAGAAAAAATTTGGAGCGTTTTTTGACGAAAAAATCGTAAATTTCAAGCGCTAAATACGCAAAAACTATTTTTGTACGTGAGCTTTTTAAAGAGCTAATTTTGTCCAACAGACTTAGCCCGAGGCAAAAATCTCTATCCACAATTTTGTTGTTTTAAAAACTTGTTTTTTGGTGCAATTTTCGAAAAACCGAGCAATTCCTGGAGGTGCGACAAGCACCATATCTTTTACTGTCCTTTATTACAAACGTGGAGAAAACTGAAACAAAAAATTTGCAGCGGTTTTTGAGAAAAAATTGCGATAATCTCATGCGGCAAATTTCGCAAAAACTTGCTCATTTTCTCAAAAACTTGTTCATGACCTCTTTTACAAAGCTGATTTTATATGACATACTTTGATTGGGGCAAAAATTACTATCTTCAATTTTGTAGGATTTTTTTTTCATTTTTTTTTTCATTTTTGAAAAATCGGGGATGTTAACGAAAATGAGATCTGAACAATTCTCTTAAACTATTCTCACTTCTCTTCCCACTATTCAACAACAAAATTTAATCAAAAATTTGGGGCCACTATTGAGAAAATTTTGAAAATGTTTTTGAGGTTTTATATGAAGTACCCTTAAAAATCAAAATATCCGTTTGAAACTCCCAAAGCTACGAGTTCATTCTGATCGATTGAGGAATATCAATTTTGAAGAAATCGGCTGAACAGTTTAGGCGCTAGCGTTGACCACAGACAGACAAACAGACGTGTATCTGTCAAACTATTTTTTTGTTATCAAGAACCAACAAAATATGGATTCTGGCTACATCACCAGTTAGAGGATTTTTTTAAAATTTAGCAACAGGTTTTAACCACCTTTTCGTTATCGAAACAAATTTTCTGGAGAAATTTCGGCGTTTTCTGGCGCACGATTACGTAACTCTCTCTTCTTACGAAGAATTCGTAAGGCGAGTAAGTAAAAAGCACCCACTTTACAAAATTTGACTGCTTTTTAATTTTTGTGTTAATTTTTCTTTGTGAACACATATTTTTGAAGTTTCCAAGTTTTCACCCCAGACACCCTGCAATTGTTTCATATAGCTTAGTAAAAGTTCTCAGTTTAACTCAGTTTCAGTGCTTCTGAATTTGCTTTATTTGTGCAGAAACAAATGGCATACCATTGCGCTTTAATAAAGACAAATGAAGAAAAAGACTGGATCAATGGTTTTTTGGGTAACATCAGACCTACAAACACAATAACAAATGCTTGTATGTATTATCAGGAACTAGTAAGTCAAACTCATTTTCATTTTAAATTTAAGCTGAACGCTGTTCAAAAAAATAGAATACATCATGGTTTGGAATGCTTGCTTCATCTACAAAGATCTACTAGAAAAAGGCACTCTAGAAAACCATCTCAACCATCATAACACCCTATTCTACAATTCCAGAATATTTCAACTCCGCATAGGCAAAATCAGAAATTTAGAAACAAACTTCATTTAATTTTTATATTTCAAAACTAATTTGATGAAACTCAATAAAGAAAAAGAATGATATTTAAAACAGACTTAGTAAATAGCATTTCAGGGAAAAAAACTAAAAATGATTATTAAATCAATGCACATAAATCTAACTTTATCATAATTTTATTTCAAGACCTCCTGAATTTTCCCTTTTGACTCACTTTAGAAAATACTTGTGCTTATTAAACATGGAGAGATAAATGAAGAATATGAAAATATCACAGAAATTGATTAAAGAGCTTCCTATGTGTGGGTTAACAATTGTGGTATCTTTACTCATACATAAATAATAAATTTTCCCCTATATTAATTTCAAATACTCATTATGTTGTGTTACGTTCATACACTGTATTTGGTAACTACCATGCACATAATTCTGGATTTTTAATGCAATACAAAACAATGGTATGAAAGTTCATGCTAGCTTATATATAAGCAAAAAGAGAACTTACATATTTCTTCACTTTCACTCCAGCTTCAGCTTCAATACTTCAATTAATTGCAATGTAATGATGAAATATCACCACAAATTATCACAAAAATGCATATTTAAAGTGAGCTACACACACTCTCTATAAATTTTTAGAGAGAAAAATATATTAATGATTTCCATTATAATGGTCATGAAACTTTTTGCAGAATTCCAGCACTCTTGGTTCTGGTAACTGAACTTGACATTTTAAAACTAAAATTTTTCTTAATTAATTTTTTAATATTATGAAGGTAAATAAACAATGGACATTTAAAACAATAATAAAACGAACAGCAAAACTAAATTTTCAGGATATATACATCGCAAAATATGAAATTATTCCATTTACAGACATTAATTACTAACATAAATCACAACTTTTTGACTCTTATTTTGAAATAATCTATAACCTAAATAAAACTATAATTACCCATTTTTTTGCATTGCATGAATGATTTCCCCTTTAGAACACAGTTTTTCAAATTGACTATCATACAGTATAATCTCTTGTGTGATCTGTGTGAATAATTTAGATTATATTTTACACAGTAAAAATCCTTTCAATAACCAACTGACATTGTTAATTGACCAACTTTCATTGTCTGCATCACCAAATCTAAGGTGGTTTTCAATTTTCAACACATTTTAATTTTATGTTAGTTAAAAAAAGATTTTACACATTTTCACATTACAAATGACAGGACTTGCTCTCAAAAATATAATATTTCATCTGCAATAATGTAATTCCTGAGGCATAGGAAATCAAACATAGACTCAACTGCTGAGAAGTTGAAAGGAAATAATCACTATATGACATATCAGGCACGTCCTACATGTACCAATACTCTGCAGTGAAAATCCACAATACTGTGACAAGGTGTAATTACATTAGAGATTACCCTTCTTTCTCTGACAGTAGTACATTTCACCACAATATTTTTCATGTTAATTAAAGTTAATATTCAGGAAGAGATAAATGTTAAATGCAATAGAGTATAAAACGTAAATTGACTAACAGTACATCTGAGTTTTATGCACCGCAGAGAACACAAATGATATTCATCGTTCATTTGCTATTTACTACTGAAGTGAAAGATCTACGTTATGTATCCAAAATAATCCCTAAATAAAGAATGCACATACAAATGTTCAGTGTCTTTAATAATCAAGATTAATTTGTCATTGATAGAATTGGGCAAAGCCCCAAAGTCCTGTTTAAAATAATTAACGGAAATTAGCAAGAATTGTGCTGAAATTTAGCAGATAATGTTGGTCAGAGTGTACTAGAAAGAAAGTAACACAACATGCACACAAATTTGTACAATAAAAATCTTATAATTTAAAGTTCATTTGCAAATAACCGAAGTAATCATAAATAAATCAATCAACACCAAATAACTTACTTTGCAAGACAAGAAATGCAGCCATTTGCAACAACTAAAATGCTACCTAGCGCCATCAACTATACAGCTGACATTAGCACTCAAAATCATTTGCTGCTCAAGGGAGGAATCTAGAGGTCTAGAGATACACAACTTCAACACTACAACATGCCCTCCAAATTTGTAGTTGAGCACAAGGTAATAATTAATAAAATTAAGTGGATACTGCAAATCCTCACATGTCTAATGATATAGAGCTAAAAGAGGCAAAAATCCACAGAATTCAAATGATCTGAAAAGGACAATTTGAAATGCAAATACAGAAGCAAAATTGGCATAAATGTGTAAGTCCTACAAGAACTGAGTGGTCCAATACAAGGGAAAAAAAAATTTTCAATAATCATACAAGGTTCTTGACTACTTTTTTGATTACCACTTTCAGGTAAATGTGAGAACAAATCATTTAAAGGAGAGGTGTATAAGTTGAATATATGACTAAGCTTTTCTGCATTTCACATATAAGTGAATTTGGTAAAGTAGGATTTCATACGACAGAAATTTTATTCTTACTTAAAGAGATGCCTCTCATTTCCAGTTTCTCACTTATTCACGTTCTTGTCCCACAGAGAAATTTAGATTATGGAGATTAGAATCACAATTGTTTAAGTTCCAAAGGTGAATGTTAAACCAAAAAGTAAAACTTTTACCAGAACTTTTATTTAGGCCAACATGTTTTACGAATTACATTTCATTATTCCTTGTAAACCAAAAGAAAAAGAAATTAATTAAAAAAGAGATATTGCACATTAAATTCGTTATGAAGTTCATTTGTCTTGCCTTCATCATATTCACACTGTACACTTAAATTTTCAATCACTCGTAATGAATTTTCGCTTCAACACTAACAATGTGCGTACAAACGAGTTGAATGTTCTGGCTACAACCTTTCAAGTCAGTTAGTACAAGTTAATAAGAACTTGTGGAAATATTCAATTATTTTAGAAAATGCTGTCATTCAGAGAAACCTAAGAATGTCAAATCCTCTGGTAGAAAACACTAAGAAAAATCTGGATTGAAAACAATCTCAAGTAAACAGGTTTTACATTCTCACTAAGTTGTTTTTTTTTCCTCGTATTCAAAATATCAGAAATTTATAATTCGTCTTTCTTATTCAGGTTTAACTATAAGCCGATTTACATGTTTTTTGTTTCTTCTTCGTTTTTCCCCCACATTTCTCTGTATTACAATTTATCAAAACTTAATAATTGAAATTCAGTCAAAAATAATTTGTTCACAATGTGAACTGACATTTCAAATAACCAACGATAATATTTTGAATAAGTGAAATTTCAGTATTCAAAGCTTCCCATTATTAAATACTAAAAATGTAATTACACTACATCAAGTTGTTCTTGTAATCAAAAGAAATAAAATAGTGTTACATTTGTAATGTTCTGCAATATGACCTAAATAGCTGAAAGAAAATTGAACCCAAAGGGGTTATATGTGCACCTTGGCACATGATACTGCAAAATACTGCAACAACTTAGCAATTGTTACTTTTTTATTCAAACATTTTCTGCAAAGAAACTTGTTCCCTTCAGTGGCGCGTCCAAAAAGGGAGGAGGGGAGAGGGTTATGGGGTTTCAACCCTCCTCCCTCCATCATGTGTTTAAAAAAGTATAGCTTTTATTAATTTTCTATACTATCAACACACAAAAGAAACATTTTATATTTAGCAAAAATGAAACATTGTTTAAGTTAAAAATCAAGTCAGCAGGAAACAATATCTGCACCCCCTCAAGAGGAAAATCCTGGGTGCGCTTCTCATTCCCTTAAATATTTAACACCTGCTGTTTTCTGTATCATTTAAACTTCATTAAGAACTCAATTTTATCTCAAAATTAACTGATTGATGAAATAAAAATAGAATTGATAAAACAAATACAGCATATTGTAGCTAAACCAACAACATTAATAACAACTGGTAAACGTAACAAAACATACACAAAAACAAATAAGGCTGCATGCAGGCAGACATGTTACTTAAATACATGAAGTACAAACGACATAAATATTCTTCTAATAAGTAAACAATTTCATAAATATGAGATTCTACATGGCAAAACAAAAATTAGTTTACTACACTTTTGAATAATACAGTGCAACTTTAAAAATAATTTGAAACAAGAAAAATCTCTAAGTTTGACTTCCACAAACACTTATAATGTGTGTTGTGACAATGTTAATTTGCACTTGCACACCAAGCGAATTTCACTTACCCTCTGCTTCGAGTAGAGGATGAATGTTTCGATATCTTGGTATTGTTCCTGTGGATATTGGAGCACTAGGTTTGAATTCTTCCTCCCATTCATGTTGATCACTCTTTTTCTTATTCTTCATGTTTTCTTCATTTACAACGCGAACATGATCTAAAATGCAAAATTAACTAGTTAATTACGATGTGAAATAAACGACCCCTCAAAATTTCATTCACTGACTTATTCTACAAACTTGAAGTATTTTCATTGATATGTCATACACGAAGACAAATTTAAAAAATAATAAAACCAACTACATACTACGACTAGATAGCCATAAATATACGAAAATATAGTTCAACTATGAATGAACTAAGAAAAATCAAACGATAGTTACATAAATAACAATGCTATTCCAGTTAATTGCACATCATTGCACAAAGTGCATCTCAAACTATTATGTATTCCAAAATCGATAACAAAAACAACCTACAAAAACACCGGTCGTCGGACTAGGTCATTCACCAAAAATCAGCTGTTGGATCAGACTGTATCACATGTTACGTCATATGTTGTTGACATAACAAGAACAATACAACCGCTCAACTGTTTAGGGCAATTATAAACGTTCATTGAATAGTCGCTACTTCTTCATCCACTGAATATGCAGACACGCGATGCAAATTGATTGCATACAATTGTATGTTACAATACTGAGAAAGATAACGTACACTCTGCCTGTTGTACAACCAAACAGGAAATAATATACCTAATTATGTGTCTCTCAATTCGACTTTATTAATCAGTCTGAAAACCAACATCTCTAAATTACACTGTTAGTAAATTCCAACAGCATCTGTAAGGTCATTGAACTCCAACTCATCTGTAGTTAGGACGAGGAAAACATCGCAACACAGAGTGTTGGCATATACATAATATATAAAATATCGGTTTATTGTTGGTTTAATTATTTCACAACATTGACCGTATCGTTGAAGAATAGTTCATCTTCATTCTATGAAAATTAATGAATGTCTGTATTATGTACTGCAAAATAGTTCCAAAAGCTAATCCGATTTTCTTCGCATTTTCTATGCTGAATTCACATCTGAATCTAGAATAATTTAACATGATACTTTCATCATACATTACTCAATTTGGAGAGGGAGATACAAATTTTGTTTTAACGCTATCTGCAATGCATCTACTATACTAATGCTACTTTTAATACGTGTTGCGGAGCAGAGGTACGGGCGGAGCATGGCCAGGATCCGCCCATTAGCTATATTTTCCGTCAAAATGGTTCCGAGGCCGAAGCCCACGGATAAAGCGGCTAAGCCATAGTGGACATAACAAGGTGTAGCGGTGCGCATGGTAGAAATAAAATGTTATTTCCACCATGGGCAAAAACACAAAAGAAACCTGAGAAAAAACCTGCCGCAGCTCCTGCTGCATCAGCATCTACTCCTAAAGCTTCACATATCTAAGAGAGAAGCCTGCAGCAGCTAAGTCTGCATCTGCAGGGCCTGCGATTACAGGAGGGAGCAAATCCGCTACTAAGGCACCTGCAGCTAGTGGATCTAAAACCTCTGTTGGCAAGGGAGCTGCTGCAGCACCAAAGGCAGTAGCAGCAGCAGTAGCTGGTGCAGCTAAACCTGCATCTGCCAAGGGAGCTGCTCCTAGACAAGAAGCCCAGCAAAAAATGGCTCTACTAAAGCAGGGAAGCCTGCTGCAGGTGCCCCTAAGGGAGCAGGAAAACCGGGTGCCAAAGATCCAGACAAACTAGCTGCAGCCAAACCTGGCGCCAAGCCTGTGGCTAAGGTCGCTGTTAAACCTGGCGCTAAGCCAACAAAGCCTGGAGCCAAACCCGCAGAAAATGCTGGAGTCAGGCCTGGCACTAAACCTGGTGGTAAACCAGTAGTCAAAACCGTTCAGAAGGGAGCAAAGAAAATCGAAAAACCTGTTCGTGGAGTTGCACCAATAAGCCAAATAGGAGCCAAAATCGTTCGCCCTGAGCAGCAAGCTCGCAAAATTCAACAGAAGATAATCGCAGGTATTCTTGGCACCCACACAAATAAAGTTAGAACATGGATGAATGTTAATCTATCGTTAGAACTTCGGTTCATTTTCTGCGGCCAAAAATTTCTACTCCCCAAAATATCGTAGGAAATCAGTTTCCAAAAGAAATCGTATGAATGCGCATAATATAATTAGTATCATTTGATTACTGAAACAGCAATAAATCTAGAGGTGCTACAGAATGGCACACTTTCTCGTATTAGTTTTTTATTTTAACTTTCTGTGGTCTGTGCCCGCTATTTGAACTTGCCACATACTCTTGCTAGCTGCCATCTATCGTCACTCAAAGAATTTTTTTGACACTTCCTTAATTTATCGGTTTCCTAATTGTAGAGTGGAAAATTATTTTAAAATTATTAAGGAACAGTTAAAACCTCGTCCTAAATGAAAATTTTATTAGGAAAAAAATACATTTGTACCATTTTTGAAGAAACAAGGAGTATACCAATTTTTTATGTCATCTTAATGAAATTAGCACTATACAGACGAAAAGTCTGAAGAAAAAATTTGGAACAATTTTTGAGAAAAAACGTATGAGCGTTTCTGAAAATGCAGAAATTTGAGCTCACTTTCACAGACAGCTGTTGAGTTTTCGAATAATTTTATGTGATATATATATATATATATATATATATATATATATATATATATATATATATATATGATATATATATAATATATGATATATATATATGATATATATATGATATATATATATATAATATATGATATATATATATATATATATATATATATATATATATATATATATATATATATAGCGGCGTCATATCAGTCGCCTTATACAAACGTGACAAATATCAGCCACGTGCATTTCATGCTCATGGACAGCGCTGGCGGGAAGAGACGCCGGGCTGAACAATGGCAAACCTAGGGAGCGCAAGGGAAGGGGTGCCGTGTCGTGGTTGGCCACTTGTGAACTCCGTAGACCACTTGCGGCAAACTTGGGAACCCCGTAGGCAGGCCAGCTGCGGAAACGCGTCGGCAGGCCAGATGCGGAAACAGCGAGATGACGCAGTTCCGTCAGCCGGCCCAGAAGGTTATATAAACGGACCCCGGACCTAAACTCCTGATTCTTGGGCGCGTCGGTAGGAAGTCGTGTGGGTTGTGCGCGGCGTTGCATTTTAATGCATAGGCTACTGGGGCAGGGAACTGAAGCCGACGTGCTACGTCGAGACGGGAGGTGCGGCATACTCGCTTGTATGCTCACGTAGGCTACTGGTGCATCACACCGAATATGATCTCTAATTATCAGGCCAGCGGTGGTGGTAACCAGGAAACATTCCTTCTAGTAACGGGTCAATATTGTTTATTGTAATTATTGTACATAGTATTCAGGTGTTGGAGCATTTTTTCAAATAAATACTCAATAAATTACAAACCGTTCACATCTGTGATTTATTGCCCCGGCAAAGACGTCACAGATGTAGGAGGGATAGAATGGTGGCAGCGGTTCACGAACTACCACGTAGGTGAAGAATGGTGGCTGCGGTTCACGAACTACCACGTAGGTATAGTGTAGGCAGCGGTTCAGGAACTACCACGCAAGTGTAGTGTATGTAGCGGTTCAAGCACGCAGTGTTATGGTTAGTAAACGACCACGCAGTTGTGTATATGCGGTGTTCGTCTGTGGTAGGCAGCATCACACAGAAGCACGCCAGGAACGGCAGGTAGTATAATTACGCCAGTAAGGGTCTTCATCCGTCCATGGGTAATTAGTGAGCGTAGTAGGGATAGAATTTTGACTACGGTTGTAAGTGTAGCTCACGTTCAAGGTTCGGTCGGAACCTTGTATTGTAGCAACAGCTATAGAAAAGAACAAAACACCCAGCAATTAGGACGCTTTGTACCAGCGGGACACAGTTTGTACCACCGAGAACAGCGGACCGGACGCGCGGAAGTGAAAGTAAATTTGGCCGCAGGTATCCGCCGGAGAGAGATTGAATAGTGGGCGAGCGAGCAAGGCTCAGCCAGGGAACAGTATCGAAGTAAATATATTCAAAGTGCGCGAAATAAAGTAAAACGCGAACGAAAAACGTGCGAGTACACCGGCGGGATGAAACTTCAAGCAGAAGGACGGGAAGGAAGGACGTGTTGCAGCCAATCCATCCATCTTATCACGACACCCGTTAGCGCCAAACGTGCACGCACAAGCAGCAGGAAGCAGCCACGGACAAGCAGTGGAAGCCAAGGGTAAGTGTGTGCTTTTGCAACGCGTAGGGCACTGTTTGGAAGCCATGGCGCACTTACTGAGATTTCGAAAGGAGGGAATGATCCGAATCGCCAGGGATTTAGGGATTGTATTAGATGGTTCGGAAACAAATCTGACTTTAAAGAAATTAATATTAGAACATGAGGATTATACCGTTGAATTAACGGAGGAATTGGGGCTACAGCATGAGAGAGATAAAGAAAGGGAATATCAGTTAGAACTTCCGAGAGTGCAAAATGCGCAGACGGGCGAAACAAATTCTGAGATTCGTTCGGTAACGCGTCAGGAACACGCGAGAGATTATATTAGAATAGGCCAAATAATTGGTAAATTTAAAGGAGAGCAGGACGACATCACTTCTTATCTGAGCGCGTTTGTAAGTTTGTAATTTGCGAAGAAGATTGGGTTGTTAATTTAATAGGATTACTTCCGCATAATGTTAACACATGGCTTACATTAGATGAACAAGAAGAAGCGTTAGATTATGCGGAGTTGAAATCAAAATTGTTAGAATCGTACAGGATTGATGCCGAGAAATTCCGGCAACTGTTTAGGAAACACAGTAAAAACGGAGCGACCTGGAGCATATTCGCGAGGGAATTGCTAAACTATGCAAGAGAGTGGGTAGCGGGACTTAATATAAAGACATTCGAGGGATTATTGAATTTGATCGTCGCCGATCAAATGAAGCGCAAAGTTCCAGGGGATATGCGGGAACACTTTGTGGATAGATGGGTCGAATTTTCGAATCCGCTTGAGTTCGCGAAGAGACTTGATGAGTACGAGAATGCGCGGCAAGGGTGGAAGAAGCCACAGTTACCATCTTTCCGGCTGGAAAGAACATTTGGGAAAGAACACGGAAACAACAGGGCACCTATTGCTCCTCTCGTGGTACCCAAGCCGGCAGGAAGTACGAATGGGGTGGAAAAACATAGCGCAAAGAAAGAATTCGAGGCACCTTATGTTCGCAAGTGCTATGAGTGTCAGTCAACAACGCACTTGATGAAGAATTGTCCGCGGAAACAGGGCAATCAAATAAATCACGTGTGTGAACCCGAGGCAAAGGAATTCTTGAGGCAGCACACTGTGGCAGGGACTGTGAATGAGCAGTCGACTGAGATCTTGAGAGACACGGGCGCGTCATTTGATCTTGTATCCGCGAATCTAGTCACGGATCGAGATTATACGGGCGAATCGGTCTGGATCAAACAGCCGCTTCATTCAGCTGCCATTAATTTGCCGGTGGCGGAAATTCGCCTAAATTCAGAACTAGGTAGTGTAATCACCAGGGCCGCTATAGTGCCGAAGGAAAACGAACTTAATTATTATCTTTTGAGTAACAGAACGTTTCAACTTCTGCAAGATATTAAACAGGGCTTAGTAGAAGAACAAACGGTAAACATGGTTACGACGCGCAGTGAGGCTGCGGCGGAAAGTAGGACAAAAGCAGAGTATGTGTGGGACCAGCAGGTAGGATTGCCGGAGGCGGAAGGCGACCTCGCAGCAAACCCGGGTGAATACGAGCCTCGGAGCATACGAGCCGTCGGAGAAATTCCCGGAAATATGTCTATTAGCAGACGGAGAAGAACTAGAATTGGCTGTGCCGATCGCTGAGATGTTGAAAGTAAATACGGACTGGGAAAAACAGATTCCGGCCATACTGTTCGCTTTAAGAACAAGTTTCCATGAAAGTTTTGGATTTTCGCCCGCAGAATTAGTATTCGGTAGAAATTTAAGGACTCCTATTACATTGCTTTACGAGAATATCTCTGGAATTGAGCCGGAAAGTAGCGAAGTAACGGAGTATATATTTCGTCTTGCAAATAGATTGAAGGTAATTAGAGACTCAGCTCATGAAAAAGTATCGGCACTTCAGGTGAAAAGAAAAACCTGGTATGATAGGAAAGCGGTGATACGTACATTTAATGTAGGAGACAAGGTATTAGTGTTTGCTCCGAACAAGGTGCTAAATTATCTGTGCAATGAATAGGACCGGGAGAGATTGTAGAGAAGGTGTCTGACACGATTTACGTCATTCAAATGCCGAACAAAAGTACAGGCAATGTATATCATGTCAATATGATCAAAGCATACGTACAAAGGACAGAGTATGTTAACTTTATTGTCAATCAAGAACAAATAGGTGAATTTATGGAGGACGGAATAGAGAAATACGCCCTAAAGTTAGAACCGGAGGAATTTGATGTAGAGGCAATGCTCACAGGCACAGAAATGGAGCCGGAAGGAAGTGAAAAGCTGAGAGAGCTTGTAATTGAGTTTAGGGACATCTTTTCTGATAGGCCAGGGCTCACTAAAAACGTTCAGATGGACATTGAGTTGCTGGACAAAAATGCAAGGGTGAGGAGCGCTCCGTATCGCACGTCTCATCGCCAAACTAAAATCCTCCAGGATGAAATCACGAAAATGCTAAGGGATGGTATCATCGAGCCTTCAGATTCTGATTTCAGATCCCCCATGATTTTGGTGGAATCACCCGGAAAAAAACCCAGGCCATGCATTGACTACCGGAAGTTAAACCAGGTATTCAAACTGAATATTTTCCGCTTCCGAGTTTAGCCGAGCGAATTGAAACAGTTGCGAGGGCCAAAATCATAACCACAACTGACTTATGTAAAGGACTTTGGCAGATCCAAATGAGCGAGAGAGCTCAACGGTATGCCACCTTTACGACAAAATTCGGGTCTTATAAACCCCTCAGGATGCCTTTCGGCATAAAAATGCACCATATGTTTGCAGTAAGCTTATGGAGGCATTACTGAAAGATGGCGCGGAGTTCGCCGTCCCATATATGGACGACATTGCAATATTTAGCAACAACTGGGATGATCACTGCAAACATCTCAGAATCGTATTCCAAAAGTTACGTGAGGCCAATTTACGCGTGCAACCGGCGAAATGTAAGTTCGCCAGGAAATCGGTTACGTTCTTAGGATACGAGATTGGCAGTGGTCTGATGAGACCAAATGAAGCCAAAGTTCAAGTGATAAAAGAATATCCACGGTCTACGACAAAAAAGGAAATTCGAAAATTTATAGGTCTGATATCTTATTATTAACGGTTCGTCAGAAATTTCTAGGAGAAATCAGCTGCGCTCACTGATCTATTGAGGGAACACACAGGCAAGGCAAAATCTGGTGGTCGGAAGAGTGTGAAAACTCATTTATACAGCTTCGCGACGCACTATGTCAGGGGGCAGTCACACATGCATCTGATTTTAATAAGCCATTTTTACTACAATGCGATGCGGCACTTAGGGGAGCAGCCGTTGTATTATAACAATTAGATCAGGAGGGGAATGGAAATCCGATTCTCTTTCTCAGTAAAAAATTCTCAGACGGGGAATTAAAATGGAGCACCACGGAGAAAGAGTGTGCTGCCTTAATTTGGAGTTTAGGGAAGTTGCGTTACTATTTAGACGGAAATGTTTTGTTAAAGATAGAAACGGATCATAATCCGTTAGTCTGGTTACAACAGAATGCTGGGAATAATCCCAGATTGCTTAGGTGGTCTCTGGCGATTCAGCATTACAACATTGTCATAAGCCATAGGAAAGGGACATTGACGTAAATGCTGACATTCTCAGTAGGGTGTTTGAAAATGAGCGCCAGACAGTGTCCGAAGTTGCAGAGGGGCACACTACACCCGGCAATGCCGATACGTGTGCACCGAGAACACTGGAACACAGTGTAAACAAATAGTACAAGAAGAATGATGTATAGGTGAATGTGATGTTTGTTGTGTTGTGCCAAGATTGAGTAAACTTTTCCCAAGAAACCTACGAAAGAATAGTTTCCAGCAAGTATCATGAACTTTTGTATTCATTTAAATTCATTCCGGCAAGAAGAAAACTTTGTACAATCCTTCAAGAGAGAGATGTAAAAATTGGTTTATTGTTTCATTTCATTTAACGACGTGAGAGACAAGTAATTTTTTTTTTAATTTTGAAGAAAAAAGGAATAGAGCAATATGACGTTACGTCACATTATAGAGTGCATTTAGCACTAGCCCTACCAAAAGTTTAAGGAAAGAGATTAGAGCCGTTTTTGAGAAAATCTTGTTTATGTTATTTTTTAAATTACACATATTGCACGAATAGTGTGCGAAAATAACCAAAATTTTCAAAAAAATGTACGTGACCGTAATGAAATAATTAATTATGGAGAACAAATTTCATGTGAAGGAAAAATCTCTATTTTCAATTTTGTAGACCTAGGAAGACGCTGAAAAAATTCAAACTTGTGCAATTTCCGAAAATTCAGTGTTAACCGCGAAAATCGGACCTATTCCATCTTTATAAGTGTATTTTACTCTATTCTTACAAGAAATTTAAAGAAAAAATTTTGAACAATTTTTTAGAAAATGTTGAAAATGTTCCAAGGGCTTTATGTAACGTACCACCAAATTTTAAAGAAAGTTTTTTCAAAATCACAGCGCCTCGAGTGGACCCAGATCGACCGGGATCAATTCTGGAAAAAATCCTACATATGGTTTAGGCGTTAGTAGTATTCACAGACGGACAGACGGATGGAGGGACGTTTAGAGAAAGAGAGAAGAGAAAAAAAGAACACTTTTTCGGTATCGGTATTCTTTCAAGAAATTTAAAGAAAAAACTTTGAGTCATATTTTAGAACATTTTGAAAATGTCCCAAGGGCTTCATGTTAAGCACCTCCCAAAATTAATTAATGTTTTTCAAAATAGCTGAGCTTCGACTCAGGGCATTTCGACAGAAGATTTTTTTTCAATTTGGAAACAAATCCTACGCACGGTTTAGGCACTAGTGTTCACATACATCAGAGACACGGACGGACAGACCAACAGACGGACGTTTTGAAAATAATCACTTTTTTGGCATCACAGGACCCCAAAACGTGTATATCCATTGAAATCTTGAAATCGGTTTTCCGCACAATTACACAACTTTTTCTATACTACGTATGTTACTGCGTAAATACATACGTATACGAGAAAGTAACTAGTAGTTCTACAGAATGGCACAGACTTTCTCGTAGTAAAATTTTCTAATTTCCTTGATGTGGGCTAGATTGCCCCTATCCCTTTGGCGGCTGCCATTATCGCCGCCAAGAATATATTTTTTTGACAATTTCTCGATTTCTTAATGGTGGATTCGAAATATTACTTTTAAAATAATAAAGAAGAGTAAAGGCTTGCCTTATATGGAAATTTTCGTTGAAAATCAGGAGTCGTTTATGGGAAAAAAAAGCGTTTAAGCTCTAGTGTAAATGAGACATTTGAAGCCTTTTTTCACAGGTATCTCTTGTGTTTTCGAAAAACTTCATTTGAAGTCTTTAAAAAAAACATTCACTTACAAATGCAATAATGTACACAAATTTTTGGAAATGTTCTTATTAATGGCGTGAGATATATTTAAAAAAATTACATTTACGTAATTTTTGAAAAACCAAAAGAATAAAGTGAAATTAATTCTACGTCATCTTCAACCGTGCAATAGCGCTATCCATACGAAATGTTTGAAGCAAAAATTTGCAGCCATTTCTGAGAAAATAGCGTTTAAGCGTTTCTGAAAATGCGGAATTTTGAGTTAGTTTTCATAAAAAACTATTGAGTTTTCAAGAAACTTAATTCGACATTTAAAGCACATATACTCGAAAATATAACAATTTGAACAAATCGTTGCTAATGTAAATATTAACAACGTGAGAAGCTAGTCAAAAAAATACATTATTGTAAGTTTTGCAAAAAAAAAAGAGAGAAAAGAAAACAAAGAAGAGAACAAAATGATCTGTATGTCATCTCATATATTGCATTTCACACTATTCCTACCAAAAGTTTAAAGAACAATTTTGGAGTTGTTTTTGGAAACATCTTGTTTTTGTTATTTTTTTAAAAATTGCACTTATTACACGCATTAATGCGCGAAAAGTTCTGAAAGTTTCAAAAAATGTACAGGATCTTATTGAAAGAACTAATCATGGACAACAAATTTCTTTTGAAGGAAGAATCTCTGTCATCAATATTGTAGTTGAAGGAAGTCGCCGAAAAAATCCAAACTTTTACAATTTTCCAAAATTCAAAGTTAACTGTGAAAAACAGACCTATGCCACATGTATAAGTGTATTTCACTCTATTCTTCGAAGAAATTTAAAGAAAAAATTTGGAGCCATTTTTGAGAAATGTTTCGTACGTAGCTAGTACGCGCTAGTATTGTTCATATACACCAGACAGAC
Organism: Gryllus longicercus; assembly: GCA_038098605.1. Classification (NCBI taxonomy): domain Eukaryota; kingdom Metazoa; phylum Arthropoda; class Insecta; order Orthoptera; family Gryllidae; genus Gryllus; species Gryllus longicercus. The sequence goes on from JAZDUA010000782.1 coordinate 19,570, forward strand.
AGAGAGACGGACGGACGTTTAGAAATAACAACAACACTTTTTTGGTATCAGGGGATCCTAAAATATGTATTTCCGCCGAAATCTAGAAATCGATTTTCCGCAGAATTTCATAACTTTCTCTATACTACTCATAATTACTCCGTTATACGTACGTATACGAGAAAGTAAATAGTGGTGCTACAGAATGGTACAGACTTCCTCGTATTAGTTAGTTTTCTAATTTCTTTGGTCTGGCCTAGCTTTTATGTCTTGCCACATACTTTTGCGAGCTGCCATCTATCGCCGCTAAACTACATTTTTATTTATTTTCTCAATTTTTCGGTTTACTAATAGCTGAACCAAAATATTACTTTAAGTATATGAAAGAAGAGTAAAACCTCGTCATAAATGGTAATTTTAATTTATAAACTTTGGAGCCGTTTTTTAGAAAATGGCAATTAAGCGTTACTGTACTTAAATGCGAAATTTAAAGCTCTTTCTCACAGAAAATATTTGAGTTTCGAGAACTTGATTGGAAGTCATTTGAAACATTTCCACTCACAAATGCAATAGTGTTTACAAATCGCTCAAAATATGCGTATTAACGGCGTAAGACATAAACATATTATATATTGTGTAATTTTTAATTATACGGCAAAACGAAACTTATTTGTCACCTCAAATAGTGCAATTAGCGCTATATGCACGAAAAGTTTGAAGAAAAAAATTGGAGCAGTTTTTGAGAAAATGACTATTGAATGTTTCTGAAAATGCAGAATTTGGAGTTCGTTTTCACTGAAAACTTTTGAGTTTTTGAAAAATTTCATATAAGTGAATGAATTATATAAAGCACATGTACACTTTAATGCAATAATGTAAATGAATCGCTGCTAATGTAAATATTGACGACGTGAGAGACAAGTAAAACTAAATACATTTTTGTAATTAAAAAAACAAAAGAAAAGAATAGAACAATATGGCGTTTATGACTTCTCATAGACTACATTAGGCACTATTAGGCACTATTCCGTTGAAATCTGAAAATCGATTTTCCGCAGCTTTACATAACATTCTCTATACTACGAATATCACTCCGTATATACTACGTACTTATACGAGAAAGTAAAAATCGAAGACACCAGCACGCTTGTATTTATTGTTCATACGCAAGCGAACAAGCATCACATCGAAGCAGCTGTGAAGGTTTATGTTGACACTGAAGTCGGTAGAGTGGACACATATTGATTGGGGTGGATGGAAAGAAGAATACAAATGTTCGCCTAGAAAGAGACTACGATGCTTTAGATAATGCCAATAAGATTGGAATTATATAAAAAGTAATTCCTACTTATGTATATTGTTTCATATAAACTAACAATTTGGGCTGAGAATAAGGTCTCTCATGAAGGCTTTACAGTCTTCATGGGGCCCCTATCGGTATGGAATATCGTAAAAAGTACGACCACGTCATCTCGTTACTTAGTAGAGAATGTTGTTTTAAAGGATAATGAAAGAGAAGCCAGTAGTCCGGAAAAAGTGGCAAATTTCTTCAACCAACACCTTTCTAGAATTGCGGCTAAACTCACGAAGGGACTAAGGACGTCAAATTCAACATCATTGCCTTTCCAAAAAAATTTCGACACGATTTTTATTTTCGAAACTTCTGACGAAATCTTACGAATACGCAGTAAATTAAAAAATAAATATTCATCTGATTTGGATGAATTTCCGGATTGTTTATTGAAAACTTATGTACCTGCCTTTATATACCCGTAAACTCACATGTTTATGCTTCTTTATGCACAGGAATATTTCAAGATATTTTCAAAACAGTAAAAATTAATTCACTTTCTAAAAAAAGGGAGCAAAAATGAAATTCAAAATTACCGACCAATTTCTTTTTTGACAGGTTTCTATAAAATATTAGAGAGGCTTTTCTATACGTGAATGGAAACTTTTCTCACGAAAAACGAAGCGTTTTCAGTCTCACAACACGGGTTTAGAAAATCCAAATCTACGGAAACTGCCATTTTTTCTTTTCTTAAAGATGTTGCTTCATCAATGGACCAAAATGAAGCACCCATTGGAATATTTTTAGATCTTTCGAAAGCTTTTGACGTTATTGCCCATAACATCTTGTTATCGAAATTACCTTCTTATGGAATTCGTAGTATCGCCCTAGATTGGATAACCTCGTACCTTAAACATCGATCTCAAAGAGTAGAAATATCGTACTGGCACGAAAAGACATTATTTACTTATCTTTCCAATTCTTTACCAATTGAAAATGGGGTTGCGCAAGGCTCGATCTTAGGTCCCATCCTCTTTCTGTTATACGTAAACGATATGAAGTTGTCTCTTAAAAACTGAAGAACGGTTCTGTTTGCCGATGACACGAATGTTCTGTGCAAAAGAGAAACAATAAATAGTACCATTTTAGAAGTTTCAAATTGATTTTGTAATAACAAATTAATAGGTAACGAGGAAAAAACAGTTTCAATGCATTTTTGCATTTCAAATCAGCAATTGCATGTTCCATTGAAAATGAATAATATGAAATTATCTGATGATCAGGTAACAAAAGTTTTAGGTCTCTCCATTCAGTCAAATCTCCAATGGAATGTACATATAACAAAATTAAACACTAAATTAAGTTCATTATGTTACGCATTCAGAATTCTATCACATTCTGTCAGCCTTCATGCACCTCGTTGCGTGTATTCTGCAAATGTACTTTCCCACCTGAGATATGGTATAAAATTATAGGGAAACTCATCATCGCTCAGAACTTTAGATTGCAAAACAAAATTATTCGAATATGAAAAATGCCATCCGCGTTATAGTTGCAAGCCTCTGTTCACTGAGCTTGGAACCTAACCACTGCCTTGCCTATATATTTACGAACCTGTAATATTTGTCAAAAGTGACTTACTTAACGGCGGAAACTATTTTCATGCAATACTGATATTTATAATTACAACACACGTAGTAAAAATCACGTTCATCAGGTGTCAGGATCAACCGCTCACTATGAGAAATCGACATACAATACGTTACTTTACAACGCACTGCCAGATGACATTACACAAATGAAGTCGGTTTACAAATTTAAGTTAAACGTAAAATATTTTCTGCTGCATAACTGTTTCTATACAATGAGACTCTATTCTAATTATCAAAAATAAAAATAATGTTTATTTTAATAAAACAGTGATGTATAATAAATTACTTCACATTATTATTGTATATTTTTTTAAAAGACCTAATATGTTTGTAACAAATAATGTACTTCAGCTTCCGGGTCAATGACCCCATCTCGATCACATTTTTGTCCAGTTTCCCTGATCCATTGAGTAAATGCTGAGATGGACCCTTGTTTTGCTTCTGGACGTAAATGTAGCTTCACTAAGCGCACGTTTTGTTAAACTCTCCTTTTGCTTGTAATGGTAAGAGTAAGGGCGAGTTACTATTTTGTTAGCAATGCAGAAAACTTATACCTGCAAATCGTTAACCGACGGAAATAATTTTTCTATAACTCGGAAACGAAAATGTCTATTTTTTCAAATATTGTTAATCTTGTGATTTTTAAAATTTATTTTTAAAGTTTATTTTTACTTATTTATGTTAAACGTTTACGCATCTTTCAACTATTTATAGTTAAAATGACGGGAACGAATTTTGGAACTCAAGAAAACGTGCGCAGATAATCTTCTTCCCCCTACGTCACAAACAGTTTTTACTGGTTTTTTGACTAAATAAATCTAAATCTAAATGTACTCCGTTCTCTCCTTTTCGGCCAGAAAGTCGGGTCGGGGTAATGGCTGCGGCAGGGTGGGGAAAAGACGGCGGCGTGTGGCAAAGGGAGATGTGCAGGTAATGGCGTTATTTCCACCATCAGACAACAGTGCGGGAATGGCGTGGATGCAGTGGGGTAACTATTGCTGGCCACGCAATTACCTCGGGCTTCCGGACATAAGGGACCACCAAAATCAAAATTTTTCTTTGGTTTCATTGAACACAGTTTAAAGACCCCTCCTGAAAGCGATTTGTTTATTACCATAAATCGTCTACTGTAAAGTTTCAATTACGCATTTTGTTAGGAGGACGCGAATATGTTTTCCAAATTTGTAAATTGATATCCGGGAGTCCCAATTATTTATTGCCTCATTTAAAGTTTTGGGGCCCCATTTTAAATTATTTTAAACTTTATATTTCAAAATTGGTGAATCAGCATGGTTTTCTTTGGCTTAGAGATAATTCAAGGTAATAGGAGAGATTCAGAAAAATCACTTGTGCAAAAGTTTCAGAAAAATGATGAATGATTAGCGATTATTGGTACTCATACTTGAAATATATTACCTTTTTACAATTTATTCTGATTATAAATCTGCATAAATATATTTAATTTCTATCTCATTGAATATCAAAGGCTAATTAAAGTGTGTTTCAACACTGTTGAAATGGACCAAATTCCTCATAATATATCGATAATGGTAAGACCGCCGTTTCAATTTTATAACGTTTTAACTTAGTTTAAGAAACTTCAGTGTCTTCTTATTCGCGTGTGAGGTATAGTTGGATGTTCTCTCTTTAGTAACCAACAGTAATCTTCCAGCATGTTTTTGTTCCATTTCCCTTGTTATCTGCCTTCTAATTCCTTTAGATCATGGTGAAATATTTCTCCTTGCTCTTCATTCAGCATTCTTAAATTCTCCGGGAAACAGTCTAGATGTGAATGTAACATGTGCACTTTCAAGCTCATTTTGCAGCCTAAATCTTGGAAAGAAACAAGCATTCTATCCACCATTTGTTTACAACCCGAATCCTTTCTGTTTCTGATCATCGTTGTGATTACGAGTGTGTGGAAGATCTTTCATTATTGCAGTATGTAGAAGGGTAGTAAATTTTTCGAAATAAAATAATTTCGTTTCATTGTCATTACCTCTAGTAGCAGCAATAATAAGAAAGATAATGAAGTTAACTAGTGTAAGACGTGTCCAAACTATAGTGCTTGTTACGAAGTGCTGGACCCTATTTTCTAAACCTATTTCGTTTTTGTTATGTTTTAATTCTATTACCGGTAATTGTCGCAATGCAGAACTAATACAAAAACTCAAGAACCATGAATGTAGTTGCAATAAACACGATTTCACAAGAAACCTACAGAAAAGGTATAATAAAGGGGTAGTGAAAATCGTCAGTTATATTAAGTGACCATGACAAACCAAGAGATTTTGGCAAAGAAAGGTGAAACTAGAAGCTGTGTCGCAGAAGTTACAAGCGGGTTGCAGGAAACAAAATTTTGGTATTCTTTAAATTTACACTACGAATACATTGTATTACTTAAACAGAGCATACTTTAAAATTCAATTTCGGAAATATGATTTCCAAAATGAGCTTCCTGTAGACTAAATGCATGAGAAGTGAAAATTTTAAGTATGAATCTGGTATTTTCTCGGTAAATAAAGGGCAATATTTGAATTCCCGCACTTCCTTCACACCCAAAGGGCGGATTTCTCGTGGTTCAATTTGGAAGGAGATTTCGCCGTCGGCCGCTACGGGGTGGTAGGGCCCCTGTTATTGGAATATGCCCAAAACGGTTCCCAATTCAGAGATAGCGACACTGACGAATCTTTCCTTCTGGACAAAATGGTGTCCGAGCAGAAAGCACGCAGGTCGTAACTCCTACTCTTTACTTCCACTATCGATTTCACTACTCCAGTACTCAGTGGCGGTATTTTCAAATTATTGGTATTGCTATTTTACGACGCAGGATCTTTCATTGGCATTGAGAGCTACCGAGCACATGTACGGCGTTTCTCTGCAAGCACACACACGCGATGCCTTCCACCTTCAATGTAGCTATTAAGCTACACAGTGGCGTCTAGGACCCGAACAAACTGGAGGTTGCAGCTCCATCAAATGACGGAATATTCTGCCCCATACGTCACATACAGTTTTTACTGTTTTATGACCAAATAAATGCTCGTATACTGCTGGCAAACTGGCTGCCGCTAACAAGCACACACCGTGGGAGACAGGAAGAGAATTTGTTGGAAATATACATTTATATTGTAAGGTTGAAGTTTGTGAACATGTCGACAGTGTCGCCATCTGCGTCTAGTATATTATTGGAAATGTACTATATATTGAGAGATTGAGGTTTGTGAACGCGCCGACACTGTCGTCATCTGTTTTTGGTATGTAAACGAATGATTATATTCATTCGTCTTTTTGTCTTACTGTGCAGCAATGTAGTGTTTGTAAAAGACCGTCAAAGACGTTCAATAAGAGTTTATGTATATGTATTTTGTTATAAATAAAAGTGAAATGCAGTGTAGTTCTCAAGAGTTAATTTAACATGGTAGCAGAGCGTGGTTTCCGGATGCAGATGAATTGCTGAAGAGGTTATATTGGAGTTCAGCCCAGTGTCCGTCGATTCGAGGAAGTTTGCGACATGGACGACCTGAACATTCCAGCTTTTGATGGAGAGGACTACGCAAACTGGAAAACGAGGTTAACTATCTATTTGAAATTAAAAAAATGCCATGAGGTGACCACGAGGTCGAAGCGAGAAGAAGACAAGGACGTAGAATGGGAAGAACAGAACCTGAAGGCGATGCATTGCATTTTTAGTGCAATTACTAACAAGCAGCTAGAGTTCGTGAATGATAAAGTAAGTGCTTTCGAGGTTATGAAGAAGTTTGACGAGCTATACTCCAAAGAGTCAACAGCGTTGCAGATTGTCTGCAGGAACAAACTAGATGGACTCAGATTAAAGAATTACAGCGACATAAATGAATTCTTCACTGTGTTTGAGAAATACATAAACGAACTGAAGTCAGCCGGGGCCAAGGTAAGCGAAGAAGAGAAACTAAATTACATGCTCAAAACGCTGCCCGAGTCACTAAGTTATATCGGAGATCTAGTGGATGTTTTGAAGAAGGAAGACCGGACTGCGGAGTACGTGAAGGCAAAAATAAGGATGAAGAGCATCAAGGAGAACCAGGACAGTGAGGGCGTAAAATCAAATGCATTCATCTCGGAGAAGAGACCTAGTGCGAGCGGCCAAAAAGTGTGCTACGGATGTGGTAAACCAGGACACTTCAAGAGGGAATGTCGACAAACTGAGAATCATCGAGGTTCCCGGGGACGTGGCGGAAGAGCACGAGGTAACTATGGAGGTTATGTCAACCAAAGTTATGAAAATGGACATCGCGGAGGCAGAGGAGGACCACGTGGGTCCAGAGGCGGTCGCTATGGTCACGACCGATCTTACCGACAGAACGAGCAAGGAGACCGACATTACCGACAGGACGACCATGGTGGTAGGAACCGTGGAGAACAACAGTTTTATCAGAATGTAAGTGGCGCAAGCAGTTTCGTGACAGAGGTCTTCGCCAAGGAAGTAAACAGTGTAACACAGGATTCAGGTCAGATTGAAATTAATTGGTTGTTAGATAGCGGTTGTACAGATCATATAATTAATAACGAGGAATATTTTTCTAAATGCGTAACGTTAAAAGAACCGATTAATGTAAAAATCGCGAACGGAAAGATTTTAACGGCAACTAAAGTTGGTAATGTAATTAGCGATTTTTTAGTGTTTGACAGATTAGAACGAGTTGAAATGAAAAATGTATTTTACATTAAAGATCTAGATAGGAATTTAATTAGTTTTTCAAGAGTCACAGAGAAACATGATATTATTGCAAAAGGCATCAGCGCAAAAGTTTTTAGTAAAGATAGGGGTTTAATTGCAGTTGCATGGAAACAAGATAGGTTATATAAAGTGACAAGTGTGATCAACAAAGGGGAATTTAACGTAAACTTCTGCAATAAAGAAAATATGACAATAAAGGAAAAGTGGCATAGGATACTGGGGCACGTAAATTTCAATTATTTAGATAAAATTTGCAAACATCAATTAGTAGATGGAATCCCTCAAAACGTCGAGTCTGAACCTATGAAATGTAAAGTGTGCATAGAAAATAAAATGCATAATGTTCCTTTTAAAAACAACAGAAATAAGGCTAAATCCTAGAAATTGTTCACACAGATCTAAATGGGCCACATTCAACAGTAGGTATGCATGGTGAAAGATACTTTGTTTCTTTTATTGATGATTATAGTAAACTTGCACGCGTTTACACAATTAAAACTAAAGACCAATTATATGATTGTTTAGTTGGGTATGTAAATGAGGTTGAAAATCTTACTGGGAAAAGGATTAAGAAATTGCGGTGTGATAATGGAAAAGAATACATGAATAATAATATATATCAATACATCAAGGAAAAGGGGATTGTTTTAAATGCGTGCCCGCCATATGTGCATGAGTTGAATGGAACTGCTGAGAGGTTCAATAGGTCAATCATGGACATGTCAAGATGTTTATTAGCCGAAGCAAAAGTTAACAATAGGTTTTGGCCAGAAGTAGTTTGTGCTGCCGCGTATCTGAAAAATAGATGTCTTGCAAATACCGCAGAATTGAAAACTCCTTATGAAATATTTTTTGGAGAAAAGCCTAATGTCACACATTTAAAATTGTATGGAAGTAGAGTCTTTGTAAGGGTGCCAGAACAATTGAGAAAGTCAAAATGGGATAGAAAAGCAGATTTGGGAGTTCTGTTAGGTTACAGTGACGTTGGATATAGGGTACTCATAAATAATAAAATTGTTGTGGCCAGGCATGTAGAGGTTGTTGAAGAAAATATTAGATGTGTAGGTTTAAAGGATAATGGTTCCGTGAGTAAAAGATTAGATGAATCTGGGTGTGAAAATTGGGAAACTGGGTCTGAAGATAACAGCGAGGACGAAGAAAGGTTAGTCGAAATCGAATCTCCAAAAGCAGCGCTAAAGGAAAAAACAACAAGGTCGGGTAGAGTGGTTAAAACTCCACAACGCTATAGGGATGATAATACAAGTAACTTTATTTATATTAACGTATGTAGTGCAGATAGCCCGGTTAGTTTTGAGGAGGCGATTAATAGCAATGAATCGAAAAGCTGGAGTCAAGCTATGGATAGGGAAATTGAATGTTTGAAGAAAAATGACACATGGGAGTTAGTTAGTAAGCCAGAGGGCAAAGATCTTATAGATGTTAAATGGGTTTTTACTAAAAAGTTTGATAATAGGTACAAAGCAAGATTAGTTGTTAGGGGATTTCAACAAAAGGAATGTGTTGATGATATATATGCACCAGTAGCTAAAATGCAAACTTTGAAGATTTTACTGTCATACTGTTGTCATTTTGGTTTAATTATTGAACAAATGGATGTAGAAACAGCCTTTTTAAATGGCGAAATCATGTCAGAAGTTTATGTTAAACAACCTGAAGGCTACGAAGACGGCACAAATCGAGTGTGCAAATTGATGAAAGCACTGTACGGTTTACGAGAAAGTCCGAGAGCTTGGTATGAGTGTTTAGATACTTTCTTGAAAAGTTTAGGATTCCAAAGAAGTGAATATGATTATTGCCTTTATGTTTTGCGAAAAAGTAATGTCCTGATTTACTTGATAATTTTTGTTGACGACTTGCTCATTTGTTGTGTAAAGAAAAGTCGAATTAAAGAAATCAAAAATTTGTTGTCAAATAGATTTAGTATGAAAGATTTAGGTGAGGTTAAAAGTTATTTAGGAATTGATATAAATTACGAATACAAGAAAAACAAAATGAGCTTGAGTCAGGAAAATTATATTAATTCATTAGCCGAAAAATACAAGATTAAAGACTCAAAATTATATGCTACACCGATGGAAGTTAACTTGAAATTAGAACCAACTCAGGAATTGCGTAATGATATAAAGTATAGAAATTTGATTGGTGCGTTGTTATATATTAGTTCAGGAACAAGGCCAGATATCAGTTATTCTGTTAATTATTTGAGCAGGTTTCAGAATTGTTATGACGGCACACATTATAAGTATTGTCTGAGAATCTTAAAATATCTGTATTTGACAAGAAACCTGAAATTGAATTATTGTAGAAACGAAAATGCAAAAGTTCTTGATTGTTATGTAGATTCAGATTGGGCAGGTGACAATATAGATCGTAAATCTACGACAGGTTATGTGATCCGTATGTTTGACAATGTTGTATTTTGGAAGTCTCGCAAACAATCAAGTGTAACAAAAGCTTCGACGCATGCAGAGTATGTTGCGCTATCAGATGCTGTGAGTGAAGTGAAATTTCTAAAAGATGTAATGAAAATTTTTGATTTGAATTTTGATGAACCGATTGTAATGTACGAAGACAACTCAGGAGCATTGAGTATTGCTAAATATGGTAACTTTAAAAAAAACTCAAAACATATTGAGGTCCATTATCATTTTGTCAACGAGTTGTATATGAATGGTTTAATTGATATAGTCAAAGTAAATACTGATGATAACATGGCAGATATTTTCACGAAAGCTTTGTGTAAAGACAAGTTTGTGTATTTTAGGAATATGATGAATATTAACTGAATTTAAGATAGTATGTATATAAATGTAAGGAGGCGTGTTGGAAATATACATTTATATTGTAAGGTTGAAGTTTGTGAACATGTCGACAGTGTCGCCATCTGCGTCTAGTATATTATTGGAAATGTACTATATATTGAGAGATTGAGGTTTGTGAACGCGCCGACACTGTCGTCATCTGTTTTTGGTATGTAAACGAATGATTATATTCATTCGTCTTTTTGTCTTACTGTGCAGCAATGTAGTGTTTGTAAAAGACCGTCAAAGACGTTCAATAAGAGTTTATGTATATGTATTTTGTTATAAATAAAAGTGAAATGCAGTGTAGTTCTCAAGAGTTAATTTAACAGAATTCCTTCTAGAACGGCCACGTTTACACAAAGAACTCATCAAATGTACGTTTTGAATCAACAAACCTAATATCAAATTTTTAAAATCTCCAAATATCATAAACCAGCTTGAATACCAATAATTGACTGAACTTGTTTATTTTCAATATCATGCAAAGTTCATAAAAATAAGTTGGAGCTAGAGTCAAACGAAGATAGAATATGCACTATGTGATCAAAAGTATCCAGACACGTGGCTGAAAATGACTTACCAGTTCGTGGTGCAATCCATCAGTAATGCTAGAATTCAATAGGGTGTTGGCCCACCCTTAGCCTTGATGACAGCTTCCACTCTCGCAGGCATACTTTCAGTCAGGTGCTGGAAGGTTTCTTGGGAAATGGCAGCTCATTCTTCTCGGAGTGCTGCACTGAGGAGAGGTATCGATGATGATCGGTGAGGCCTGGCACGAAGTCGGCGTTTAAAACCATCCCAAAGATGTTCGATAGGATTCAAGTCAGGTCCCTATGCAAGCCAGTCCATTACAGGGATGTTATTGCCGTGTAACCACTCCGCCACAGGCCGTGCAGAATGAGCAATGTATACACATAGTGTATGCTCTCCATGATGAAGTTTTGCTTCCTAAAATTGTTCTTCTCACCTTCGGCCTGCATATTTTATATTCCGTAAAGTTATCCACGGTTCGATAACCCTTAAGTCATGCAAGTGCCTTTTCAGGGCTCTGACCGATGAAGAACAGTTAAATTCAACCACGGCATAAAAGGGTGACGAGGTTTATCAGTTGATTTGGGAATTTCAATGAAAGCAGGAGTATTGCGCTGTTGAAATGTGCAACCACTCCGTCCACATTGTGGAGAGGACCATCTGAGAGGTCAATATTAGCGCAGAATGTCGACCAGTCAGCACGTTGCACGATCCATTGAGGGGGTTGAGCAAACCTACGACCTAGTTGATCAATGTGGACAATTGTTGAGAAATGGTTGCCTCCGTACAGGTCTTCTAATACGGTATACTGCATGGCGGTTGCGAGTGAAGGGTTGAAAGGGTATGTCAATAGCCGTGCTTGAAATCGTAGCTATGACGAAATGCGTTGGTACACTAGTATTGAGAACCACCAGGTTAGTAGTGTTGATGATCGATTCCAAATCGGCGCCCCTTTAACATATACGGGAAGAACCCTAAAGAGGAATGTGGGCGTTTACATCATCAACAATCAACACAAGTGTGAGCAATTGGTTTAATAGGTCAAGGAAATCATTGGCCGACACAGTGTGTGCTAAGGGTATGTAAATGTTATATACAATGAGCGCGAGGAATGGTATGGACTCACATCGTTTGAAGGCCGTTCTGAATAGGAACTTCTGCTGAAGATCGTGAACCAAAGTAGAAACTCCAACATGTGAATGGAGGTTGCCATAGACTTCAACCCTATATGGAGTAAAACCGCGAAAGTGTAGGAGGCGTGGTGGTACCGGGTGGGTCTCCTTTAAACAGGTTATCGAAGGCGTGGAACGGAACAACAAGTGTTTTAGTTCCTCCCGTTGGAGAAAAAAACGCATTTGGATTCCAGGACAAGAGCCGTGATTAAGTGTCTTTAAGAAGTAATTAAGAGGTCGTTTTCTTTTCATTTTCCGCCGCTACTACCCGAAGGGGTTTGCGTCTGAAGTTCGAGCACTCCTCTTGAGCATTCATCGACAGGCTTATTGATCGCTCAGAAGTCGGTGTTGGTAGGTGGTTGGGGCATGGAAAATCGATCATTTTGAAGCAAGTCCTGAAAGGATAGCCGACTAACATCAACCTTCAGGCTGGGCTGGGGAGAAATGGATATTTGGTTCGGCTTCGACGCCTCAGCAGCTTTCTTGGTCAATATCAATGTTCTGCGATAATTAATGTTTTCTCGACTTGCAGAGGTAATGTATCCACAGAGAAGTCCACAGAGACCCCTGAAAACAAGTGCACTACTGGGGGAGTAAAAGGTAATGATATGAACTCTACCGTCAGCTCTTATCAACTGAAATCGGGACTCATCTGACCCAGCCACGGTTTTCGTTTAGAGTCCCATCGATATGGTCACGACCCCCAGGAGAGGCGCTGTAGGCGATGTCATGCAAAGGCACTCGAGTCGGTCTTCTTCTGCCATAGCCCATTGAAGCCAGATTTCACCGGACTATTCTAACGTATACGTTCGTCGTACGTTTCAGTTTGATTTCTGCTGTTATTTCACGCAGTGTTGCTTGTCTGTTGGCACTGGCAACTCTACCGAACCGCCCTGCTCTCGGTCATTAAGAGAAGAACGTTGACCACTGCGTTGTCCGTGGAGAGACGTTATGCCTGGAATGAGGTATTCTCGTCTCGTTCTTGACATTGTGGAACTCGGGATATTGAATTCCCTAACGATTTGAAAAATGGAATGTTCCATGCGTCTAGCTCCAACTACTATTCCGCGTTCACAGACTGTTAATTCCCGTCGTGCGGCCATAATCACGTTAGAAAACTTTTCACATGTATCACTTGAGTAGAAATGAAAGCTCTGCCAATGCACTCCCCATTTGTACGCGATACTACTGCCATCTGTATTGTTGCATATTGCTACCCCATGGCTTTTATCATCTCAGTGTATTAGTATTCTGCATTTCGGAAATATTACCGTCATTCGATGGAGCTGCAACCTCCAGTTTGTTGCGGCACAAACCGCCAATGATATGCAGAGCAATAAGAATATACAGAATCACACTAGTTCCCGCGCTCGCCTGGAATTCAAAATCCACATCTCGAGCGGGGCTCGGAAGTTTTCGGGAAGAGCTCCCGCAGTCGACTTTGGCCTGAGCTTATGGAATTGTGTCGTCTACGTGTTGCGGCGCGCATTAGTACAATTTAAAATCTATCAGGAAGGCCCCAGACCTTCAGAATTTGATTAGGTTGAAATGCAGTTTGCGAAACGATCCATTCACGCGTGAATATACATGTAGGAAAAACCTTGTGGGGCAAATAGGAGGCAAAAAAATAAAAGCTTTCCTGGAAAACATTAAGAAAATATACACGCCAAATTATTTTTAAAATGTTTACGGAAAAATGCGTTGGACAGACTCAATGATGTTTTATGTTGACGCGCGGGCTGAAGGCTCGAACCTCGTCCTGAATTTGGAACTGCGTACCGAAGCACCACTTTCCGCGGAAAAATGCGTCGGCCGTGCCCACTGCATTTCTATCTTTGATTGAGGTTAAGAGACAAACCAACTTGAGAAGAAATGTAATGAAAATAAAATATCTTGCGGTTTATGGTTTCCAAATATGGTATCCAAAAAATGGTATGGTTTCCTAATAAAATAAAGGTTGTGCTTTCAAACAGAAAGGGAAGCGGCCGTTCCAACACATTCTTGGACGCTTCGCACGAGTACGTCCCTGATATATTATTTGTGTTTGGTCAAAATAAACAAATCCGACAATGTTTGTATTTAGTGTTTTGAGTACTATGTGTATTTTTACGTATTATTACAGTTATTATGTATTATAATGTTTGTGTTTTTGATCTGTATTTATTTTCATTTTTAACGTAACTGATAACATAGATGCGTTAATTTTTCTGATCTACAAATCATTTTAAGAAAGTGATTGTTTTTACATAAAGTATCTGTGAACACTGTATTATGGACAGCCCATAAATAATGTAGAACTATACGTCTATGGGGCAGCCCATGGTGTTGCGGTCAGATTGCTTTCCTTCCTTGGCAGGGGCTACGGTTTGATCCCTGCAATAGTAAGTGAACTTTACGATGAACAAACGAACAATGTTCACAGCAGGTTTCCACGGGATCTCCTGTATTCACTGATTCTTATTTATCCCTCATATTCACTTTTTACCTTTATTAATATGGCGAGGCTCGGGCCGCCATGCCCTCTCTTCCGCCTAACCACAAATCATATCTCAACACTAACGCCTTCCTGAAGACTCAAATATGTTGAGATTTTGACTTTGGAATTATGGTCATTGTGATGTCTCCCTGTACATTTGTGACAAATAGCCCTAATAAAAATATCTGCAATAATACATAAAGTATTATCTAGATGCATGACAATGGTCATGCACAACTAGTGAGTAATTTCTGCCATCCCTAGATATTTCATGTTTCTTTCTTGCCCCACTTCGTAAGAAGGGTCCGAGTTTGTAATTGTCGGAAAACAGTGATTTTTCCTCAGTAACATTTTATTTCCTGGCCCAGGTACCGAAAAAAATGATAAATCTTGTTCATACCTATAGTAATATCTAACTTTCCCACATGAAGCAAATTCTAACACGTAGTGTGGTCAGAATCAGGTTTGGTTTGTGGGCCCTGATACCGAAAAATCAATTGACGGCAAAACTGTGTGCCCAACGCCAGCGCCTAAACCGTTTACTCAATTTTCTCCAAAACTGATATTTCGGCATCAATTTGAAGGAACTTGAGATCCTGCGACTTTGAAATGAAACTTGATTTTTCGGAGTGTTTCACATGAAGCCTCAACAATATTTTTCAAAAACGGCTCAAATGTTTTTATTAAACTTGGTCCTCGGATTGCGTAGAAAACGCTTAAAAAATTTCGCAGGTCTCGTTTTCGTTAAAACTCCTGATATTTCGAAAATCGCAAAAGTTCACTTTTTTTCCGGCGTCTTCCCACTGCTGCAATATTGAAGATAGATATTTTTTCCTTAATGAGATCTGTTGAAGGACAGATCTTGACATAAGGTTATGCACATTGTATAAACTAGTGGTGCTGCCACAGCACATATTTTCTTGCAATGTTTCTAGACACTCCGCAATAATATATTGATTTGAAAATTATATTGAACAATTGATTTGATGTGACATAGTACATTTTAGAAATAGGACACGAGAGTTGTAAACTTGCTTAAAATTAGAAAATACGAAAATGACATACAGAAACTTCCAGTTTATTTAGAATCTTAATAGATTCATATGCGAGAAGAATTGCTTCAAATGATTTTCAATAAACAAAATATAATTGTCACCATCCCGTCACCTTATTGGACGCAATTACGCTCGGAGGATATATTTCGCAGTCGTAAAGAAATCCAAAATATGACCACGTTACAGAGTAACATTGCGTTTTTATAATTAAATTGAACAAATTTGATTTTCAATAAAGTATTTGAAATTCTCAATAGTTTTCTGCGACAACAGAGTTGTGACAAATAATTACTCCCAGGCCAGAACCAGCGGCCTTCCCTCTAAAACGCTGAGTCCGAACCTGACATTTAACCACTTCAGCCACCTGGAATATAGAGTATTTGCACTTACAGTAGAAAACTAACTAGACCTTGAAAGTTGTGCCTTTCTATAGCACCACTAGTTATTTAATATATATAAATATTTATTTTGCAATAAAAAAAGAGCAATACCCGAAAATGGGACCAGTATCATATTTCTTGCCATCCCTTATTACATATGTGGAGAAAATTTAAAGAAAAAAATTGGAGCGGTTTTCGAGAATTTGTTTTGTAAATTTCATGCCCACATTACACAAAAACTATTCCTTTATTCCCAAAAATTGTACATGACCTTTTCTAAAGAGGTAATTTTGTACTTTTAAAAATTATTCACCGAATATGAGACCTGCCTACTGCACCACTATCTTAAACGTCTTTCGCACTATTGAACAACAAAATTTAATCAAAAAGTTTGGAGCCATTTTTTTGAAAATGTCTGGGAAGCTTCATGTAAAGTCCCACCCCCTACAGAACTAAAATATCGGTTTCAAAATCCATGGGGCGCGACATCACTCAGATTGATTGGGAAATATATAGTCTGGAGAAAATCAGCTGAATGGTTTAGACACTAGAGTTGACCCCCACACAGACGTTTTGCCATCAATAGATTTTTCGGTATCAATAACAAACAAAACATGTATTCTGGCTACACCATAAGTTAGAGGATTTTTTTCCCTAGATTTAGCAACAATTTATCCACTTTTTCATTACGAGAACCCGGCAATAAGGTTTTTTTGGTGAAATCTTGGAAGTTTTCTGGATTCTGGCTACACCACGTTAGAGGATTTTTTTTAAAATTTTGGCAACATGATTTATCCACTTTTTCGTTACAAAACCCAGTAATAAGCATTTTTTTGGGCAAAATTTCCACGTTTTCTGTCCCATAATTATATAACTTTCTCTTCTTATGAAGAATTTGTAATGCGAGAAAGTAAAAATACGAATACTTTTCGTGAGAATTTTTCAGACAATAAAAAATTTCTCAAAAATGGCTCTAAATCTTTTCTTTGAATTTTCCTCTCATCTATATCAAAAAACAGTTCAATTTTTAGAGAACACTATTTTCAAGAACGGATAAAATATAATATTCAAGATAAATATTTTTTTCAGGAATGAAATGTTCTAAAAAATCAGATCTTTAAAAGATACCAAGTACTCCTTTTTTTAAAAAAATGTGTAGTATCCACCTAATTTTGGCTTGAAATTTTTGAAAAGTACACAAGTTAAACAGAATGGGAGAGATTATTCATTTTTTAAGCATTGGCAAAAGTGATTACAAACGAGGTAATGCGTAGTGAGCGGTAAAGCGTATGGCGAATTAATTCCTTGTATCCGAGGTAGAATCTTGGCATGGATAAACCTTTTTTTTCTGGCTGGAAACACTTTAGCAGGTTCATATAATAGTATAATATTGCACTGCTGATACAAATAATGCAAGAAAATAAGAGCTGTTGTAAACCACTAGTTCTATTTTGTAATTTTACCAGAAAGTTATCATAGGAAACAAATAGTGATATCACTGTTTTTGAACATTTAGTTCTGAGAAATACAATAGTTGAATAAAAAGGTAATGTTTACCTTAATTCTGCCCCAAACGTACAGTTTAGAAAAGTGAAGAATTAATGCTTTTGTTAATAATTAATTTAGATCAATGTTCAAATGACTTCCTTTTAAGCACTAAATCCTTCAAGCTAATGAGCAAATTCTGGGGATCTACACACACCAGTTAGGAATCTTGTGACGGCACCAAGAGCTCAAATTTAAGTGAACTTTTTTTTAAAATTCTGATTTTAGAAAGTGTGGCACACGTATAAATAGGTAAAAACTCTATTTCCCAAATGAAGAACTACATGTTCAAAAACATTAGGATGATGTTTTCATAAAATAGTCTAATGTTACAAATTTATTAACGATTTAAAAACATGATTGTTATTACTTAGGTTGTAAGGAACACATAGAGTCAACAATATCTGTTGACTATTCAAGTTCCTTGCAGCTTACGTAGTAACTAGCACGTTTTATAAAGTATTTATGAAGATTAATAATTTATGATAAAGGAATGGACAAATAATAAAAATGTTGAGAACAACCAAATAATATTTACAAATAATAAAATTCAAACATAAAATATACTCAATATCTCTACACAAATACACTTAAACAGTATTTAATATCCTCACATGTAACAATAAAATAAAATCCACATACCCACTGACAAGACAATATCTACAGAAAAAAATATCTATTATAAATTTCTATGAATGAATTTCAAAATATACAGATGATACAACCAAATTGCAGGCATTTGTGAGATAATACTATAATTATCAAGATCAGTTGGGTAAGGAGACTTGCACCTTACAGAATGAAAAAAATACTGAATACACTACTGATTCAATGAAGATGTGTGGATCAATTTACTAATGGCAATACCAAGAAATAAATTCACAAATCTACATTTTATGAATGTGAGATATTTAACATAAAAGTGGTTATGGGATTAAGAATACAAATGCAATTTTACAGTTTTTACAATACTAGTGAATACGAGTGAACACAAAACACGTTTTACCTGTACAATACCTGAACAACAAATTTGAAGCACCAATCCTAAAACATTAAAGCTCTCTTATCACTCTTAGTACATATTGCACTACAATTCAATTTATAGTTAAGTTACTTCAAAAGCAGCAATTTGTCTTATCTTCTACAACTCTAAAACACTGCAGTTTCACAAAACAAAAAAGATGAAAAATGTTTATTTTATATATAAATTTTGAATAAATTGAATAGCAAGACCACTATCAATAATGAATAGATGCACAATTCCTATGCACCATCACAAACTTTGGTTGATATATAGAAATCTTACTTTATGGGATTCTCACTATTAATAAGATACAAGTCTCTCAAACATATAAGCATGTAAATTGCAATTTTCTAAATATAAAATGAAATAAAAATCATCTAGGACAAAAACATATAAACACGGCTTTCAGCCAATGTTTGTAAATGATTCTATATTACTAAATACTTTGAAATTGTAACATTTGAAATAAGTTTTTCAGCAAAATTTATTTTATAAGGTTGTGTATATTAACACTGTTCATATAAATTATGAAACCTACACTACTACATCACCATATTTATACAGAAATCATTATTGCTCTGTATCTCGTTATAAATACACTTCTACTGAAATGCAAACTTGAAAGGTCACATTGTGTTGTGTTCACAAGTGTTCAACAACTTCCACAGTCCTTTAAGAATTTCAAAAACACACAAGAGCCAGTCATGTGAAAACAAATATTTCAGGTTTTTGGGATTGTTAAACTTAGAATGATTGAATAGTGAAGAGCTTGTATTTAGGAGAAAAGATATTTATGACACATATAACATTTGAGTAATAGCTATCATCCAAGGCACATTATGTTGTGTGAAACAAAAGGCACATTTTGATCTAAAGTATTACAAAACAAGAGCACTATGACTGTATACATACTAGTGAGCTCTGTTGAAAATCACAAACATCAAGTGTGGACACATGGATGTCACCAAGATTTACTAAGGGCATTCAGTTGAATATTTACTATCAGCATTTCCAATGTTTTCCTCCAAGCAAATTTATAACAGAGAGACAACATAACAGAACTGGACTGCTTAATAAACATTATCACACTCTATCTTCAAACTTTCAAAATTAAGTTGATCAAAAGATTTAAAATTCCATATTTCATAAAATGTCTCGAGGAGAATAACTCTCACACTTTTACATAATTATCATTTATAAATGAGTTTTCAAATGACTGGCACTTGTTTCATGCAAGTACAAAATCTCTAAATGGCAAATGTGCATACTATATGTTACAGCAAATAGACAGCAGACAAATGTGGACTTCTATAAATGAATAATGAAATAACATTTAAAATGGACAGTGATGAAAGGAAAGAGAAGGCTAATGAGAGCATGGACATGGATAAAAAATGAAATAAACGGAAAGAAATGAAATCTTAGCACAATCAACAATTCAACAGTGCAAAAACAGTATTGCAAGAAAACAATTAACAAGAATTTTTTGGTATACATTTACAACAAATGTCTGAAAGACAAATTTGCACATTCTGGTCACAGAGTTTTACATTTTATATAAAATGTTCCAAATAAGACAACCGGACACACAAAATATAGGAGATTACAGCACAATATTAAATATCGAGTGTAGAGTAAGTAGAAATAATCAGTATTTATTCCAGAGCTTCATAAAATAATGTAGAACCCAAATGCACTAGTATCTGAATCAATTTTTCAATCTGAAGTACCTTCCATTTTATGAATTTCCCCACATTTCATATTCTTGACTGCTGCCACATTTGATGTCATCCTTTCAACACAAATGACACAAAGATTAATGCCTTCTAACTTGTAACAATAAGATATAATTTTTGTTCTTATAATGCATGTGTCGAAATGTATTTCCAACATTATTATCTACATTCACTTAAACAATTTTTTAAATAGAGAAACTTAAATTAGTTTTCCTTTAAGGACCTCTCAAGTTAACATTCTGTAGTTTATGACTAGGGAACAAACAAGTGTAGTTCATGCAAAAAAATATTTTCTTAAAATAACACACTTTTAAAACATTCACACTATAATAGTAATGGTTTTACACTATGAATGTTCCAATGTTTTAAAATATTGTTCCCACAGTCAACAAAGTACCAGAAGAATGATTCAGATACCTTTACAAGGGCATCACCCACTTCACTATTCCCTGAATGTAACATCCTTGAAGAAAGACTCTGGTAACTTATGTTTCTACTGTGTTTCTTAAATTAATTCAACAAGTACACTTCAAATATTATACGAAAATATTTTCTCACAAGTACCCACAGTTTTGGCTATCAGATATATTATGTGTTGTTCTAGTTCAATTAATATTACTGCATATACATACAAATCAAAACTCACTGAACATAACTTGTACTGTAATGAGCAATATCAGTCTATTTCCTCACTGAAATTGTGTAATACACTCACACACACATTTTAAACCACGCAGTATCACTCTAGAAGTCTGCCCTGGCAGAAATATACCTCCTCACAGAGAGGATGAATAATACAAACCAAGACCATTTGTAAGTCTTGTATAGTTTACTGTAACATATTATTCTATAGTTATATAATACAGATCTTTTCAGTTTTTGATCAGTTATTGCAAACAACTTCAGTCATCACTGGTAATTTGTGAGCTTTTCAATGCAGAGTAAATGCATTGTAATATCTAACATCCTATAATTTCCTCTTGTAATTCAAATATCAAACAGAATTCTTGTAAGAGAACAATTTAACTTAACAATGTTGATGATGGCACATTTTTTCAACATTGGCATTGTCAGCCACGTGGAGAATGCATGAAATTTTCACCCTGTGACTCACACACCATTAGGATAGCCAAGCGGAGGCTGTAACAAATCACAATACTGTAACAATGCTTCACGCAGAGACTGTGACACTTGTGCTGATGCAGTAGTCGTGCAGTCAACCAAGTAAGGATAGAGTCCAATCAACTGTTCCCATGATGATCGGTCCACTGCAATCATTACAGGAATCTCATCAATATACAATGAAGTGATAAAACACAAACATGACAGAATAGAGAAAAATTTACAATTTGTATTTCTCATAGTGAAATGGAAGATAGTGTTATATCCTGGATTTTGAGAAACTTTGAATTTGAATAACTTTTCAATACGATTGACTTACAATTACTTTATACGACACACTTACTTCACATGTAATTTTCAAAATTAAAGTTTCTGAATTAAAACAACAAACAAACAAAATTCTTGAAGTACTGAAATTGGTCAACTAATCAAATGCGTTTCAATATATTGATTTCTGTAATTTCATGTCTTATGAGTCAATAATATGGATACCCCAGTAAAAAAATTAAAGCTTTTATTACAATCGTCTATGCTAGAAGAACATACACAGCAAGACTAACAAACCAAAAAGATTAGCAGAGTCAAGAATGAGGGAACACAATATTTTTCTCTTAAATTAACAGAAATCATGTTTCACATTGATTAATTATAGAAATCTGATTGAAGGAGATGAACATGCCCATTACTCAAAATGTAGGTGCATTTGATTTTCACATAAACTATTATATTCAGAAGACTAGTGGTGCTACAACAGCACATGCTTTTTTGCATTAATTCTAAATATGCAATTTGTGAAAACTCAAAGAGTTCAATGAAAACCAGACCCATGCTATTCCTTTAAACATAGTTTCTTGTACCAGGGTGAAAAAAATTAAAGAAAAAATTGAAGCGGTTTTTGAGAAAAAATTGTTTAGAACAAACTTTAAAATTGCCTATAATCCGTGCAAAATTACACAAAAACTACTAATATTTTCACAAAGTCAGTGCTTATGTCCTTTCACACATATCTTTAACTTACTCTAAACCTGGAATGAACTTTGTCTCACTCCAACTAAATGGTTGCTTAAATGAGATTAAAAAAATGAAAATGTTAAGAATTAAAGAAACTATTACCTTTCCCAGGAGATGCCTTTTTCAATGACACAACTAATGTGGCTACAGCTTTCAAGACAAAAGAAATTTCAGATAATCTGTACCTAAAACACAAGAAAATATTATTCTTACATGTTTTTCGGTATGCTAACTACACAATAATTTTCAACCATCATTATAATTACAATGAATTATGTTGACGGTTACTCATTATTAAATGAACAGAAAGTATGTCATTCATTAGACTCTGTAATATAAACAAATAATAAGCAAAAATATTACATTATTATTATTATTACTATTATTATTATTATTATTATTATTATTATTATTTTTATTACTATTTATTTATTTATTTATTTATTATTATTCTACAGGCAACCGCCCAATTTACATTTTGATAATTCTTGGTACAATAGTTCGTTTGACACAATTTACAGGTTTATGAATACTGCTTTTTCATTTGTAGTCATTTAAGTGTAACAATTTAGATCTATTAATGAATTGTGTAAGTGATATGTTGTATATATCTATTTGACTATCATTCGCAATAGTATACATGCGCCTCACAGGAGCATTTAGACCAAGGTTTGTTTTGGCAGATGGGATTACAAAAGTCGTTTTTTCGCTATTTCTCGTATTACATATTGGAACCTTCCAATTAACGTTTGACACCAGTTCAATACTATCAATTTCATTTGTGACTATTTTATGTAGAAGTAGATGATCATTATAAATTCTATGAGATTGAAGTGAGCTAATGTTAAGAGTAGTTGCTATATCTATGTAGTTATGAGATAATCTAGGTGAGGGTAGGTGAAGTTTAAAAGCTGCAAAGTTGAGAAATTTGTGTTGTATTTTTTCTATAGATTTATTATAAATCTCATAGTAAGGAGACCATATTGTGGATGCATATAATAGAATTGGTCTAACCAATGTTAGATATAAAGTTCTAATTGCAGTAATATCCTCAATATCTATTGTGTTTCTCCTGACGAATCCCAACATTTGGTTAGACTTATTCACTATATACTCTATATGTTTATCAAATTTTAAAGATGTATCAAATATCACTCCAAGATCTTTAAACTCTAGCACTGTTTCAAGTTGTTGATCATGAAGTTTATAATTGAACTGAATTTGGTTCCTCGTTTTAGAGTATCTCATAACTTTACACTTCCGAGGATTTAAATGTAGTTTATTTATATCGCCCCATAAATACATCGAGTCTAGACAGTCCTGGAGTACACTGCAATCTGCAATGGATTTGATTTCTAGGTAAATCTTGAGGTCATCAGCAAACAATAAGAATTGGCAATTTTGCAAATAAAATTTAATATCGTTGATAAATAATAAAAACAATAACGGACCCAGGTGCGAGCCTTGAGGCACGCCTGAGGAAACATTAATGTCTTTTGAGACAAACGATTTGTATTTAACATTTTGTTTTCTGCCAGTTAAATAATTTTTAATCCATTGAAGGAAAGCCCCATGTACTCCTAAGTGTTGCAGTTTTTGTAGAAGTATACCATGATTGACGGTATCAAATGCCTTTGCAAAGTCTGTATAGATGACATCTACTTGAGAGTTTTGTTCAATTTTCTCAATCAAATAATTTTGTATAAGTAGCAAGTTGGTAACAGTGGATCGTTTTTGCCTAAAACCATGTTGTTCTTCTATAAGGATATTTTTGAATATATATGTTAATTTATTAGTAATTATTTTTTCAAAAAGTTTGGGAATAATGCTCATGATGGAGATTGGTCTGTAATTTTTGACATTTGATCTATTTCCACTTTTATATATCGGAGTAATATAGCTAACTTTCCATACATCTGGCATAAGTCCTTCAACTAGAGATTTTTCGAATAGTTTATGGAGAATGGGAGTCAAATTAGCTATACAATTTTTCAGCAAAATTGCTGGTATGCCATCAGGACCAACTCCTTTGTTTATGTTAAGATTTCGTATTGCTTCATATACTTCTGTTTGAGTAATATTCAAATCACTAATATTGATTAACGAATCGGAGTTTTGGTTAACAGTTGAAATATTTACATTTTCATTTGTATATATTGATTCAAAATATTTCGCAAATAAATCCACAATACCTTGGCCAGTGGTGACACTTTCATTATCGTAAAAAATATTATTTGGTAAGCCTTCAACTCCTCTTTTGTTGTTTGTAAATTTCCAAAAAGCTTTTACATCATGTTTGATGGATGTACTTATTCTCAATATATATTTATCGTAATCTTCAATTGCTTTAGATTTACATAATTTACGAAGGTTTGAAAAAGTTATATAATCGCTAGTTTGTATGGTGCTTTTGTAGATTGCATGAGCTTCAGTTTTTGATTTCAGTAATTGTTTAAGTTCTTTAGAGTACCATACAGGATAAGTTGAAAAGGAAATTTTGTTTTTTGGAACATGCGTATCGATGATTTCATATAACATACCGTAGAAAAAGGCAGTAGATGACTCTAAATTATTGTTTTCAAAGTATGTTAACCAATCATATGTAGTTAATTTGTTGTTAATTTCATGATAGTCGGCAAGTTTGAAGTTAAATCTAATTTTTTCTGATTTAAGTGAGTGAAAATTGTCATATATAGGTACTGCTAATTCCAAGGCTGGATGATAGTTGTCGCAGGGTATAATAGGTGAATCTATTAGTCTGGCAGTACTATTTAGTTCCTGTACAAATATTAGGTCTAACATATTTCCATATATATTTTTTACATTATTTATTTGTGTTAAGTTGACGTAATTGAAGGTATTTGTGATTAATAAGCTATTTTGATTTTCATTTTGAGAGGCATTTTGGAGATTACAACTAAGATTAGAATCATTGTTTATCCACTCCGTGCAGGGAAGATTAAAATCACCCATGACAATAAATTTGGCGGTTGGATTTGATTCAAAGATTGTTTTGAGATTTTCAGCGAATTGAGAATAAGCTTGTATATCAGATTTGGGCGGGAAGTAAACTGCTGCTATAATAAAATTAGTTTTACCTACACAGATATGTACAAAGATTTGTTCAGCTGAAGAATTTTCAGTTTCTATGACGATACCGTTAAGTTCTCTTCTGGTGATGACAGCCACACCTCCACCCCTTTCAAATTGACTCGTATTTTTACTTCTATCAACTCGATGTACTTCATGGTCCGGGAAAGCCAGCTCAGAATTCAGGATACCTCCATGTAGCCATGTCTCGGTGAATACAAAGATATCTGTATCATTAAATGAAGGCGCGGTACTATTGAGAAGAGATAATTTCGTTCTCAGTCCTCTAACATTTTGGTAGTAGATGGATATTTGATTAGATGGTTGCCTTTCATTTAGTTTTCCAGATTTGGTTCTTTCACAATTGAATCATCTATTGTAATTGGTTTTTCAGTCGCATTAGTAATTAATCTCGGAATACCCTTTATGTATTTGATTTTCGCATTTTTGTTGCCACTTTCACGTTCAACTTCACATTTCGAAATGACAGATTTCAAATGTTGTCTCTGACGCATGGTTCTGTCAGGTCCCATACGAACATTACCATTGTATTTCTTTTTGTTTTTAAGTATTCTCAAAGATTGTGATGAGTTCAGAAATACAACTTTAAGTGGTCTAGTGCGTTCGTTGGTTGCAGAATCTGCGGCTACATTAGCGAATTTTTTTGGATTACCGAGTCGATAAGTTTTAAATTCGGGTATGGGATTGATAATTTTAGACAGTATTGATGTTACTTTTTCTCTGTCTTTAATGTCTCCGTCTTTTGCCGACACATTGGTGTTTTCATTACCTTCAACAGCGTCGTCTTGTTTTGCCGATACATTGGTGTTTTCTTCAATTCCATACATAATAATATTTTTCGATCTTTGTTCTCGGTCAACAAATTCGGCAAATAATTCTTCATAGTCCATATCTGAATCAGATGTTGGACAATTAAAATTACCTTGTTTCAGATTTTTTATTTCCATTCTCAGATTTTCATTAGATTTTTGTAAATCCTCGAACCTCGTTTCCAGTCTCTTGAATGCTATAATGATGTTTTTTGGATCTTTGTAGGGAGCACAATCAGGACAGTAATATTTCAAACATCTTTGTTTTTTGAGTGCAAATACCCTTGCTTCGGAAGCTGATAATGGTGTACAACCTGGGTGAAATTTACCTTCACATCCGTCCAAATTTACCTTCACATACTATTATTATTAATATTATTTTAACTTATGTGCATTTATCAGAAGTAACACATAGTATGTAAGTTATTCTTACATTATTGGTTTTAATTCAAACTTTCCTTTTATTTTAATAATTAGAAAAGCATGATACATCTCAGGAAGTAAATAATTGAAAAATATGTATTGCACTAAGCAGACGTAGTGAAGATTTTGCCATTGAGGTCTTAAAAGATTTCCGTGGTGAGCACATGTGAGCACAGTAACTTTAGGAAAATGGTGGCATGAGGTAGGTTGTACATTGTCAAAATATTTTTCCAGTATTCCAAAAAGTTTACTTCCTTTTTTACTTTCTCACATCCTTCTTAGTGTAGAGAAAGCACAGTAGTGCTGGAGCAAAAAATTACTTTTTTTTTTATTACCTGATTTTATTTGGGAAAACATAAGCATTGGTCCTGTGATATATACACAAGGTGAGATGTTTCAGACAAAGAAACAAACACCAGGGTTCCTTTTAATATTAGCAATAAATAATTTTTTAAACATTTTGACCTATGAAGGATAAATTCCCTTAGAAAGTGCTTTTTGTAATTGTTTGTTTTTGTCATAACCTATTTACTGATACACTGCAACTTAAGACGAGTTTCCAAAACTCAATGTGCTGATGTGGACTTGGGAGGTCATTTATGTTTTTACGAACAGTGAGTGCATTGTTATTCCAATGGACATTGGCAAGCTAAAGTTCTGACAGTTCTGAACTGGAGTACTGGAGTAATTTGCACTCCAGTTCCATCAATTCACAAATTTTCATTTTTCTTTGATTCCATCCAAAAAAGATACATGTGAGCACAGCAACTTTTGAAAGATGGTGGCATGAGGTTGGTTGTATAGGCAGTATGTTATTTTGTACGACATATAGAGATGAATTCCACTAATGAGAAATTCTTAATACGTGCGAATATGTGCGAGATGGCGAGTATCAATCATTTTCAGGACGTTGACACTTTACTAGTGTCGGTGGAGATTGTGGCAATGACACCCATGAAAAAAATAATAGTTTGTGTTTCCTCTACATGTTTAAAAATGCTTTATACAAAACATTTAAGAACTTTCTTTAGATAACATAATTTTATCTATGGGATACAAAAGTGGCAAGTGTCATAAGGGAATTGAGGTAATTTGCAAATGAGGTAATGTGCTTGTAGAAAAATTATTTTTCTAATATTACATTAAAATAAATGTAATTATTAATGTTTTAAATTATGAGATGCGCTTTGGAAGTTCAAAATTCAATTTATGTAGTGGCCTGAACTACAGTGTCTATCACTAAAATAAAGCTGAGAATTTTGAATAGGCTGCAGTCTATGGCATCAGTGTGCAATGTGTTAACACTTGAATGTCTTACTGTTGGGAGGACCTAGTAAGTCTGTGGGCTGTCATTTTGATGGTTGATGTATTTTAAAGGGGATTTGCGCAATTTTGGGAATTATAATATACTAAAAATATATATGAACTTTGATTAACATTCTTTTTCTTATCTCATTTTACTAACTGCACTAAATGCAGAGTCTTCCACTTATGCAATGAAAATAAAAACAAAACAAAACAAAATTGGGGAACAAAGCTTACAAGAGTATTGAAGGTATCCACTGCAAAGCCTACATACATGTAGCAGATAGTATATGCAGCACACACTGTTTATGTAGCACATTTCATACACTTGGTTTTAGATATTTTGCCCAGATCCATATGCTTAACATAAGTTCTTGTCATATGTACTTGGCTTAGTTTGTTCTTGTGACTTTTTCAATTTTAAGCATGTTAAAATATATTTTTCACCAACTTTTCTCCAATAACCTCCTTATGAATGCCCAAAGAATTTATTGTTTCTTAACACATTAGACTTGAAAAGCATTACCATCGGTTATCTCCAACATCATCTGAACAAACATACTTGCACTGAATTTTGTACTGTAATATAGAATTCTTTCAGAACGCTTTTCCTAGTAGATTATATCAATGGTTAATTTCCTTGCCTGCTGATGAGCATCAGAACATGATTGTTAGTGGGAGTGTGATACCTGCAGATCATTTTTTATTATAAAATAGAATTCACCTTCTTTATCAAGAAGGACACTAATCCAATTTCCTCAGTGTGTTAGCTACCCAGTGTTCTGAGGGAATGGTAAAAAGCACTTCTTCAAAATAAACAAAAAAGATCTGTTTCAAAGCAAATAGAAGGACATGAGACAGAATATTGTTGTGGATACTTCTCGCTCATTTGTTGTATACCATTGCATGATATTACAACAATAACGCTTTATTTTGCTGTTGTGATGATGAATATCAACACTTCAGATAAGCTGAACTCTATAAGAAGTTTTTTTTCATTGAAGACAACTTGTATTATTTCTACAAATAAAACTGATCTTTTTTACTTATTTCAAAAAAATTAATGTCAAAAAACAGTTAAAACTGTGTTGAAGTACATTCTGTAGGGGAGAAATACCATCTGTGCATGTTTACTTGAGCTTTGAGATCCCTACCTTCCACTATCACTACTTTTATACTACAATAAGTTTAACTACGAATGCAGGCAGCAAGATTTAATACTAAAAGAATATTCACCCTTATGCAATAAAAACTAGCTGTCAGCAAACGATCTATAGATTTTGGGTCTTAACCCTTAGCGTGCCCTACGTGAAGGAACTGACTTACTGCCACGGAGGATGATTATCAGAATAAGTATGAACATAACGAAGCTACATTGATGTCCAGAAGCAAAACAGAGGGCCATTTCCGCATCAGCTCAATAGATGAAGGGAACTGGACAAAATATCTCACCAAAATGGGGGTTCATTGACCCTGAAGCTGAGGAACAATATTTGTTACACATTTAATCATTTAGAATTATACAGTGCAAATGGTAACTAATGCATTGAATAGCATTGTTAAAATCAATATTATTTTCCTTTTTGATGCTCAATACAGCCTATAATTGTATAGAAACAGTTATAATTAGAGCTGGGAAATTAATGAAAGCTTTTAGCTCTTTTAATACTGATTTTTTTGCAACTTGTGTTTAACGAAAATTTTGAATGTCATGCAGCAGGTCATACAGCACACTTCTACCACACTCACACAGGGCGTTACAATATCCAATAAATATGAGTTGCAAAAAATTGGAAATTACTTCAAAGGTCAATAAGATGTAATTTGTATTTTTTAAGGAATGTATGTAGTATTTTATTCAATTGATTTTTGTAATAAATTTGTTTCAGTCGGAAAACAACAATATATCAAAATTGTCAAAACATTGTGTATTTGAAGATTTAATTAAAAATGAGAATGTAAAAATTTCATTTTGCTTTTCTATATAAGCCAACAATGAAAAAAAAAAATTACTAAGAGTTAAATACTTCAATTAATATCTAATAATATTTGCCTTTTTGGTGATGGCAATTACTTATTTCTCATATTTATGGTCCTGAGATATAATCACATCCAGGTCTTTCTGAGTCTCAGTAGATAAGACAATGTTATCTCCAATTACATATTGCATTTTGGGGTTCCCTTTCCAGCGGTGTAACATCTTGACACATATTCAGAACTGTTTAAAGATAAAAACTAGTTGTCTAATTGAGTTTCTATTGTTTTCAGGTCATCCTGAAGTTGTTTGTATGATGGTAGTGGATTGGCAGAAATGAATGTATTGTCTGCAAAACAATTTCAATTTGATTTTACATCTCTCCCTAAATCATACATATATGAAATAAACAATGTTGGTTTCAGCACTGATCCTTGTTGAACATGGCTAGAAACTGGGCTTGCCATGTACAACTTGTTGCCAATTTGAACATGGAAGGTTCTGACAGCCAGGTATTCTGAAAATCATGTCAGTACCTTTCCTTGCCCTGTCCCAAGGCATTGCAGCTTGATATATATTGCTTATGTGGCACTTTGTTAAAGGCATTTGCACATCCACATAAACAATACTCATTGGCTGTCCTCCTTCCATTAGGTCTGTCATCTAACCCTGAGGAACTCGGCAAGTTTGTCACAGTTGACTGTTCAGAGCCATGTTATTGGTGAGAGATAAAAGGTTGGGCAAAATAATATGACATATTTATTTATTAATAAGTTGTTGAGACACCATTTGCTTTTGGAACAGCTACAATTCTTTACGGAATAGATTTGTAGACTGTCTGAATAATTTTCAATGGAATGTTCTCCCAATCTTGTAACAAAACATTTGTCAATTGCTTCAACGATGTTGGAGCTGAAAATCTGCTCCCCATTCTCTGCTCTAAAATGCCCCATAAAGGTTCACTTATGTTGAGGTCTGGCAATTGTGCTAGCCAGGGAAGATATCCAATGATATTTCCATGCTCAACAAACAATGCCTGAACCTTTTTTACTGTGTGTATGAGCACATTATCTTTGAGTATGGCAGTGTTTGGCTACAATATGCAAGTCATGGGAAGCATTTTCTTGTTGAGGACGTTGAGTTATTTATTTGCAGTTATCCAGCCAGGGCAGATAATGATAGGACCAGCTAAATAACCCGATATAGTCACCAAAATCGTAATGGAACCTCTCCCCATTGCTTGACTGAAGAAAGCAGGCAAGCTGGCTTGTTTTGGGGTTCTCTAGGGGTATATACATCTGGCCATTTGTAGGAAACTGATTCATCGAACCATACCACATTCTCTCAGTCATCAAGTGTCCCAGTTTTATGATTGTAGACCCACTTCTTTCACAGCACCGTGATGGCTTCTGTTGTGAAGAGTTTTGTAATTGCCACCCTTCCATGAATTTTAGCTTTGTGAAGCTCCTGCCATACTGTTTTTGTGGAAACATTATTACTTGAGAGTGTTGAGTTCTGCAGTCAATTTTGCCATGGTAGTTTTACATCATCTGGACACAATCCTTTTTAACGTTTGTCAGTCTCTGGTTGGTTTGTCTTTCACCCATTATTCTTCTTCGCTGTTGATGCTTTACCATGTTTTGTGTATGCTGGCATTACCCTAGATACTGTCGCTCGGGAAATGTTAAACAGTTCACTGTTTTTACTCAAATGCTCCCATTAACTGCCCATGAACAATTTGCCCTCTTTCGAAGTCTGAGAGATAACACATTTCACTGATTGCTTTCATTCACCATCGCAGAACAAAGCAATATAACCTTCAAAACCACACGACAACTGTGCAATGCAGCCACGTCGCAGAGTATACATATCTACAGTACCAACATGCATAAAGATGTACTATATTGCCTGGTATTAATATTATTTGGCCCGACCCGTATATTTCTGTTAATCTTTTTATTCTTTAGGTGACAGTTTTCTCCATTACCTTCCTCATCAGACAGGTCAGGCTGATAGGTCTATAGTTTGTTGGAGTTTTTTTGTCATCCTTCTTGATGGGCATAATGATTGCACTCTTCGTACATTCAGAACTGTACTTGACACCAGTGATTTCTCAGACTTTTTTCTCAGAACTGGAGTCATATAAGTGGCAGTGACAGGTCCTAAGCACGATTGAAAGAATTCCATCTGTACCAGATGTTGAGTTGATGTCAAGACTACTCAGTCTTATCTCAATATCCATAAAATCAACATCATTTAATGCATTGATCTTCCTGAAGGGTCTAACTTCATCTTTCTCATGTTTTGTGGCATGACATAGCCATCGAAATGACAGAATTGAGTGTCCATGTGTCAATGGACAAATTTCATAAATGTAATTAAAATATTGCAACATTTATAAAGCAATGTAATATTTAATATTATAGTGGATTATTTAACAAGAATTTGTTAGAAAGCACAATGATTTGAACAAGGGAACCAGGTTGAACAAGAAATGTGAATTTCCATGTGAACCAACATGGTTGAAATATGACAGAACATTATTTTGCATAAAGGATAATAAGGAAAATACCTAGGCAAGGGGCATTTGCCACTGCGACGTTCATCCTCCACATACTGACGAAGAACTTCCTGGAATCGATGAAGTAATGCTGTCACTGCTAGCCGTCCAGCTAAGCCACCTTCACCACCTCCGGCATTTCCATCCTCAGATACTATGCCATCCAACAAAGAAAACTGCAGCAATGTTTCAAAACAAGTTTTTGCAAACTCTTCTCGTAATTTTTGTTCGTTTTCACAATCTGTAATAAAAAAGTGAAGATGAACTATTTTGGATTTTTTTTGGTATTTAGAATTTGAATTTCAAACAACTATAAATATTTATCTCAAACAAGGCAATGAGACGGAATAACCATGTAATTAGAAAAGGTAAGTGGGAATGGGAAATCAGAGCTTAAATTTTAGGTAATGTAGAAAATAATGTAATGTTGAAAGAATTGGTCTATGATGCCAGCAAACAATCCCATATCTGCCATTATTCCGTAAATTATTACATTTTTTGAAAACAAATTCTTCATTTATTAAATTTTGTTCACAATTTAAACTTTCTGTTTTTGTTTTCAATGCCTCAAAGTCTACTGACAAACAACATAAAATTGTTATTGTGTACAGTTATGATAAACAATATATGTTCAAGCTATGTGAATAAAAATTCAATAAAAGTATATTAAAATATTTTCAATTACGTTCAACTCCCATAGTTATAAATGCTTACTATTACACATACCTGTACTAGTCCTACTGCCAGCTGAATGAATTGATCCCTTATTAAGAAGCACCACAACTTTTAGAACAAACTCCTTAGGGATAGTATGGGAATGTGGCAATACTTCATCACGAAGTAATTCAATTACTTGGCAATCAACAGCTTCATCTGCTTGGATTTCTTCAGGGCACTGCTCCATCGTTGGAAAGCTAAAATGATAAAAATATAGAAAGAGTGACCTCTCATGAAATAACAAAAACTGCAAATGGTCAATTTAATCAGCCCCACAAAACCTTTTTTCATTGTTACTAAATTAAGAGACTGACGTTACTATGTGACAGGTTTCTAATCTATAAATCAGTTTTTATGGGTATGATAATTTGTTTTCAGTTTGAAAAGGATTTTATAATATGTATGGTTTTTTATAACCATGGAGCTTCCTAACTAGAAGTTACACCACACTGTGTTTTCCCTGCCAAGAAGTACCTAATGCATGTACAGCAGATAAACTGCTATCAAGTCTAGACACTTTTACATTGTAATAAAATTATTAGCACACATAGCATTATTAGCACATGTGGTAATCTTGGGATTTTTTTCTAGAATAGCACCAATGGACCTCCCCCATCTCAGGAGGTGAATCAAAACAGCTGTCCCAACCTATGTAAGTTACTCCATCTTTCATGATTTGAACCCAGACACTCCACCACTCTTGCTCTTATCCTAAATCATTTTCTAATAAGTTTTCTTTCCATTCCTGCATAGAAATCTCTTCCAACACCACTCAACCCTGGGAGTCCAAGGGTGGACAGAGCAGCTCATGGGCTACTTGTACCCATCCCAGAACGTTTCCTCCCCTCCCCTTTTTTCTCTTTCAGGATGCAAGCCAGAGGTTGGGAGATTGGCAATCCTATGCTTTACCCTGAGCAGCACCCATAACATGGCCAGGGGACACTTATTTACTACAGGCACATTATAAGCACTCAGAAAGACTAATAAAAAGTTGAAGACTGATAAAATGTTGAAAGGAGCATAATAGAATTATGAAGTAGGATTATGAACAGGGAAAGGAAAGTTCATATTACAATATACAATAAAAGTCTTTATCACAAAGGAACAGAATTAGAGTTAAAATAAGAAAAAGTAGGTTTCACACTAATATTGCTAAAAAAGAAACTAAGAGAATTTGCAGAACTGAGTATTTAATATACTATAGTGGTGCTGACTAAACAAAAAGAACTCTAGCATTTATAGCCATAAAAGTAAAAAAATATTTTAAGAACAAAATAGATTGTTACTCTCTAGTTTTAAAAAGATGGAACCACAACAAATATAAAACAAAACAAAACAAAGAAAAAGTATTTATAATACAATTGTTGGAGAATGGTAGAAAGTCAATACTTTGAAAGAGAATGGATGGGATTTTACATGAAAGGGAAATGAATAATAAAACTGAAACAAACTACAGAGGGAGTTCTAGGAACACAAACTAAATTCATAAACAATTAAAAGTTGCCAACATAAAATAATCAACTAGAAAATATTATAAATGATAAAAAAGGGCATATTTGAGATATACGAATGCAAATTCAGACAAGAACTGTCTGGAATGCAAATGAATGAAAGAAACCAAAAATGTTCAATGCCCAGGAGCTTCAACTTTTGGAGAGCAAAGAGGTTGTAAGTGCTGGACATAAAACATTTTTGCTTGCCACTAAAATTTGAAGAACCTCCTACAGTCATCACAGAAGCCTCAGACAATGACTTTTATGCAGTAAAGTAAAGGTGCAGAAAAATTGTATTTATGTATTAAGACCAGTTTTCCATCATTAACTCAAAATCTGAAATAAATGTGGTATTGAATTGGCAACACCTTTTTGCTGGCATCGATTCAAATGAAAAACAGTATTAGATAAGAGAAAAGTCAGAAGAGAGTCATGGAAAAGATTTGTAAAAAAGCATTGAACAAGATACATAAGGAAGACAAACTGAAGCTTTCAAAATACTAAATTAACAACAATGAGAAAGACAATAAAATTTAACAATTAAGATTGAGTTTTAAATTGGTTGTTACAGATAATTCTATTTAAATGTTGTTCAGCCCCTTTTTTAAATTTTGGACAACCACAATTTTAGGAAGTATTTACTGTGGTTGACCAAAATTTAAAAAAAGGGGCTGGACAACATTTAAATAAAATTTAATCCCAACTACACGGAAAGTTAGCTCAATTTTATTATTCAATTTATTTGTAATTACAGGCATTCACCCAATACAATAATAAATATGAAAGTTTTATTACAATTAATTAACTAAAGTCTGTAAGTAATTTATTTTTTGCTAGTGACGAATTCACAATGTTGACAAGTCAATCTTACACTCAATGCAAAACATTTGCATATTGAATGAATGAAGTGAAATATTATTTACCAAACATATAATTTTCAGATTAAGAGATTCCAATTCATAAGCAATATACACAATGATGTTTATGACAAAGTAGAAACATTTAATGAAGAAATTGTCATGTTTCACTGTTCATATATTCAAATAAATTAATCCTTCTTAATGCACAAAATTAAATTATACCTTTTAGGAAAAAGAAATTGATCCAGAGTTTCTGCAAGTTGAAGCCACATTTTCTCAAAATGTTGGGGATATTTTCGAGCTAGAGGAAGTCCAGTTTGCAGAACAGTTAGCAGACTAGTCACAGCAAGCTTCCAAGTACTGGCTGATGGGCAACCATATTTCATGGATAACGGTACATGTAAAGCCTAAAGGAACAAACCACAAAATATGTTTTTCAGATATTAAATAATAAGACAATTTTTCAACATACCATATATTTACAAGGTACGTAAACATAGCCACCTCCCATAACCTTATTACATAACATATTCAATACATCTACAATTCAAAGAAACACAAACAACTTTCTTAAAAAAATAATTAATCCCAACTGATTTCAAAAATAAACACTAAAACTTCCTTAAAATATTTTCAAGTTGTAATGAATTCTAAAACAATGTACGCTATATTCCTACAATATCTGTGTTTAATTTTATGGCTTTATTAAATTGCAGTGTGTCTGAGCCTTTTGTGCCTCTATGAAAGAAGATGACATAATTCAGAACACAAAAAATTGTCATAGATGTTTTGCAATTTCATGTTTCAAACAAACAAATTTGAGTGTTTTTATATATCTTGTAAAGTTGTTTAAGTGACTGAAGAGTCAAAGAAACCGTTTCCAGTATCAGAAATTTTCTTCACTCTGAAAATTTTATGTTGCAGACATAATCAGTATTTTTTTACTACAATTTCATTTACATCACACTCTTATGGTATCATGATTCAAGTTAGTTTGATGCATGGTTGATGTGTAATCTAAACTAAAAAGGAAAAAATAGCAATTTCTCAATAATGATACAGAAGGAGTAGGTACTAGATGTTAATTTATACGATTCAGACTGCACACCATTTCACAACCTTAGAAAGTTTGATATTTCACGTAATTCAAAAGTATAATACAACTAAAATTCACCCTGTGCAAGCCTGTATCACCTTCTTCTAAAAATCAATCACTTAGACTCTTCTGAACTTTACAATGACAAAATTGTAATACATCTAATACGAAATTACAATATATTAAAACCAAGGAACAATAGACATAGGGTACACAAAGAGGCATTACTTTTCACATTAAAAAACAAAACAAAAAACACCACACACACCCACACTTGGTTGACAAGAAAGCAAAATGCAAAAAATAAATCATTAAAAACATTAAGAAAGAGGTTTATGAAGTTTTCTGACTTAGTAATGTATGAGATGGTCAATATAGACCACATTACTCTTTATTAGAAGTGATTCTATTTCAATTATCAAAAGTACATTTCTTCTGTTACAAATTACCAAGATTGAAACTGATTATACATATTACAGCTAAAATCCAGCTCAGGGTAATTCCTGAATTAGCTGATGAATGTTCACAACACGCTATCCAAAACACGTCAATACAGACTGAAGCAGGAATAGATTTGACATATTCTTTGAACTTTATCCATATGAAGTGCACATTAGACAATGCAAGGTGGCTAGGGTAGGTGATATAGGGTAAGATATAGTGAAGAGGAATAGTATATAATACATCATAAACAGGGATCAGACTGCTGGTGGGAGAGATGCAGTGTGTAGTTTTGAGTTCCACTGTGACAATCATATATTACTATTTACACTTACCACCTGACCTAACCTAAGACTCATGATATACCTAAGATGATGCATTGTCAATATCTGTGAGTTGGAAACGAGGCTCTGGCCTTCAGCCTTCCCCATTTATATAAAAGAACCTTGAGTCTGTGCACTTAATTCCCAATGCAATTTTATGCCAAGTACATCTTGCAAATGCACAAAACATCACACACCAACAATCACCTTACTACAGCCAGCTCCCTGCAGCTAATGGCAATGTCAGCTAGATGAAGTTCAAAATAATCTGTTCATTGTCATTCATACAGCTTTATCCACACCGTCTCACTAAAGTGTGAATTAACCACTATCCTAGACATATTTAGCAGTATTTATCCTATCACTAGCCATATTTAGCAGTAAAATATATGCACTTTACTATGGACTTTTATTGGTGTGGAGAAGATTTTCATTGTAACTTCATTTTATTTATGCCTAAAGGTTATTTATAAAATAAGACTTGAGGGTGAACAGTGTTTAACTACAGAGTTTTTTTTAATAGAATTATAAATTAAAACAGATCCAGGCTTACAACATTACAAATTTTAATTCTTTTACAATATTTTCCAACACAAAAAACAGACATAACACAAAACAAATTATTAAATATTTAATTAATTATGTTTATTTTAATAAAATCCAGACTCAATATTTCGAAACCAAGAAAACATTACACAAATATCTCAAAAATGCAATAATTTGACAAATTGCTTTCATTCCTTAACACTTACATAAAATAATATTTAAAAAACCTGTATTGGAAGAATGTTACTCTAAATGTACATGCCTGAAAGAGAGTCTAAAAAATGACTTACTAGACTAATGCCCCAAAGATCTGTAATTACACAATAATATCAGTGAGGAAAAATAAAACCCAGTACAAAAAGTCTCAGTGAAGCAAAGCATAATTATGACCATGCTAAACTATATTATCACTAATGCTTTGCTGTACTGTCTTTGCAAATATAATATTTGTATTTAATAAATTAAAAGTTGCTAATGTCCATCAGCAGCAGTTACAGTCCAGACTATTTGATCATCTGCAACTGCCTTGATGTATCGATCTACAAGTCATCAGAAAGAAGAAATATTATATCTAATGTGTTTATAGTAACTAATTACCATATTCCTCTTTACAAAATGTTTTAATGACTAACTACCAAGAAGGAAAGAAGAAAGATATCCCTTAATTTATTAAATGTCACCTACACAGAGAAAATGTATTACATTGTTTAAACTCAGCACAGTACCTCAATTATATTTTGCAGCACATTGGCTTGTATCACAGACATGTCATGAGCTGTATTTTCATACAAGTTCACCACCATATTCAGAGCTTTTTCACCAAATGGAACATAATTCATTGTGACCCAATCCGTCTGAAAATAAAAAAAAACATATTTGATATAAAGAACAGAATTCAAAAATATAACAACAATAAAATGAAGTAATGATTTAGTGTTACATACTGAAATTCCTCTCATTTGTGAAATATTTTTTGTTTCCAATTTCCCATATGGTGGAGCTTGACAAGCAAACTTACTAAAAGCTAGCAACTGCTGAAATATAGCAGCTAGCATTGACTTCATATTTTCAGTTCCAGACAAAGCCTCCTAGAAAATATTAATATTGTAGCAATAAGTAACAAAACCTCATTGAGATTTACAACATATAAAGAAAGAATGGAATAAAGATAAATATTATTGCATCTGGCTACAGGCATTATTTATGAAAATAAGTTAGGTGCCTTTTAAGGATCAAGAAATGTCTTACAATTGGTATCTTAATTGCAGGAAATATAATGGTGAATCAACACGTGAGATACAAAGAAAAATAATTATTTGTGAGTGATTTATGTCTCTCCTGTAGAATGACATTCATTACACATGGGCATTTCTACAAGCGCAATAATTATATTAATGTTTCAAGTGGTATTCCAATTCAAATTAATGAGATTCAAATTTAAAATGAAAGAGCGACTAGTAATGTGCTTTGAAAAAAATGGACAAAATAATTCAAGAGCATCTGACAGAAAGTTAACTATTTTTATTACAAGAATGCAAAAATCACACTACATATGCACCTTCTGGAGAAGTTCCATTGAGTGTAGAACACCTTCTTGAAGTTGTGTAAGAACAACATCATTCAGAGATGGTAAAATAAAGGGAGATGCTTCCCCATGAACTGGAACAGCTACTGCGTTTTGAAGAACACCACATAACTTCTGTAGATCTCCACTAGTGAATCTAAGATCATAAGAAGTATAACATAAATAAGAGGTATACAGAAAATTTACAGAAATCTTATTTAGAACACGCCATTCTAATGCAAATATTATAGTGTCATTCTCATCAAATGAAAAATATTCTTTTAAGTAATTTACATTGCTCTTCCCCCATACTTTACACTAATATTCATAGTTTTCTGACATTAAAGAAATGTAATCTTAGTTGCCAGGGTGTCATCACAAAGAGCAAGAAGATATAGCACAGGCAGAAACACTGCATTACAGAGTAAATCCAAATACATATATAAATATGAGGTATTCACGGTTGAGTAATGGTATTTATTTTCAATATACACTTTAGGACAGAATTCTTGACTTTCAGAGAAAATAAAGTACTTGGGCAATATTTGACCAATCTTCAGAAAACTAATAAGCATACAGAATATATGAAGCCCTAAGGTGGCTCAAGGGCAGTGTACCAGCTTCCCATGGTGCGAACCTGGGTTTAATTCCTGGTCGGGGCAAAAATAGAATTGTAGCTTTCCTTTAAAATTATCTCTGTTTTTGTAGTTGTTTGATGAATAAAAGCTTAGGCAGGCTGAGTTTGCTAGTTACAGTGCCTGTCACGTCTATCTCATCCCCAAGTGAGGGAATTAAAGAAGGACCAGGCATGGGAGAATGGAGGGATATTGATTCATTGACATTACTATCCAAATTATAATGAAAATAAACATTCTAACATTGTTACTTATGTTAATAGACAACAAGCTCCGTTCCATCTCAGATCAACTAATTCTGATATTCTTATAATTTTACCAGTCAGCTCAGCTGCTATAACTTTGCAGTCCACAAAATGGACAGCAACAATGCTACTATGAATTAGAAATATTTAGGAAAAATAAAAATCGCTTTCTTAACAAAGTGTAAATGTTGAAGAAAAATCATTTTAATGTCAGCATTCCATTAGTACCTACTTAGTTTCATCTGAACTTTTTTTTTTATTTCTTCAAATTTAGAATACTTTGAATAAAAATCAATTGTTTTAATGAAAGACACACCTTTTTTATTGACATTAAAAAAAATTAAGAAATAATTAAAAACCATCAAAATATTTGCTAATGAAATACGAAAATAAATCTATGAAACTGCTTTGGTGTCTCTACCTTGATACCTAAACTTGCTGCCTTGAATACCTCTCATTTTTGGCTCCTGTGAAAAGTAGATGTGTGCAACACTGACCATTCTTTGATTGAATGATTCAATTAACTATAATAGAAATTAATTTTATTGCTAAACATTAATATTACGTTTGCAAGGGCAACACTGATTTGACATTAATTTACTTAAACTTACTTTGTTCTTATATGTTGGAACACAGCTGGAAAAATCTGTATCAGAGCAGTGAGAAACGGCTGGGAAGGAATATAAAGTTCCTCTCGAATATCCATATCCCCTGGAGGAGTTGTGCTCTCTGCTCCAATACTTAACCACACTCTCCAAGCTACTCCCCAAATATTAGGTTCTTCACTACTTGCAACAGATATACCACTAACTCCTGACTGTGTGAGATTACCATCACTGCCTTTATTGAGATATAAAATTTCTTGGAATGCTTTCAATGCTGCCAAGGAGACCTGATTCAACATAAATATATAAAACATTAATTTTTTGAGCCAAATATTAGTCGTGAGACAAAATACAAACTTGTGTTGTATCACTACATTTCTGAAATTTGTACACTTGGCTCAGTTTAGAGGTTAAAACTGGGTATACCAGAAACAATTCAGACAAAAATATTTTACAAAAGTGGAGAAAATTTTAAATCCTACAGACAAAAAAGAAAAAGAAAAAAAAGGAAAACAAGAAGAAAAAAATCTAATAATGATTCAGACAATTCAAGCTCTTATCAATTACCAATAAATATATGAAAATAATATAGGGATGGTATTTTTATACAGTATAAAATGCCAAAATGTGCAGTAAAAACTAAATAAATATGCAAAAATATGCAGTTAAAATTAAGGAAAACATAAAAACACTACCCTCCCATATCTGAATATCTCCTAAAAGAAGCAGAAATTATTGTTGGATTTAATTACATTGTGAGATGTTGTAAAAACAAATTTACTAAAATGTACATTTAAGAAAATAAGTAATAAAATAATAAAAAAAAGGTTTATAGCAACTTTCTTATTATTTATATTACCGAACAAATACATTTCAAAATGTTCTTGATTAAATCTGTGATGGCACAATGCATTAGGTTGTTTTTGTAAACTCAAAATGAACATTTGGAGTCCATGCTAGCAAATAGGTGCAAATTTAAATCCGTTCAAAATTGATGTTCAAAGAATACGATTTGAGTGAGGTCCTCTTTCTGTTAAACAGGAAGTAGGCCTGTGATTAAACACATTATATTGTTACTCATGCTAATGCTTACTTGTGTGTTACTTGTGCTCATCTTAGTCATGTAATTGTTCCTTTGCATCACAGGGCATAGTGTTCAAGGGAATAAAAAAAGAAAAGAAAGAAATGAAATTAATTCAAGAGATATCAATCTGAGTAACTTGATGTTCTTCATTGATAGATTTTCACAAATAGAAAATAAATCCAAAAGAGGGAAAAAATATGTGTACCTTAAATATGCAAAATAAAACATGAAAATAAGTATCTATGGACTCCAATTCAGATAGAACAGAGAACTCTGGACATTTATGACTAAGCAGAAGAAATAAACAATTGTACAAAAATCCAAATCCTATTTATTACAAAACAAGCCTCCACACCAGTAGCCCCTCCCCAAAAAGTCCTGGTTGTGCCACTGTTAATGTGGAATCTACAGATGTGCAGAAATGTCAAAATAGAGCATTCCATGAATTTATGAATGAGAAAGATTAACATCACATTACACCTTCAAGCTCTGCCTCTCTTCTAATTTTAGTAACATT
The DNA here is from genome assembly GCA_038098605.1 of Gryllus longicercus. Lineage (NCBI taxonomy): Eukaryota > Metazoa > Arthropoda > Insecta > Orthoptera > Gryllidae > Gryllus > Gryllus longicercus. The sequence continues at coordinate 62,398 of JAZDUA010000782.1, forward strand.
ACAATTATTGGCTTATTCCAATTTTATGAACATGATCTGATCAATGAAATTCAATAATAAAAAATTACCTCATTGTTTTTGCTTAATGCCGCATTTTCAATGAACTCCAAAAGTAATGACCAAGCTCTTAGGAAATCTCCCAAAGTTTGTAAAAGTTGTCTCTTGGTATTAAATACACGGGCAACCCCCGACAATGTCAGCACCTGAAAAAGAGTAAATTTTATGTTGATTTTGCATCACAACTGACTTTAATGATTAAAATGTTGTCTTAAAGGTTTTAATTATGTCTGTACCTTATTAATGTCTAAATTACTTTTAAGACAATTTAACAAATGCCAGAAACATTAAATCATTGTGAACAGTTAAAAAAATCAACAAACCTGTGTTTCTGCCCACTGCTTTTGAGCAGTATTTCGTGAGTGGTGAATTAATATATTACCTCCAGTGTCAACTTTTTCATTACTTGCTGAACTGGATAAACTTCTGACCTTGTCAAGAAGAGGGAAAAGTACCTGAAATCAAAATTAATAAGAATAAATTTTGAATACAAGATTCACTGAGAATTTTTAATATATATGCATGTGAATTCAAAGAAAAATTATCAAATTACTACTTATCCACATTTTTAATTTAAAATATTTCCCACAAGTAAAAAAGTGTTGTTTTTTTATTAAAAGTAATGAAGAAAATATCTATTCAAGAATGATTGTCCAATTCGACTTTGGCAAATTGATTTACATGACATACAAAAGTATGACATTTTTAAGGAATTTGTTTTTAAGAATGAATGGTTTCACAAGGTCTGTCACAATCACATTCTCTAGATCTTACTCAATTGGACATTTTTCTGTGGATGTTCACAAGGGGAAAGTTTATGGAAGAAATAAACCAAGTTGACATGAATAGTTACACCACATTACAGCAATTTAGGCAAACTAAAGTTACTCTTCATGTTGCAGCCATTACACTGAAAAGAGTAAATGACTATCTTTTGGCAAATGGTTGTCACTTTGAGCAGTTGACTTGAACAGATGATAACATATGCAACAAAGTTTAAATTGTACACAATATTTAAAGATCTAGTTTTGAAGAACAAATTTCATTAAGCAAAAATCTACCTTCAATAATATAATTGTAGGAGATACAAAAATATTTTAACTTCTGAGATTTTTGAAAATTTTGACGTTTAATAAAATTTGAACCTATACCATATTTATAAGCAAATTTTGCTGTTTGAATGAAAAATTTAAAGCAAAAACTTGTAACTTTTGAAAACATTTTAAAAATGTCCTGGGATTTGTTGCAGTATTACAAACCTTTCCCTTTACAATGTATATGCCAGGATACAAGACACTAAAAGAGTAAAGAGTAAGTATAGTTTTACAAAAAGAATAACTATTCTGAGTTCATAATGTAAGCACTTTAAAAGAATGCATACTTTTCTGAAAAAATTAAAAGTTTCTTAAAACAAAAATGTAGGGATTGCAAACAGTGGCAAACTAATGGCTTAATTGTTTCTTCTCACTCCAAATCCCGTGAAATACATCCGTCATTACATCATGATCATGAATTCTACAATGGTTAAAGAAAAATAAAGTCATTGTTTGTCAAAAAATGATTTACTTTAAAATCCTAGAAAGATATGTTTCAAATTTGCAGACCCTTGAATTTGGTCAGATTGATCTTGGAATACCTAATTGGGGGAAAAATCCTATGAGTGGTATAGGTACTAGTGTTCACAGACAGATGGACAGTCTTACATTTTACAAGAAAAAAGGGCACTTTTGAAATATCATAGACCCTTCAAACAGGTATTTCCATCAAAATTTCAAAATTAAAAAGCTTTCTCTTGACTATGTATGTACTAATACATGATAATTTAAACTAGTAGAGCTATAACAGCACATGCTTTCTCGCATATTTTGTAATGACTAGACAATATTATACTATTACATGAACTAGTAAAAGTGTTTCTAGACAACAAAATTTTTTTCTCCACACCAAGATATGAACTCAGGTCCTTTGAATGAACATGTCAAGAACATTTCTACTACACCACCAAAGTATGGCTAAATTCAACTTGCCTGATGCTCAAAAAAGCGATTAATTTCTTGCATTGCTTCCAACTTATACAATTTATGAAAAATAAGAGTTCAAAGAAAATGGGACCTTTGCCATTTTTTAAGTGTCCTTTACTCTGTCCATGAAAAAAAAATAAAGTAGAAATTTGAAGTTCTTTTTGAATTTTTTTTTCTTTTCTAAATTGCATTAACTTTAAACAGAAATTACATCAAAACTACCCAATAAAAAAAAAAATGTAATGACCTTCTTTAAAGATCTTATTTTTAGAACAGATTTTATTTAAGAAAATAATCTCTCATTAATTTTATACTTTTGTAATATTAATATTTCGCAATTTTTGAAAATACTGAAGAATTCGCCGAAAATAGGATCAGCACCACTCCTCTAAACAACCTTTGCTACATACAGAAGAAAATTTTAAAGAAAAAATTTGGAGCAGGTTTTGAGAAAATAATTGTTTCAAAATTAACTATTATCACATTACATTACGCGAAAACTACTCATATTTCTGAACAATTACACATGACCTTATTTTCTATCTTTGAAGAACAGATTTTATTTATGAAAAAATCTCCATCTTCAATATTGACTCTAATAAAATTTTTAACTTTTGCAATTTTTGAAAATACAGAGATTTCATTGAAAATGACTCTTACACCTTACATATTTTATTTCCACCTAATTGAGGGCAAAGTTTAATAAAAAAAAAATTTGGAACCATTTTTGAGGAAATGTAGAAAATAATGTTGAGGCTTCATGTAACGTACCCCCAAATCAAAACACGTTTCAAATTTCCAGGGCGTCAAGTTCCTCTACATTGATGGTGGATATCAATTTTGGTAAAAATGGCAAAACAATTTAGGCACAAGCACTGACCATGAAAGAACAGAGGGACAAAGACACAAGACAGAGTGACAAAGAGGTTTTGCCCTCAATAGATTTCTCAGTTCTCAAGAACCTACAAAACGTGGATTCTGAGTACATATGTTAGAGGAAGTAATTTCCTACATATAAAAACAAGATTTAACAACTTTTTCTTTACCAGTACCTCACAATCATTTTTCTGATGAAAAATCACTGATTTCTACCACAGCATTACAATACTTCCTTTTTTTTGTAAGTATGTAGTAAGCCAGAAATAAAAATGTCAGTTCCTGTTTCATCTTACACTAATAATAACTATTCTGTGTTTATAATGTCAGCTAAGAAAACATTAAAAGAATGCTTCTGAAATAATGTATTACACGTGAAAGTTAACAAATGAAAAAAAGGTTATCACAGTCAATACTGACAGTCTAGAAAGTGCTATTACCTGCCACAAAACAGCTTGCCAAGTAGGCTGATGGAGCAATCCACCATGGGCAGATATTGTTGAGAACAGCGTTTGACCAGCGGATTTACGAACAGCAGGACGTGAATCCACACACAAATCACCTATAAAATGGTTGAAAATTACTTACTGTCTATACTGTGGTATAAGAGAGAAAAGGTATGACAAAATATACCTAATCTGGCATAAAGGCACATCCAAAGTTTATCAAATGGTGGCATATTTGGAGTTCCTGGAAATTCAGGAAACACTGATGTGTCACCAGATAATGATTGACATAACTTTTCCTGATTCTGGTAAAAGTAGTCAGAAATATTCCACTGGAAATGTAAACAATATTATCATTAAGAATATTAATTATGAACAATTTATTATTGTTATAATGTATTATTGTTTATAATAATAATAATAATAATAATAATTATTATTATTATTATTATTATTATTAGAATATATAGTATATTTTCAAGGTGCAGAAAAATGCTAGTTTGCCAGGGAAAATGTGCATGACAAATAACAATTAAAATTAATACACACCATTAGTCCAACTGCTGTAAGTGAAATATTTAATTCTTGAGTTTGAGATCCAAACTTAGCTGCAGTATCTACACACAAAGGCAAGCACCTCCAAGGCATTACTGGAAGAAAATCTGTTACCACAAGCTGCAAGCATTGGAATGCCACACGAATCAAATTTTCCCTGGAAAGGAAAGGAAATTTAAAGTTATATTCTGAATACTGTGCAATCAATGAACAATCTAACAGATACATCACAATCAGATAGTTTCCGGTTATTAATTAGATTGTGTCTCCCTTTCTTTTCACAGTTCACAGTACAAAAGCATTAATACAATTTGAAAACTCTCAGCAAAGCAGAGATGGTACATGCTGCTAAGCTCACACAAAATAAAATACAAAATTAACCAGGATATTTAAATCACCTGGAAAACCATTTTATTACATTGGTGGTAGTATAACCTAATTTCTTATTTCTGAAATTTTATGTACAGATTGAAAAGTCATGCACCCTAGGTGAGAAGAGTTTGTATTGTTTTGTTGGATGCAGTTGACATATGAATAGTGGAAATCATCCTGTTGTGTGGTGTGAATATTAGTCACATTAAAATATTAGTAAAAAATGTACACTCTCCAAGACCAACCAGTATCATACCATATATCTGCAGCAAGATTTGCAAAATTCAAGACAACAGGGTCCACAGCAGATTTGTTCCAAATGGGAAAATCACGAGACAATTCAAGAAGTTGTGATTACGAAAGTGTATGCCAGTCCAAAGAAGCCCATTTCGTGAACAGGCCTGGACACAAATGTTTATCAGGCCATTGTCCACAATATCCTGCAGAAGGACAAATTTCACCCTTTTAGACTGCAACTCTTTCAACATTAATCAGAAGACGATCCTGCTCATCATGTGTTGATGGTTCTGGTTGGTATTGAAGATGATCCGCATGTCTTAAATTTCATTTCAAAATATTGTTTTAGCAGATACAGGCAATTGCTCAATTTAAAATGACATAACCAAATTTTCAGAATATGTTTATGAACAAAAGTTGGAAGTTTAATAGTAATCACATACAATGTCATCTTTAGGAAGATTAACAAAAGTGTTCTTGATAAAATCATGGCAAAGTTTTGTTTCCAATACATTTATCTCCCTACACATCTTTCACATTGGGGGATAATATCATAAGTTTGACTTTGTTAGTGGTATATAAATGAAGATATAATGAAATTTCTCAACTTCGCCTCAGGAATATTCCTAGAACTTACTGTTGTAAATTAATAACTAGTGCAGTTTTGATACACATATATTTTTGAAGATATCTTGCAAAGTGAGTAATTAAAGGTTTCATTAAAAAAGTTACTTTATCAAAAAATGAAATTTAATGTAACATACTCCCCTCCTCGAAAGTGTCACAATTAATGAGATAGAAATTTAAGACTTTGAGTGATAAAAGTGAAGTCAAATGAATGAAGTCCCTCATTTCAGGTATTCTATCTTCTGTATTTTTGAAAACGAAATGGTCGCATTATAACTCCTTGTAACCAAAAGTCAGGTTATTCAATTGAGTCTAATTCCTCAAATTTGATTCCTGTTTTAAAAGATTTATTAATATTAAATTTTGTCTCAATTTCTGAGCAAAAATTTTCCTCCATTTATTCTATTGTTGCGTAGATGTTCTTTTATATCTTCTTCCCTAGTTTGTTGGGTTAATCTTTCCACAAACATCCATGCATTCTTTTCACCAGCTTGTGTCTGGCATGACTTTGGATCTTTTATGTCCCTTATTCCTTTATTTCTTTGGGTGTTTGAATAGTTTTCCTTCTCTATGGCATTAATCTTCTCAATGTCTATCAACATTTTTTTCTTCTTTTCTTCTATTATCTCCAATGTATTTTTCGGGGTTTCTGTGTTCACTTTGGTGTGTTGGGGACTGTAGTCAAAGGTTCATTTGAAACCATTATCTAGTTCTGGATATGACCTGCACCGATTTTTGATTCAATGCTTCTTTTTTCCCCCTTCTCCGGTACCAGCATATCTTCTGTTTCCACTTGAGATGCTGTTTTTTGGGATGTCATTGGCTTTCTTGATCATAGGACTTCATGAAATGTTCGGTTCAACTTCCTTCTCTTTGTCATTTGTTTCTGGATGAATGGGATTTTGTGATTAATTGAGGAACAGTTTCATAGTATCTTTTAGTTTGTGTGTTATCAGATGCATCATTGTCTTCTGCAGGTCACAGATTGGCTTTTGTATCATCTCCAGAGCATTTCTTTTTGTTTGGTAATTTGGTTTGCATTTCGTATAAAACCATATTACATTACGAGATGGAGTATCTTGACTTCCCCACTCGTTAGTTTAGTGCACTTTGTATGAAACACTTGTTTACATTCTCCATCACATCTCATTAAATTGTCATCAGTTGCTAATTCCATCCATTCAGAACATGCTGAATTCTGTTCATCTCATTTGTGTGAACTACTGATAGGGGAGTTCATGATATCGGCATCCAGCATTTTTGCCTTTTCTTGTTCAAAATTTTGTCACGTCTCTTATTACACCTTCTTTGTTTTCCTTTTGTCTTCCATGCTATAACTCATTCCCTCCCTGATAGAGCTTCCAGCAGTGGTCGCATAAGTCATCCATGGACTAAGCCGTTCACCGCTTAAATCTTCCACAACATGATGTAAGTAATAAAAAGCAGGAAGACATTGTAAAAAATTGTACTGCCTAAAAAAAATTTAAATAAATTAAAAAGATGTGCGCATCATTGTGAAATTACTTTCACTTCTTATGAAGTGGTGCACTTCATATTAAAAAAGCTGATAAGTCTTAAAATTAAAAAGACTGCTTCTGTTACAACTGACATGTGGAAATTCTAATTGCGCTAAGTGCCAAAATTGTCATTTTGAGGAACTGAGAAAAATCCTCCTAAACCTTTAATATTTTTCAATTTATTTTTTGTAAAGAAATCTAAGTGGATGTATGATATAGTTATTTATGATATAGCAAAATAACAATGTAAATTAATTGTCAGATCTCTGAAATTATTTTGATACAGTGAAATCTTGATACATTCAAGAAACTTGATTCTTAAGAACATCTACTCCAATATATCCATTGCGGGATTTACATTATTTCAACATGAATTTACAAATGAAAAGCTTAATATGTTAATTGAGAGGAATATGAAATAATTAAATATAATAATTGTAGGAGATTTTTCGTTATTTTTTATACATTTTTGAAATTTATCAAATTGAATTTAAAAAAACTATTTTTTTTATAAGGTGGGCTTTTTGATGCATACAATTGGAAATTGAATGATGTGCTTACAATACAAAATCATAACATCTGTTGGTTGTTTGTAAATTTTGCGTTTCTACCCAACCAACAGCATCACTTCTTTCATTGAAAGATGTGCACAGCTCCACCAATTGCATTAATGTCTGCAAAATGACTAGGCTTGAATCATTTGAATTACGTGCACTACAATAAGAAAAATAATGATTGTAGAAGAGGATGAATTTCAATCATATTTTGAAAGGAAATTTTACGAGGACTAATGGGAAACAGGGAAAAAATTGCATAAACTGAAATTTTCATTATATTGCCATTTGTTAAAACAACTTTTCACGGTATATTAGGAGATCATTTGCATAAACACACTGTAATTGTACAATAATAATTTGTGAGAAAAACACAAAAAAGGGGAAGTGCCACAGTCTCCATTATTGTTAATGAGCTATGTTCAAATTATTCTTTATTGACCATTTAAATCAGAATACAATGGTCTATTATTTTCAGTTATGGAAGTAGCAAAGTAAATGTAAAATCTATCTTTTCAGTCTGCTTCATAGATTATTGGAGTACATCCAATTCTACAGCTGCAATGTTGTGGACACTAGACCTGCATTAAATATTGTAAGTAAACTAATCTACCAATTAAATGAATGTGTTTTTTATTTATTTATTTTTTTAATTAAAAAATAATAATTTTTTTACTTCGTAATACTAAGGATTTGCACTAACACTAGTTGCATTAACTCTCAAATCTTTGGTTTTTTAGGGCTTTGTAAAGATGTGTCAAAATTACAAATATTTCTTCCCATGTGCATAACTTCGAAAATTTGTAGAAGTCTAGCACTAGCTACAACATGCATCATAAGGATTACAGCTCCTTGAAACCTTCTATCTCTCATCAATAAAGGAGAAATTCATCTGAAACTAAGAAACTATGTCCAACCATAAAGAAAAATGTAAATTGTCTAGTAGCAACTGTAAGCATATTATACATTATATAAATTTTTATTTTATGTCCCTTTATTTTATTATTTTCTGCATGAATAATACTTCTGGACACCAATTCCTGTCATGTGTTCCTTCAACAATTTAGTTCTTGACTTTTCCCCCACACTTTTATTACTAGATTCAATCACTCACCATTTAACTTGCAAGATGAAATCAAAAAATCAATTCAGAAGTATTGAAAAAACGAATTGTATGGGGGGAAAAGGGACTTAACCCCTTTAGAATATTCAAATAACCTGGCCATGAACCAAGCACAATCAGTGTGATGTTTGGAATATTTCAGAATCATTAAACATATAAAGCTTTTAGGGGTACATTAACAATGCCAAGTACATTCATTCGGTGGTCAGGACTTGCTTTTGTCAATTTTGGCACTTGCGCATTAAGAATTTTCATTATCTATAACCATATACCTATTACTGAGTGTGGCGAGTCTCACACATGTGATGAATATTAAGTACTTAGAAACTATTTAAACTTTAACAAAGGAAGAGCTAATATTAAAACAAACAATCAAACCCTTAGTAATCACAGTGCATTCCCCCCCCTTTAAAACATAATTTTTGCATACCCATGGTGATCAGAAACAGCTCCAATAATTCCCAACACCAATGGCCATCCATGAGACAATGTTTCACCAGCACCATGCAATACATGCAAAACACACTCCAATTGGCGCTGGCGAACATCTCCATGAGGAACAGATGACAACTCTGCCAAAGGGCCCAGGAGAAGTGTTTGTAGCTTCTGAAATTAATTATGGGAATAATGGAAATTATTATGAGAAAATACTTCAAATCATGATTTAATAGTAATACCACAATAATAAAACAAATGAAATAAGCAATGTCATGAATGCTTTCAAAGGTGCTAATTTTGGGATCTTATATCTAGGGAGTGGATTTCTATGATTTTGCACATTTTTGTCCTTTGTTTCAGGATATAGCAAAGAGAAATTTCTTGACATTTGGTTAGTATTGGATGCTATGTTGATTAACACATTAGTGCATATTCAGCTGATTTTTTTTTCTATTGGTGCATATTTGTGTAATTATAGGTGTATATTTTGCATATTTTGTTCAAATAGACACTTATTGCTAAAATGTTTCATCTTTTCATAGAATCTACTATTTAGTTGAGAGCTTTCATTGATTAGAATGAGCCTGTCAGTTTGCGTTTTTTTCTTCTCTATAGATGATAAATCACTTGTGCAAAAGTAGGAAATTTCTTGATATCAAATTTTTGAAACCAGGCAGAAGAAATGTAACAAGACATACAATGTACCTCACTAAGGTGAATATTTACTTCAATTATTTCTCCCAGTAATGTACATTGTATTATGTTTCCATTAAAATATATCTTTTCATTCCAAGCATGCTTCTCCTGAATTTTATCAAAAAAGGTTTATATAGGAAATGAGATATTGTTAATTTTATTGCATATTACAGTGCAAATTTCAGATTTTTTAGGTCACAAATGCACATTTTTAATAGCATATTTCAAGATTTTTTAGGGCATAAAAATTCGCCCCTACTTATATCATAGAAGAAGTTAATAAAAAAATTCCATAAAAACAATTTTTATTTACAGAACATGCACTGATTAATATATTTTGATCACCCAGTTGCACATTTAAGCCAAAACACATGCACACGTGATAACAATTATCTACACAGGACATCTATAACCAATTTATTCTGAATGATGAAATAAAAGGTTCAGGGGAAAAATTGAAGTGAATATCATGGCAGGTTTCTGTCACTATGAGTACATATTTGAACAAGGATTCTTGAAGCACAATTACTCAATTTATAATCTATCCACTGTAGGAGAAAAAAAAATGTTCTATTTACAATGTCAAAGGCAATTCAGTTTCTCCAAAACTAAAAAAGTACATAAACATCTCTATGACATATTACTTGTCCCATGATACTGTATGGTTAGGCAAAACTGCATTTCAATATTGTACACTAATCAGAAGTTACAGACGTGGTCCACACTTGGTGTAAAATCCTGTTATTGTCTTGTATGACCAATTCTATTTACTGAGTTATCCAATATTTGTTCTAAAATGTAGAAAGAGTTACTATGTCTTCATGTCCCAATAATTATACCATACAGATATAAACCATATTTTAAACAATACTTTGTCAGGTTAAATTTCAAAGAATTTCAGTTAAAGAAAACTTACATTCTAAATAAAAATGACAAACAATGTGAACTATTATAAAAACTATTCCACATTTATGCAATCACAACATGCACAGAAACAAGGTATAGCCCATAGCCAAGAAATGAAAACCAAATTACAAGAAGCACATGACCCATATAGTTATCCGTTATGTGCACAGGTGCAGGTACACACTCCAATCTTATTAAAAATTACAAAATTAATTACCTGATACCAAACAATTTGTTGAGGTGGGGTGTAATTTTCAGGTAAGATTTATTACCTGATTTTCTCGAAGCGGTGGTTGATATTTATGTTGCAATGCAGCTTTCACCAAATATGTCACAGCTTCCACACCCCACTCTCGCATGCGAATGTGAGGATGTTGACAAACTTCCAGTAGGTGGTTAGTTAGGGGGCGCCAAAGGACTTCAACTCGAGGCAAATTTACAAGGCCAGTCTCAAGCAGCTTAGCAACAGCAAAAAGTGATGGTTCCTGAAGAATATCACACACAAACAACTACATAAAAGCAAAATAAGAATTTGTAAAACTCATTACATCAGTGACATTTTCCCCATCATTAATGCACACTTGGATTGAGTTGAGATTAAGTGAACATCTCACTGTTATTGTACTTTGCATACCAAAATTTACCAAAATTAATAAGCAGGCTTCTGTAATGTTCATGACTTTTCACAAAGAGATATGGAACAATAATAATAACAACAAAGATAATAACGATGATCACTAGTAACCACATGTTGCCTGCAGCAGCAAAAATGCTGCAGAAGAAAACCACAAAAAATGGTATGAACACTGCTTCGGAACACACAAATTAAACTCATATAACAATGCAATAAAAAAATATTGTAATAAAAACAATTCACAAATATTGCAATAATATGCAGTTCATATACAGTTCTTTACAAACCAAGGATATAAAAAAAATGCTGTTCCATTATGCAATACATGAATAGCAAATATTTAATGGCAGGCAGTCTCTTCTTTCAAGATCTGCCATCACATGCCACCAGTTGAGATAAGCAGTCATGCACTGAATATGAGAATTCAGTTGGTATGTGCAGTTTGAGAAATTGTGGAATAACAAACATATTTGCATTTTTTCAGTCAAAATTGAAACCATTAAATAATTTTTGGATTTCCCCTGACTTTCTGAGTATTTAACAAGAGACAATAAACACCCCTCACATACTTGGAGGCTGCATAGTTTACCATCAATTTATCTGTACATTCAATATTAGTAATAGAGATGTTTTGGGATTTTTCCCCAAGTTCCTGAGTATCGAATGAAAACATAGACACCTCTCACATGGCTGGAGGCTCCATTGTTTTCTTTCAACTTCCGTGGGCCTTGGAAATTAGAATATAGACTTTTTGGAGTTTTCCCAAGGTCCTTGGATATCTAATGAACTATAGACACCTCTCTTACATGGCTGAAAGGGGCACAGGTTTCTTTCTATTTCTGCACATATTGGAAATTAGAAATATATGTGATAGTAGCAAAGAAGTACAAGGTATATTCTGATGGGGCTCAGAAACTCTTCAAAATGATATGATCATTGAAACAACTGTAAACACAGGTTCCTGTGGCCAGAGTCAATAGCGCCATGGTAGAGGAGATGCTATGTACATGGCAAAGGGGCAACATTACAGCTCTCATTCATGAGACCTTCTTGTCCATGCTTCTGCGATTTTGCATTCTTGAAGTTTTCATTGTATCAAATGAAATGTTGTCTACACTCCCTAGGATGTGATATCTCCCAGGCACCCAAAACTCCATCGAAACTATTGATTTTCATGGATAAACTTTTGATGTAAATATCTTGCAAAGGCAATATATATTTTAGTTAGAAAAGTTATTAATGGTAGTAATTAATAACTCAATAACAGTTATTGAATACTTTTTTTCACAATTTGTTAATACTTAGAAAATATTGTCATTACTTTTCCAAAGAAACAGCATAACATCATATTCATTGACAAATATAAGGAGACAATTGAAACATTACTTTACCCTATTTGAATAGGCTAGCTCCATTGCTTCATGTGACAATTTGCACAAGGCATCAATAAGATGATGCAAAGCCACATCATCTAAATACTGGCTAGACTCGAACAGGCGACTCAGCATTGCAGACAACACTGGCAGATCAGCCATCACTGCTGTTGTAATAACAGCATTGGAATCTGCTGTGGTGCGACCAGCTTTCAAACTTCCTCCAGTAGAAGGCTTTAAACCCAGAATCCATACCAAATGCTGCACAAGAAAAGTAATATCTTACATTAGAACAGTATGGCAAAGAATGAATAACAATTACAAATAATGGCAATTATACGCAACTTTTGATATCTAGATAATACTTGAGTAGCACATACACAGTGCATTTATAATTTCTGGGAGAAACCTCTCATAGAACCATTAATTTATATATTCAAGAAATTATGTGTAATGAAAAAAAAAAGGTCATGGGAACTATCTGTAGTTATCAAGCTCAGCTTTTTACACTGAATTGTATACAAATACATTGTGTATGTAAACTGCACATCTCTTGCCCTTGGACACATCTGTAGGCACAATATAACAATGGATAAAATGGGAAATCATAAATATCTTCTGAAAGTGGTGTACACAGTACAACTACATCTCGGTTACTTGGTTAACAAAATAGGCAATAGATTTAATGATACCAAATTTCATCTTTATGTGCAAATTAATTACATTTTTAAGATTAAAAAAATGTGAAATAGATACCTATTGTATAGAAAACCATAATTAACATAATATTCTCTCTCTGCATAAAATGATAAGTAATTTTTATTAAAAAAAACAAAACAACAACATTGATACAAAACATGAAATTGTGCTACTGTTAGAAAGGTAATTATCCCTCCATCCACATACACGTTATGCAGCAACTTACTTTACCCTTATGAATAACTCAGAAATAATGCATTCTAAATCCTTAAAACTCTGTTTTCCTGCACCTTAAAGAATGCAAGTTATGTTCTCTTAAGCTGTAGTCTGTAAAAGAAGACTTAACTCTATAATGAATCAAAATCTACTGAAACTTACATTGAAAGAATAGAGACAGAAATGACCTTCCATGATAATACTAAAGTGACAATTTGATCTTTATAGATAATACTAGGAGTGCACAGCAAATTATCAAATTTCCCATGCAGAAGTGGTGATTGAATTCTTACATTTCATTGAGGGATAATTTGTGAGCGGAATAATCAGTATAATTTAATATCGAAGCTTAGCAATATAAAGATGATTACTCATACACAGTAAGATTATAATGCTGAAACACAGTTAATGGATTATTCTTTTGAAGTTCAATTAGAGTATGAAGCTATTTTCTCTTATAAAACAATGATTTACAAAGAGCAGAATGTTTGCATGGACCCAGCTAATCAATTCAATGGAAGTCCTAACTGTCATGTTTTATTGCAAATTGTATTTTGATAAAAAATGGGTAAAATTGTCATAAATTCACCTCATAACTTAGGTTTCAGAGAGAAAACACGTTAAAATTTAAATCTTCACAAACTTTTAAAATGGGACAGTGAAACCTCTTTACATTGACCACGTGATATATACATTAAAATGGGTCTTTTGGAGGGGTGATCTTCTTAAAGGGAAGATCTCACCATTACTCTGTACTTACTGCTGTGGCTGCGACTACCATGATAAGCATTGTAACAATATTCTGGTTTTAAATGAAAGCTTTATAGTATTTCATCATCTGAATTTATTAATTAATATGTTTACAAAATCTTCATCACTATTACTTTCTATTGTCGGATCTAATTCAGCAATCACTTCATCCCAGTGTTCCCCATCATTGAAGTAGGGAATCTTCGTTATCTCATGAATGGCATCACTTCAGTACCAGCAGCACTGCAGAGTTGATTCAAATCCTCTTTATCACTACTGCCTACAATATCAAAACTATCAGAAGATCTAAATCCAGAACAAACGTAACACTTCTTTATTGTTTCAAGTTTCACTTCCTTCCAGACACTTCTGGGCATATTTTCCTCCAGTCACACACCTGTTTGTGGGCTCTGAGTAAACCAGGTGTAAACTGCGAATATCTACATCTCCTTTCCATGGTTGGCACAGGAGATTGCAAAGTTAACAATGTTTGGAATTTTTTTGCTAAAAAAAGTTTTTTTATCAATCCATCTGTATATTTGAATGCAGAAGGAGTTGAATTGTTGAATGCTTCTATGAGAGTGTTTTCACTTCAATCTCTTGCAAAATGCAGATTGACACTCGCCTGGCATTAAACCGAAAGTCCTAATGGCCTTATTGAAAATGTGCAACATGTAATGAAATCTTGGCGATTAATTTGAATCATTTTAATGTTTTGTTCAACTTCAATTTCATTTGTTTGATATTCTCTCCTCAAAACATTGGTTTCAATCACTTGGCAAATTCAAAAAGGGTGCCAATAATACATCCGCAAATATAATTAGGTATTATAGATACTGATGGTATCTATTGCCTTAGCAGCTTATTGTTAAAAATAGGCTGCTAAAAACTAGGCATAGTCTGGGAATATAAAATGACCCTGTATTTTTAGAATGAGGCATTTAGAAAAAACTCTTCTTAGATTTGGGTAATTACAGTATAAGTACATTTTATATTTTTGTAACGTGTTCTGTTTCTCAGAAAATTTGTTTCATTTTTTCCTGACAAATAGGTTTTTATATTGTTGAGTAAGGCACACCTAGTCCACGGAATATGTTAAGTAATTAAATAAATACAGGTTACAGAATTTACAAGTTTTCTTCTTCAATTTTGCAGTTAAAATAGATATTTGTCAGTCTAACCTTGAATGGAGTATCGATAAAAATGAATTGAACAAAAAATTAAGTTAATTAAGAATTCTTTTGAATTCAGTCAGTCTTCATGCAGCTTCTTAAGTGTATTTTGTGAATGTACATTTGCATCTCAGATTTGATACAATATTCTGGGGAAGCAATTCCTATATTATCCAGACTTTTAGATTGCAGAAAACAATTGTACAAATAATGAGCAAATGCCATCAATGCGGTTCTGGCAAGACTCTCTTCACTGAGCTTGGAATCTTAGCAGTACCTTGCCTATTTATTTCAAAATTAGCAGTTTTTGTTAAAACTTACTTCCTTAAGTGGAAACGTATTCAAATATGTCAGAATTAACAGTTCACTACAACAAATCCACATATAATAGGAGTACATTACTTTACAACACATTGCAAATTGACATTAAACAACTAAAATCGATACACATGCAAAGTAGAATGTTTTCTACTGCACAACTGTTTCTATACAAATCAGAAAGAAAAATAATATTTATTTTAACAATGATATCTAATAAATGAGTTAACATGTTTACTGCATAATTTTAAAAAGACTACATATGCCTATGACAAGTAATGTACTTTAGCTTTTGGGTCAATGAGTTGATTCCTGGCTTGACCGGTTTCTCTGATATGTGGAGCAAATGCTAAGATGGCCCTTTACTTAACATTTGGGCACAAATGAAGCTACACTATGTGCAAATTTTTTTGAGCTCTCCTGTTGCAAGTTGTATTAGTAGTAGAAGTGGGGTAGAGGTTGCTATTTTGCAACAGTTAACAGTTCTAAAAAATCAAATCTGTATTTTTTTACTGATGCAAATGAGTTTTCTATAACTTGGGAGTGAAAATGTCAAGTTTTCAAATATTCAATCTCGCTATGTTGGTTCTTTTATTCATCATTCAACCATGTATAGTAAAAATGTAGAGAAAATATTCTAAAGCTCAAGAAAACAGCTGCAGATTATACTTCTCCCTGGTATACAGTTTTTACTGTTCTTTGATGAAAATCAATCAAATCAACCCACTAGTTCAAAGAAGGTAAATAACTGCACATTTTCAGCAACAACAGCACGCACTCACATTTACATTTAACCAATATTTTCTTAAAAAAATATTGTCTCACTATACCAAATCATTATGAAAATAGGAAATAATGTAAGAACTCAATTCATTTCTTTTGATAAGTTTTTTACATATCAATGAGATATATTTCAAATTTTATATGTAGGTGTTTGTCTTCAAGGGAAATTAAAAATTTGAACAGAGTTAATAGTGAAAACAATCAACAGATTGGTTGGTATAAAGCACAAGAGAAGGTTGTTTATTTCTTAAATAAACTTATATATAATCAAATATTCTTCTCAAAAATGAAAACTGGTGAAGAAATGCAAAAATATAACGAAAGATAAAATGAAAAACAATTTTTATGACACTTAAGCCTTCCTCAGTAATGTCGGTTAAAAAGGGGTGGAGAGAACTCTGAAAAAACAGAATGTGTTAGAACCAGATACAGAAATTGAAATATCTACATGTACCAATGTTCTTAGAAGGTGAAGAGAGGCTAGCAATGGCCACAATGGTGACAACAATGACAACTGCAACAATAACCACAACAGCACTCTCAAAGTGAAAAGGGTGTCTATCCAAGGGGCAGATTACATGTTCACATAAAGAATTGAATTTGCAATTTGAATTCTCCTACACTTAAAATTGTAAGGGAAAATGAAGTCAAAGAGATTCATAGAGCTGAAGATTCAACAGAAACATTGAAAATGTGAGTATCAACCACAACATCAAATACAAAAGAAACTAAAATTACCTGCAGGGTGGTGAGCACCAAGTGCCAGGCAGTGCCAAGAATAGTACCATGACAGTGAGCAAGACTGAGGAGGGCTCGCATACACTGCAAATTCTTTGCTGTCAACATAACCGGCCCTTGTTGTGCACCTGCAAATAGTGATATATATCAGTTTTCTACAAAGTATCAAATGGCATGGAGAGCATTATGAAATACCTCATCTCTTTCCAAGCCAGAAATAATATGGCACATTAACGTGCTTTCTTGAATTCTGCGTTTACTGTTACTACATATATTTTCTATTATTTCAACCTATACTACTCACTATTTCCCAAAGGTGAGCAGTTTTGAGGAAAAAATTAAATTCTCAAGATTACAACATGAAAACACTGAAGTGCAAAATTTCCCTGTACTTCCTAATTTCCCTTCACATGCCCGTCAAATGATCCTGTCATTAGAAATGACATTAATTTTTTATTTTAATGGGAAATGAACACTTTAATTGAAAAGCAAAATTTTTAATTTTTAAATTAAGGGTACATCAACAAAACATTTCAGTTTGCTTTTTTATTTCCTTTTTTAATATGGAGGTGAAAAAAAAAATCATCCACAATGTCGGTATTCAAATTAATACACTAGTCTAAAAAATTAACCAGACACGATTCAGGGATTACTTCCCCCACCATCAGTGGTTTTTACAGCTTAAAACAAGTAACACGGAACAAATTATATATTTAAAATTGAACACTAAATGAGTGACATACATACATACTGAGAATCATGAGCTTATGATTAAATGCCATGGCATTCCCTATTAAATGCAGTACGCATAACAACAAAAATACAAGTGGTGCTACAACATAATATATTTTCCCATATTATTGATAATGATTATGTGACATAATGTTGCACCTTCCAACCCACCAACACTTCAGCTATCACTTAAAAAAATGTGTAATCAACCAGAGCCAGTTAAAAAAGTTATTTTTTCTTTCTTGTTTTTTAAAAAGTTTAAAAGAAAATAGGTTCCTGTCATTGAATTGAGTATATTCTGCTTTATTCTTACAAAACAATTGACGGAAAATAAACAAATAAGAAATATTTACTTAGGGTGGGATCAAAACCAAAGTACTGTGGATTAAGATGCAATGTTCACAACTGTATCATTTACAGGGCTATAATATATCTGCAATTTTCCTGGAAAAGGAAGAAGAAGATGGAAAAGAAAGAAGAAGAAGAAGGAAGAAGGTGGAAGGAGGAAGAAGGAGGAAGAAGAAGGAGGAAGAAGAAGGAGGAAGAAGAAGGAGGAAGAAGAAGGAGGAAGAAGAAGAAGAAGAAGAAGAAGAAGAAGAAGGAGAAGGAGATGGAGATGGAGATGGAGAAGGAGATGGAGAAGGAGATGGAGAAGGAGATGGAGAAGGAGATGGAGAAGGAGATGGAGAAGGAGATGGAGAAGGAGATGGAGAAGGAGATGGAGAAGGAGATGGAGAAGGAGATGGAGAAGGAGATGGAGAAGGAGATGGAGAAGGAGATGGAGATGGAGAAGGAGATGGAGAAGGAGATGGAGAAGGAGATGGAGAAGGAGATGGAGAAGGAGATGGAGAAGGAGATGGAGAAGGAGATGGAGAAGGAGATGGAGAAGGAGATGGAGAAGGAGATGGAGAAGGAGATGGAGAAGGAGATGGAGAAGGAGATGGAGAAGGAGATGGAGAAGGAGATGGAGAAGGAGATGGAGAAGGAGATGGAGAAGGAGATGGAGAAGGAGATGGAGAAGGAGATGGAGAAGGAGATGGAGAAGGAGATGGAGAAGGAGATGGAGAAGGAGATGGAGAAGGAGATGGAGAAGGAGATGGAGATGGAGAAGGAGATGGAGAAGGAGATGGAGAAGGAGATGGAGAAGGAGATGGAGAAGGAGATGGAGAAGGAGATGGAGATGGAGATGGAGATGGAGAAGGAGATGGAGAAGGAGATGGAGAAGGAGAAGGAGAAGGAGAAGGAGAAGGAGAAGGAGAAGGAGAAGGAGAAGGAGAAGAAGGAGAAGGAGAAGAAGGAGAAGGAGAAGGAGAAGGAGAAGGAGAAGGAGAAGGAGAAGGAGAAGGAGAAGGAGAAGGAGAAGGAGAAGGAGAAGAAGAAGAAGAAGAAGAAGAAGAAGAAGAAGAAGAAGAAGAAGAAGAAGAAGAAGAAGAAGAAGAAGAAATTGCAGCAATTTTGAAGATGTCCTACGGGCTTGAGGGCTACAAGTAAAGTACCCTCAAAAATTAAAATATTTATTTCAAATCTGAAGGATTACAACATCAACCTTATTGATCAGGGAATATCAATTTTGGTGAAAATTCTGCATACCATGTAGGTGCTACAGTTGTTCACAGTCTAACATTTTGAGAAAAAAACATTTCTTTGGTACGAAACACTCTCAAATAATGAATTTTGACTACTTAGTGTATTCACCAAGTAACGGACTACAATAAGAAGTAAGGAAACCCTATATTTTCCTTATGAAGGACCCAAAAAAGTTTCTCTGCCAAAAACCTGATATTTTTTCCAGTAGCTTCACCATACTTGTTTTTATACATACCCAAGAAAGTCAAAGAAGCATTTCTCTTCTCACTCCTCCCTGCCTTTCTGACTCTGATAGTAAAAGGCGAAAGACACAAACCCATCCCAATGGGAACCTGAATAACGTTGACCTTTATATAGATCATTTATTTACAAACAGTTTTTAAACTCTTATTACAAGGTACTACTTTCAATAGATTTTTTAAGAGACATTCTGTTATTACAATATTTATAACAAGAATATTCACCCCCCTTCCAGATAACTCATAAATTAAAGTAACTGAAAAAAAGAAAAAAAAAAAACAAACAACGTTTACATCTAAATACAAGACAATGACTATCACCCTTACTATCATATTCCGAATCACATTCCTCATGTATATAATAACTCCTCCATTCCTTCTGTCCATATGATCCCCATAGTAAATTGCAAAATTTGGAATAGATACCAGTGAACCAGGAATATGAGAGTTCAGCTAAGATTCTGTAATTATTATTGTCTGGATTGTGTACACAAAATTTAGTTTATTTCCTTTATGCTTGTTGCTGTTTAATGCAGTTTCCTTTGCTCATAATTAATTGATGAGACCCATACGTGTATCTAAGATTAGGGTCTACCTTGTGTCTGTTCAAGAGTGCTCATCTAAGACCTTTAAATTCTTGTCTTTGCATAGAGGT
Source organism: Gryllus longicercus (assembly GCA_038098605.1). Taxonomy (NCBI): domain Eukaryota; kingdom Metazoa; phylum Arthropoda; class Insecta; order Orthoptera; family Gryllidae; genus Gryllus; species Gryllus longicercus. The sequence goes on from JAZDUA010000782.1 coordinate 82,719, forward strand.
AAGGTCATTGTTTACACTAATACATGGCAGTAATTGTTTTTCATTCAACAAAATATCCTGAGCTTTGGTAACTTCAGACATAACTACAGACTAAAGACTTCCACCTTTGATGTTAATTTTTGGATTGCTCCTGAGATTTTCCTCATTCTTGATAGTCAACATATCTTTTTCTGGTTGTTTTCTTGATGTTTTTCTTCAAGGTAAACAAATTCCTTTCCAAATATCTTTGCATTTTGTCTAGTTCTTCTTTGAAAATTTTTATCAATTCTTGATATTTGTCAGCCATCTCAAAATTAAGAGAGCACACAAAGACTTTTGAAGCCCCATCTGCCAACTCTGCCTTAGCTTCCTCTGGCTTAGACACCCACAGACAATCAGTCATGGACAGACACAAACAGACTGGCAGAGACAGACAAGATGTTGAAATTTTCTGTAGGAAGGCCCCACAAAACATGGATCTGACTATACGTGTTCGAGAAAGTTATGTTCTTCTTGTAGGAACAAGATTTATCCAGTTTTTCATGACCAGGGCTTGGCAGTAAAAGTTTTTCTGGCGAAAAATCACCAATTTTAAGCACACAATTACAATACTTTCTCTTGTTACGTAGTAATGTGAGACAGTAAAAAGAAAAAGCATACCAAAGGACAAATTTCATCACCAACTGAAAAAAAAAATTCCATTCAACTAAAGTATTGTACAAAAGAAAAGAAACTTCTTGACACTACTTTCTTTTGTTCATAATCTGAAGATAAGTTGGCATTTTATGGCAAGAACTGCTTCAAAATTTATTGATAAAGCAAGAAGTATATTAAATTATGTAGCTTATCGGAATTTAAGGTTTTGTGAAACAATCCTAGATTATTATTCATTCCACATTCTGTTTAGAAAAGCCAAATTGATTTTTAAGGTTGCTTCAGGTGCTCTAGTATAATGTTACTTTCTCACTGTGGGATAGAGAGAAAGTTTCATAATGCTGTGCGCAAAAATAGTGAATTTTTGGCAGCAAAACTCTTTTTATATGGCTCTGGTAACAAAAAAGTGCATAAATTGATTTGAAATTTAGAAAAAAAATCCTCTACAATGTGATGTAGCCAAAATCAATGTTTTGTGGGATACTGAAAAATCGAATGAAGGCAAATTGTCATTCTGTCCCGTCTGTGAACAACGCTAGTGGCAAAACTGTTCAGCCGATTATCTACAAAACTGATATTCCCTAATCAATCTAGCCAATGTCACAGCTCCTTGAATTTGAAAGCGATATTTTAATTTTGGGGGTACTTTACATAAAGCCCCTGGAACATTTTCAAAATATTGCTCGTTTTGATTAAATTTTGTTGTTGAACAGTGTGAAGGATGTTTGTGCAGGTCTCACTTTTGTAAAAAACAGATGTTTTGAAAATTGTAAAAATTCAAAATTTTTTTGGTATCTTTCTACAACTATGATTATGAAGATAGAGATTTTTTCCCCTAATGAAATCTGTTCCTTAACAATAGATTTTGCAATGAGGCCATCTACAATTTTTTGAAAATTTGAGTAGTTTTTGTGTAATTTTGTGTGAAAGTACAGGTGAAAAAGTACATGCTGTTTTAGCACAACTAGTTTCATATATTTTCTGCGAGTAATCTTGTACATGGCACAGAGCTGAAATAGGATACAAGCGCACTTGTAGTGGATCCCTATACCAGAACTGCAAAACATCTGTAGGCAGTCGATGTATTATGTTGGTGCTAGCATAGTTACAGGCTCATATTGATAAAAGTTTTTATCAGCATCAACTGAAAAAATTCAATTTTATGGACAATAAATGAACCATAAAATGCAACTTTAAGAGATGAATTTAAAAAAATAATTTTACAGGCATAATTTAAAAAATACTTAGAAGGTTTTAAATAAATAGATAGGAAACATAACAAATTAGTGTTTAGTAACATTTTAAAATTCAAATTTTATGAAAAACTTCAGCCAATGATTATGACAAAAGTTTAAAGGGGCCATAAAACAGAATGCAAGACACTTTTGACAACCTTGCAAAAAAATACGTTGAGGTTCTTACTTATTACGACAATGAAAATAAAAGGAAAAATGCATGATTACAAAACTCACCAATTGGAAGGGAAGCTGTAGGCAGTGGAGTTCCAACAGCCACAACTTGTTGTCGATAATCTGCCTCTCCATATGTGCTTAAATTGTACTGAGAATTAAGGTCTTGACTACCTGCACGGGAATGACCTGAAGTAAGAACAAGTTGCTTTCACAGAAGCATTATTACTAAGACAGCTATGGAATGCTTATATATTTTCATTCATACATAACATACTTCTTGCTGAACCTGCACCTTGAGGAGCTGTATTTAATACAGTTAAGGCATAGTGAGGAGGAAGAGAAGCTTTACATATTGCTGTAATAAATGCATCTCTAGGAGTATGCAAATCCAAACAACCACAGAGACTTGCAAATGTCTGAATGGCCTTCAACACATTTTCAGAAGCAGATTCGTCAGTGCTGAAAAATAAAAATAAAATTATCTCAGATTAAAAAAGCAAGAACTTCTTCAAATACAGAATAAAGACATTTTATGCTGCTTAGAATTGTATTTTATGCCAAGCAAAGTAGAAATTTAGTAATGACACAATATTACTATTTTTGGAACTTAGGATTGGAATTTCAAGACGAAACATGAAAAATTGTTGACAAAGTGATTTATAGTTGGGTTTCTAAAAGTTTACTATGGATTCTGAACAAGAAATATTCTTCTACCACAAATGCTCCTTTAAAAAATAATTTAATGATTAAAAATTGTTAACTCTTCATGTTCCTAATTCTCAGGTTTCCAGCTTGACTAGTCATGCAGTGGCCATTGAGCTTTTAAAATGAGATATGCATAACTATGTAGTTTGTATCAATATAGGTTGAACAAATTAGTAGTCATTACTGGAGACCAACTATTTTTCTGCGAATTAATCCATATTTTTATAGTACAGTGTATCTCCCTCTATTAATTTGAGTGAATGTGAATATGTATTGAAAACATGTATTTTTTGAGTTTCTGGTCAGAGAGAATGATTATTATTGGAGGCCTTAATTGTTCTAAGTTTATTAATATTTTTTCTAATACATCCACAGATCTGGAATCTCAGTTTATTTTGAATTTGTTGAACTTTTGTGCTTTAGTATAGTTTCACAAAGGTTATAATTGTAATGGTAAATTACTGGATCTCTTATTTACTAATTAATAATGTAGTTTTTCCAGTAATTGATCCTTTTTTTTTTTCTGTTAATTCAAATCATCCTCCCTCAAAATGTGATTTATTTTTTCCTGATCTGACAAAATTGGTTTAATTAAATCATGTGAAAACTGTCACAGACGATTTGCTAAATTCTTAGATCTAAGAATCTAGAAATTAACCGATAGTTACCATCTCATGAAATCGATAAGTGTCTCTAAGACAAATTTAGGTTTGGCAGTCTTGATAACAGAGAAAAATAACAATAGATTATTATTTTTCACTCAAATTATTCAAGGAAGTGTTCATGCACCTTATTTGTTGTCTAAGATTCATTCTCAATTCAGCAGTACAACTCTTGTCCATTCCGGGCTTTTTAAAATCCTGAATCTAACATCTTGTATGTGCACAAATCTAGTTTATTTAAAATTATAGAGTTAACAGTTTATTAACTGCATCAGTTAACTCCTTAAACTCCTTTATTGGGCATATTATAAATTACGACAACACTTTTTTTATATTAAATTGTAATTCAGATTGTCATTTAATGGGGTAACCTGCCTGACTTTGTTATGTAAAAATAAAAATAAAAAATAAATTGACATGACATCACTTTAAGATGAAATTTGGAAGAATAGATTTTGTTGAGAAAAACAATCTTCAATAACGTAGTTGTAGGAGGAGTACAAATAATTTCAAATTTATACAATTTTTGAAAATTCAGAGGTTTTAATGGCAAAATCAAACCTGTATAATTTTTGTAAACCTACTCTGCTCGCTTCAAGTAATTTTTTTTTTGTTTTTTTTTTTGCCCCTGCCTTTGAGAAAATTTAGAAAATTTAGAGGCTTTATGAAATGAAGGGCTGAATTCATAGTCGTCAATTATAGGATAAGCGAACCCTTAAGTGATAAGTGCTTTCTCAAAATAAGTGTTCACTTATAGGCGCTCATATTTCATAAACGTTCCTTACGATCACGGAATGAGCGTTCCCTTAAGCGAAAGGGAAATGTGGCAACATGGCATTGGCAGCAGCTGCACTAACTAATGTACATAGTATGAACATAGGTCTGCCAATATTGGTAAATGTTAACCTCATTTAGTATTAACATAAATTCCATTTACAATTTAAATTACTTCACTTGTTATTCATATTGCAAATTCATAATTACTTATAATAGGTCTAATAAATCAGTAATGAATAAAAGTTAAAAATTTTGGAAATATTCCTGAGAGGATGAAGTTGCATAAAATCTTAATGCAACAAGAACTTTTAATAAGGGGGAAATCAGCAGTCCTCTTTTAGTCATTGTGACTTTGTCGATCATCCACTACAGTCGTTTTATTGAAATAAAACTACTTTCGGAATAGTTTATCATTGTAAATTTCCAATGGGTTGTTCATATCTCTAATATATCTCTTTCAATTTCGCAAGATGTATCGAGTATAAAACTCAAAATAATCTATGAAGTTGTTTTCCACAACACGTTTCACAAATGGAACGTTTTAACTGGCTACACTATACTAACACCCGCAAAATGAATTCAATAGTCGGTGAATACCGCGTATAAGTATAACCTAAACTGGTTACGACTGCCAATGCAAGGAAGCCACAAGGGGCACTTAAGGGAGCAGGCTGCCTCGCTTATAGGAACGAGTGCTCAGTTAAGACTTCACTCAAGGGCTGTTTATGAATACGATTCGTCCACTTAAGGGAGCACTCAGTGTAAGAGATGACTATGAATTTGGCCTGTATACTCAAAAATTAAAAGATCCGTTTCACATTTGCAGGTTAACAAAATCAGCCAGATCAATCAGGGAAATAATTTTGATGAAAACCTTGTGTACAGTGTAGGCACTAGTTTTGTTCACACAAAGATGAAGAACAGACAAACAGATGTCTCAATAAAAAACAAAAACACTTGGTATCAGCACCCCTTAAAACATATTTCCATCAAAATCTCAACATTGATTTTTTGCAGCTTTACAATACTTTCTCTAAACTAATGAAAAGTTTCTATGTACCTTGCATCTATCAATGGACTCAGTGCAGCTAACAAACCACACCAACTTGAATTTATCAATTGACAATGTAATTTTTTCTCTTCTTCTGTTCCTTTGTAGGTCACAGTCAACTGTTGCTCTCCATTTGCTGCAGGTATTCCTTCGATTGTTAATGCAATAGAACGAATGATGTCAAGGAGACAAGCATATGCCACAGATATTCCATAACCATCAGGTATAGGTGGCGGTTCAATTTTATCCAACATTTCAAGACTGAAAAAAAGTAAGATACTATGAATTAATTTACTATTGGTGGAAAGTATTCGTTATGCACAACTGTAATATTTTTTGCTGAGGACTCTATACTAAATTAAATTTACTGATTTAGTATAGAGTATAGTAGAACTGACATAAGACATAACAAATGAAAATGACTTACTAAGTAGATTTGGCTTGACCACTAGAAAATGTAGCCACTACAGGAAGCCACACTCCTCTGGAGAAGAAACCAGGCTGTGGAGAGACTCCAGGCCCAACTGGCATGCCTGCCAAGAGTGCAGGGGGCTGGCCTTGAGTACCAGGCACAGCTCCAGCTGAAAAGATGTTCCAAATCAATACACGAGAACATTTCAAATTAAGGTCAATAGCAAGTAATAACAAAACATACATTGGATGAACCTATTCTTCTTCTAAAGTAGTCTCTACTCACAAGCCAGTTTTAACAAAATATTTAATATTTTCATACATTGTTAGAAGTGACACGTTTGAGAGTCAATTTCAGTGTTATTGTCAAAATTCTGAATTTCTATGTTGCTCACCAAACTTGATCTATCATCTTTAAAGAACCCTTTAGCACAAATAATCAAAATTTCAACTCAATCCAAGCTCGAGAAGCTGTTCTAGCGATTCAAAGCACATAAGCCAATTTAGAAGATGACAAGATCAGCCAGGATTTTGCAAACACTGTGGATTTAGAACGGATGGAGAAGAACACAGCTGAAGGGCTTGGAACAATTTCTCTTTCCTATGAGTGCAGGGAATAAAGTTATTTACTGAAAATTGCCAACTGGAATCAAGAATAAAGCAAAGAAGATTGTCTCATACAAAGTAGCAATAGCAGCGTCACACACATCAATTGAGTAATTCATATTCTCTTTCAATCTGCTGAGGAATAATAAGCATTGCTGAACTTCACTGAAACAATATTTTCAGTTCAAGAATTTAAAAAAGAGCAAAGAAAATAATCCACATGCCAAGTTTGGTAACACTGGACACAAAACACGACAAACAAGAAATAGGAGGTATGAGACTTGAGAACGATGTGATTTTGAAAAATGCTGAGATATTCCTTTGTTTGTGTGTTTCAAACAACACAAAGGGGTAGGTAACATTCAGTTTATAATAATAATAATTATTATTATTCACTTATTGCACTTGGCATTATGCTGATATTAATAATATTTTATTTCATTATAAATTGTATTTCCACTTCTATCAGTACAGAACCGTAACAATTCTTTAGATACAAAACTTTAATCGAAGGTAAGCATTTTTGCCATAAAAAAATATTTTTGAAGATCTCTCTGTAATGTGTATTTACTCACAGAAATTCTACAAATACTTCCACAATTACAAGAAATGAAAAGTGTTTGAGTTGTATAAAAGTGAACATTACATTTCGGGAGATCTTACTTTGGGACTAATAGCTAGCAGCCGCATGGTGCGGTGTTGCCAACCAAGTAGTGACTGCCACCTCCATTAGCATTTTCCTCAACAATGATGCAGTCTTGCATCCCTCTCGCTATTGTAAATGTGCACTTAGGATTTCCCTAACTTACAAATTACATTTGAATAAATGGATTACCACGTGCGTATAAAGACTTGTGTATTAAGAATCAATAGCACAATTAGCTATTACATAGTTGTTTTTAAAGTTTACATAATAATTTTCATGGATAATTTAAAGAATATTATGCAGAGGGAAAGGCACTATTAATTTCACTACTTTTTCAACAATCACTCATCACTTGAAACCCAACTGGGCCTTCAGTCAACAACTTTATGACATATCATGTAATCACCAAAGCTGATTGGCGTTTGTTGCTATTTCTCATACCCCTTTTGGCTAATTGCCATGAAAACATATGGAGGTCTCTGTTAGACAGTAGCAAAGTTAAATCTCCCGAAGTACAGTTAATCATCATTGAAAAACTTAATTGTATTATTTATTCTTTAACTCACTAACTTACCTATGCATGATACCTCGAGAATTTTATAACACTCACCTGCACTAGCTGTCTGACCCATCAATTGGGGATTCACAAATAGAGACTGAACATATGCTCCTAAAGAGTTCACAATATCTTGGAAAATATTTGTAGCATGCGTTTTCAAATCGTAACATTCACAAAAAGACTTTAACAATTCTGGTTGAACAGTCATTTTGTGTAAAACTTCCAAAGCCAGAGAACGTTGCCAGACTGGTTTATCTGGGTCTAAGAACTTTACAATCAAAGATAAAAATATTTCACATTCCGTCACCTGAAAAATTTAAATTAAACTTAAGTTTCTTGTAATTAGGAAAAACAATACTAGAAGAAGAAAAAACTGTTTTAATAAAGTCATAACATACTTACCAGTAAACTGTGATACTTTTGGATTAATATGGATACAACTCTTAAAAGACGCATACTAATAGGGAAGTAAGGTTTATCCAAAGGAGTTGCTTGTTGAACACTAGCAGGAACTGAGCTTCGATATTTAATATTAGGAGAAAATAATTTAATAACCAGTGCACAAACACGTTCTTTGAGGAGGAAGCTAAACTCAGGGTGCTAAAAGACAGTAAAAAAATTTAAAGTTAAGGAACAATGATAATATATATACTAAAATTTTATATTAATTAAAAAAACTATTTCTCTGTATTTTAAACAATGTCTTACTTGGAAGAACACAGAAGAAAAATTTGTTAGAACCGATTCCAGAAGTTCTAAACCAAATGTGCGTGTCATTTCAGTCATACCAATAAGCCAGTAAGGCTGATCAGCATTTACGAGTTGAACCAAATCCTAAAATGATAAACATGACTTAATTAAATTCAGTAAACTTATAGAAACGGGTAAAAAAAAATAAATAAATGAAAAACTATACCTGAAACATAAGGTAAGCATCAGCTGCACAAGGACGTAGACCTTTTGGTGCCACATTACTGGGAATTTTCAGTTCTTCTAAATTAACTTCCCTTTTAACAGTATCTCTAGTTTTGAAATACTCATCTTCAGCAACAACTCTTTCAAATACAAGAGATACAAGCTGCCTTACAGTGGCTCCAGCAGTGTTTATAGTAGTAGAGTCTTTAGTAAAATGTAAACGGAAGCACAGAACCAAATTCTGAAAGAAATTTAAACAATGTTAATTTTTTTATTATTCCATTTATAACAAATAATAATAATAATAATAATAATAAAAAATAACTTAACCCTATATTAGCATACCTATATCATTACCTATATTGTAATACATGGACATTTTGTTCCCCATAAATGGAAATGATCAAACAATTTTAATTTCTGAGATATATGATCTTTTCATAATTATTTTATTTACAATTTAGTACTATTACAAAGACGCTCAAAAAAATTTCTAAAAATAACTCTGGCATTTTCAAAAACTTTCATAATTGTTTTTTGTTAGTTACAATGTACTTTGTTAATTTTTTCTGATTTTTTAAAGTGGTATACCTCATCAAATATATTGTTTCCTCAATATTCACAAAACATAATGTTTTGAAACACAATGAAAAGAAATTGTCAACACTTATAAATATTCAAACATGGGCTGCATTTTGAAAGTTAAAAACTCAGCTTCTCACAAGCTGAAGCAATGGATAAACATTGGAAATGAGATATTTAAGAAAATATTGGAATTCCACAACTGTGTGAAACTAATTGAGGATTAAACAACACCAACAATCAGGTTCAGCTGGGGCCGTTTTAATGGGAGGGGGGGCTTGGGCCTAGTTTAATTGGGAGGACCCCTATTCTTACTTTCACCAATCTTCTCCACCTTCCTCCAATTTCGAATAACAGATTTATACTTACATTGAAAAACACTAAGAATTAAATTGTTTTCATTTTTTATTGAATTGTATAATATAAAATTAAAATGCATCAACCAGCAAAACTCTGTATTATAAATTATCCAAAGATGCACAACACATTACTCAGTTATGTCAGTTTTTGCTTGTAGTTTAGTCATACATAACCTTTTTATACTTTTTTAAATTTTATTTTATGAAAAATTTAGAATTAAATAATTTTTTTTACGAACTATCGGGGGCTTAGGCTCGCTCAGGCCTGTGCGTTAACAGAGACACGCCTCTAGACGTAACTACTTATATTACATGTAAGGTAATATTTAATATAATTACTTGTTAAATTACATTTATAATTTTGTTAATATCTTCCGGTTGTTTTGAAGTGAATGTTGAATTCAGAGTGAGAAAGACAAACAGATGTCAGTGTGCCAAAATGAAATTTACGAGATTTGTAAGAAGATTTATCAAACTGGATAGAATCAGAAATGAGGAAACAAGAAAAGAATTAAATGTTTAAGCAATCAATGACAAAGTACAATCTTACAGACAGGAATGGCTATATCATATCGAAAGAATGGCATTTATTAGCAGACTTTTATGTATAGACTCGCACGTAGAAGAGACCCAGGGATACCATTAAAAAATGGAATTCTTGACACTGGAACAGGCAATGAACCTATCCTTGGAGTGAAGTCAAGGTCTTCTCTAATACATTTATTTTTACAACTGTTTATTACATATATTCCAGTTCTGCTACACATTGTTATATTTTCTTCCTTTCAAATTGGCTTAGTGTACGTTAATTTTTGTTTTTGCAACTAAAATGCAAGATAAATATTATCAGTTGTTCATTGCCTGTTCACTGCAATAAAACAAAATTAAGATAATACAGAGTAATGTTCTACCTTCCAGTTGGAAAGTGAATTATGATCACAGTGTACAATATACATAGTACAAGTAAAGGATTAGATATCACGTCACCCTGCAGAAAGGCATTAAATGCCCCAAAGTCTAGACCTCATTCAATTGGTATTAATGAAATTGGAATTATTGGAATCTACACTTACTCTTGCTAGAGTATCCCCATGAACAACTGCATTTGTTGTAAGTAGCAATGTCACGCTCTGCAACACTTTTACTTCCTCAGTTCCTGATTCCATAAGCATCCACAGTGTGTCTGTAATGTATCGTGCTCCTTTCTGATCAACAGCCTGCTGAGTAATAAGTCGTTGCATCATTCCAAGACATATCTGGAAAGTCAGAAGACCAGAATAGTTATAATGACATCCCTTGAGAATGAAATAACAATATAGACCAAATTAAATAAAAGACACTAAATCTCTCATGAAAATAGGCATTAAAATAAGAGATGAAATAGGAATTATCTAAAGTTCTTTGTGGATCAAAGAAATTGAGATGTGTCAAATAATATCCACTAGAAAATAAAATCATTTTTAACCAAAGTGAAAAAATCATTAACAAAAAATCAATATAGCTGCATAGGAAATAAGAGTACTATACACAGTAAAAAACTCAAAATGTTGTCATGTAAGTGATAACCAACTGGCTGGTTAGTTTATTTACAAGTGAAGAGGTCTTTTCAGATGAATTAATGACTGAATTCAATTCTAGTACACATTGCAGAATCCTACTCACCCTCTCCTTAAGTAATCAAGGCCTAACCTCTTTCAGTCAGAGAATGATTTCATATCAAGAACAACACAGTTGTTATTGGAAAAAAATAAAATACTAGACAGATGCCTTAATATATTTTTCTGTTTTTACTGACACACTTTGATGACATAGGCTTTATGATAAATTTAGGAAAGTGTAGAAAAGAACTTAAAACTCCTTGCAAAAACCTAATTAAAACTAGAATCAATATTGAAGTGATCACTCCCTTCAAGAATAAATTAAAATTAGATAAATAAATCAATACACAAGTAAATAACTGATGCCACGTAAAAGCCAGCAAAAATATAGGACCATATTAATGTTTAACAATGGTATATTTAGATAAAATGTTTTATTCTTTCGGCCAGCAAACAACAAATGATTCAAATACAATCAAAACCAACATACACCTGCATGATCATGTGGTTTGGGAGAATATCAAGAGAAACTGTTATTAGTGGAAAAGGCAACAAAACACACACACATCTTTGAAGAAAAGGGAAAATCACTTCAGTGACTTCAAATTATATCAAGGATCATTAGGGGTCGTCCATAAATTACGTAATGCTAAAGAGGGAGACTGAGGCAGCATTACGCTGCGTTACATAGGGGTAGGGGTAATATTTAAATGTTACATAACATTGGCATTTATTTTTTTATATTTTTAAACATTTCCTTTTTTGGGTCATGTAGAAAAACATTACAATATTGACTAATTAATTTGTTTTAAAAACAAAAAAAATCATATTTGACTTAAATTGTTATAATAAATGGAAATATTCTTTTACAACATTTTATTGAGTATGCAAGATTACGAAGAAAATATATAGGTAGAAAAAACTTATATATAGTACTAGTATATTCTATAATCTATTTAAATTGGTGCAGTAGACCCAAGTGACATCAGCGACGGTGTGTGCACGGCTTGTGACCAAACATTTCCTTGCCCATGCGTTCTTCATTCACTCACAACTTGCCCCAAACTCACTGTTAGGTGCAGCCAGCATTGCCAACCAATTTCTACTCATTATTGTAATTTTATATATTTCCATTCTTGCATTTACAATGGGGGGGGTTGTCACCAGTGTTACATAATTATTTAGGGGGGGTTCAAGCGTGTGTTACAGGTGCATTACAGGGGGAGAGGGGGTATTGAAAATACTCCAAATTTGCGAAATGTAATTTATGAACGGACCCTTAGAAAATCACTACATTTCAAAGTCTTACTATTCATTACATATACACATCGATTTCAGGTACAAACTATAGATTAGATTATTTATAGAAAAACACTGTAAACAACAACACAATTGTCAATATAATTGGCACCCAAATTGGCCAGGCAAAGTGAATGAAAGTGCAAAATATTTGGTCTTATAGAAACTTCATAAACTTTGCACTATATAGACAGTCCTTGAAGAACAAGCAATGTCTATAGAGAGCAATGTCAAAAAAAATAGAATCATAGGAGAATTTTCAAAATTTTCTTTCCAATATTCTAAAAATATGCTCTCAACGTTTTTCAATTTGTGCTTAGGGTTGGTTTCCCAAACAATTTTAACAATTTTTATATTTTGACATTAGCATTGTACACACATTATTGCATAAAGACATAATTATTGTTTCAAAAAGATTGGGTAGAATCTAATTGCCACACCAGAGCATAAGGAAAAAAAATCTTTGTAAATCTATTTACCTTAACTATTTTATGGTCCCTTGTTTCACATCCTTGTACTAAAGGGTATAATATTTGGTTAACAATATAATAAACTGGAGTCTGTGGATTTGCGGCAGCATTACGAAGTTTAACGATTCCCTCCTCGCATGACTGCAAGAAAATAATGTTTAAGATGATGGTACATTGTAACAATTAAAAGAAAAAGGATAGCAAATTTACTCGCCCTTTGCGTAATCAAGAAATGGGCTAAAACATTTCTTGAGCACTATCTCATGACTGTCAAATTACAACAGCAACAGGCCAACAAACTTTATAAAAAAATGATTATTTGATAAAATAAATTCATGTTATGATCTTTCAAAATTGATTGAAAAACTTTTTTTTTTTAATCATTGGGAAATAAACAAAATAATGTGTCATATACATCATCATGTGCCTGCATACAACAAACTAAAGTCCACAACTGTTTTAAAAGGAAACCAATTACAACCACAACAAAATAGACCACTACAAGAAGATTCAAAATTCACTTGTCAATCAAGAATAATTTATCTACCATTAATCTATGATTAATAATGATTTTAAAAGTACCATATATATCAAATATTTGACTGCCAATACAAAATGAATATGTCAACAAACAAATTTTCAGATCATATGAGTAAAGCTACTTATACAGCTTATTAGGAGTCCAAACACATCACTGTTAGGATATGCCCATCAGCATAGCATTTTTCTAGGAACAAAGACAAACGGTATTTTTGAATTACAATGACGACTATTTCTAAGACTAACACAAATAAAATGAGTTAAAAGACATTGCTGCTTAGCATGTTATAAATACATAAAACAATAATGTTTATGATAGTTGCTGTCAACCATACTACTCACAGTGTAAAATAGCACATAACAAGCAAAACAAGACAGATTCATAAAAAAATAAGGGCATTACTGAAATAATTGTGTAACATAATTTGTGTTTTATGTAAATCAAAAATAGTTGATGAATAATGTGACAACAAAGCATATTTAGCAGAAAATATAGAAAATTTTTATTTCTTTGACTGTAATGACAGATACAATAGCACCACTTAACCTCATACATGAAATTAATTTGAAGCATACAATAATTGTAAATGCTTACTTCTTTTATTTGTGGAAACTTCTTTTTTGTTTCGGCGGATAAATTTTTTAAATCATTTTGTAACGAATCTAAAAATTTCTGTGCCGCATCATTACCAGTGGTTCCTCCGACACACGCCATTTTCTGTTTGTTTACACTAATTTTCGCAGCCACTGACACGCATCGTGAAGAATGAGTAAAATGTCAATAAACAAGACATTAATTAATTTTTTTTGATGCAAACATACTTCAGTAAATCACGTTAACATTATCTTTCCCAACATGCATCGTTACAGGTGAGTTGGCAACTGGTCATACAATAATACACAGCAAAACGTCAAGCAATAGATGGCAGCATTGGTCGGAAACAGCTGACATTGGACCGCGCCATGATGTTTCTTACATCATGGACAGGGCAACGCAGGGCAATAGAGATATCCAGAACACGTAACTTTTAGAGCGTCGGAGGGCAGCACCGTCGCCTCTGGGTAGCAGGCTTCGGATGCTGGATGCCACGAGCTAATGGTTAGATTGCGGTATGTGTCGATTTTGTTTTAGTACATCGGTATCATTCTTTGTTCAAGGTTTTTCTTTTGCCTATGATGGTTTAAAAAGTGTTTGTTTTATACAGGTACACTTTCTCGCTGTGAGATGTTCTTTTTTCTTTAAAATAAAGTTGTATTTTTACGACAACCAAGTTCTGAGCAACAATGGACAGGGGCGAAAGGGAACCGGAGAGACAGAGTAAGCATTTTTCAGATTCCCTACTATTCCCAGAAATCAAGAAAGTAAAATTATAGCACTCTCAACAAAAAGAATAAAAGTGGATATCTGCTTTGAAGCAAGAAAAGTATGATGGTAGTTTAATATCAATAGTGGCCACTTATAATAATACGAGTATATATCCAGTGGCCACTTATAATAGTGGCCACAGGTAATATCCACCTTCATAATTCGCAGTTCAGTGGAAACATAGAAACATTTCACTGTCATTCTCAAATTTTCACCTGCAAACGTATATAGATTTTCCACATTTTTCAATAATATAATTAACCCACTAAAAAGGACAGTTCTCACAATAAATAAGTTGCCATTTACATTCATTGCCTATACGTGTTGAATAAAACACAGCATCATAATATGTACGAGCCACTAACATTTTGTATATCTTCGACTTTGTTTATGTAAAAGCGAAGCCCAAATATTACGTACCTCACCAAATGAACTCTTTACTTCTGGCACCAAGGTTATAAAGTCATATGTCCCAATTGTATCGCAAGAACTGGCAAATACTTAAAATTTAGCACGCAAAATGTATTGAAAATACGTTTGATAAAAACATTAAAATCATTAGGCATAACAAATATTATTTTATATGAATATTGAAATTTAATCATCAAAATTCGAACTCAGTGCAGGAAAATGCAATTATTTTTGAAAATTATGATGACAAAAATATAATATTTATATTTTTAAATAACTTTATTTTTTTATATAATTATTACATTGAAAAAACTTTATATTATATAAAATTATGGTTAACTTAGTGTTGAAAGTTCCTTTAGTCCGTGAAAAATTACGAAAATTTTTGGGACTGTCTTTTTGAACATTCTGGATATTCTTCCGAACGATCATTACGGACGGGGTCTGAAATTCGTTAGCACTTATCATAACCGATGAAAGGGCACATGGATCCAAATATTTCATATATTTCATTTTATTATAAAGTATCACCTTAGCATCATCGCTAAGGCCATGATATTGTCTTCGAACCATTTTAGAAATGATAAGGTAATGACGACGTATATCTGATAGAATAGTGCTCTTTAAATCAATTTTATAAACGATATTTGCAGCCAGGACTTATACAAACTAAAAGATAGCAAAATCACTGTAAATAACAACTGTGATAAGAAACACAAACCTCGGCAACCGCATAATACAGTCAAAATCTTACTAATTTTCTAGGACACGCACATGCCAGAGCTTGCCAACCAAAACATTCCCGCCAAACGTTGTGACGTCATTCTGAAGATCTCTGTAATGTGCCTTAGAACATCTCTATTAATGTACGCCACGAATCTGTTTCCACGACGTACATTTAGGTGCATCATGATTGTATGTGTCCGTTGCATTATGAATCTCACCAAGCTTCACTACAGGAGCATTGCTATAATTACTTGTGTTCGATGTTTGTTCTTTTATATTAAGGTAATGGTGGAAAGAGGTCCCTTAAACGCGTTTCTATTCATCGAAAATTATTTCCATACATCGAACTCATTTTCTGACTTGACTTTTTTCAATGAAATAAAAATGTACAGCACATACTACAAAATTATGTTTTTTAAAAAAATAGTATTGTTTAATTTGGAAGAAGATTACTACTTCCGAAAATATAACTTCCTTCTCAACGTTTGTGTAACTGAATAAATGTTTATAACACACCTAAGCGTGGCCTACGCCCAGTCCCCTGCTCTCTCATTAAGGAAACTCTACTGCTTTCTCTCTCCGTGGGATTTTGTGAACCGTGGGAATGTCAAAGGCAAATCCTCTTCCGCTATCGCGTGGCCCTGCCCTACAACGTTAGTTCGTCAGTTCAGGACTTTTTCAGTTTGCTGTTAGGGGGGGGGGGGGTCGAAATGTCGAAACGAAAATCCCTTAATATTGGAGGAAAAATGAAGTTGATCAAAGATGTGGACAATGGTATGGAGGGGAGAAAAGGGCAGAAGTACTGAATACCAGCTGGTACAGTTTCGAGTACAATGAAAAACAGCGAACAAATTTTCAAAAATCGTGAAGCTTGAGAAGGAGATCGGAAAAGGAATAAATTGAGTCGATACGATGATATGGATGAAGCTGTTTTAAAGTGGGTAAAGTTGATCAGGGATAAAAAAGGGCCCGTTTCAGGGCCTCGTATAAAAGAAAAAACACGGAGTATGCTCGATGTTTGGGGCATGAAGAGTTTCAGGCATGTTCTGGATGGTTAAATAAGTTTTAAAACGTCATGGTATCAGTGAAAAGGTTATTTCTCGAGAAAGAACGAATGTATCTGTAGAAGAATGTCGGAAACGAGGAGTTTTGAGTACAGTTTTGGAAGAATATGATCCAGATAATATTTTAATCATGGATGAAACAGGACTATTTTTATTTTCTTGCTACCCTTACGCAGTAAATACAAAGTTATGTAATTCTGCGCGAAAAAAGGGGAATTTTCGGCAAAAAACTCTTATTTCAGGACTCTAGTGACAAAAAAGGGGATACATCCAGTTGCTAAATTTAGCAAAAATCCTCTATCTCGTGATGTAGCCAGAATCTATATTTTGTGGATCCTTGATACCGAAAAATCGGTTGACGGCAGAACGTCCGTCCGTCCATCTGTGAACAACGCTTGAGGTTAAACCGTTCAGATTTTCTCCAAGATTCCTATTCCTCCATCGAGCCGACTGGTTTCGCGGCTACTTGAATTTGAAACTGAAATTTTAATTTTTGGGGGTACTTTAAACTTTGCCCCTGGATTATTTTCAAAGTTAAAAAAAAGAGCTACAAAGGTTTTTTTATTATACTCCGTTTGGCTAGTCTAAGTCAAAATCAGTTTTGAGTCTAAACTAGTCTAAATCAATTTTGAGAAAATTTTGAAAAATGTTTTTGACACTTCGTGTAAAATATCTTCAAAAATCAAAATATTTGCTTGAAACTCCCAAAGTCTAGAGTTCGTTGAGATCGATCGGCGAATATCAGTTTTGGAGAAAATTGGCCGAACAGTTTAGGCGCTAGAGCGTTGACCACAGACGCTTTGCCATCAATAGATTTTTCGGTATGGTAAACATGGATTCTGGCTACACCATGTGTTAGAGGAAGTAATTTACTGTATATAGCAACAGTATTTAATTATGCGGTTAATTTGTTATTATGAAACCGATTTTAAACTACTGAAATCGTATTATTGTTTCTTTTTTGAAAGAACATTCGTGCCATCGGCAAATAGAGCTGTTCTTCAATTTTGAATGGACGAGGAGATATCGTGTTTGTTTAAAAGAAAGATGATAGGACCTAAGGCAGAACCATCAGAGATCCCATGCTCAATTAACAAAGAATTGGATCAGTAAAACCAGTGGCGACTGGTGCTGCGCGAACCAGGTTGTTGCAGACATACGTCATTTCTAGAGCTCGGTCTTTCATATAAAAACATATTTTTTCCTTGAATCTTGAGCGGTTAAAGTTCGGTGGAAATTCAACAAGCGCCCAATGGTTTTCGTATGGCCCAATGGTTTGCTTGTAGCAAAACAGAATTTTTCACACCACATCCACTGAGCCATGTATTTTTACAATATTCTTCTCTTTTAAAAGCCCTCTCAAAATGTCTATTTCCTGTCTTTATATTTTGCACTATATTTAAGTCAACCAAGTTCTTCTATTCTCAGTTTTTTTCATTAGAAAGCCGAGAAAAACTTTTATTCTTTTAACTCTGTGTAGAATCCATTGTCAAATACTCTCATCTGTAAGTTCCATAAACCTATTAATTATCTAATACGAATTCATAAATGACGTTTGAATACTTGTAATCAATTCACTGCTCACTCAAAACAGCTAAAAACTTAACTTTGTCAAGAGGCATACGAGCATACGCAACTGTGCCATCTATCATCTTCATTCCATATTCCTCAGTGGCTGAAATTCATCACGGATATGAGAGGTTCTGCTCCACATGTCGGAATTATTTGCAACATATTAGAAAGACTATGGGATAACATACAAACGTGACGTGCAACACTGCAATGCCACGAATCGCCACTGAGTAAAACATATGTGATTTACGCGAGAAATGAATGGAAACAAATCAAGCCTATCTTATTTCTGCTCATTAACTTTCTTTTGCTGTGGATATAGAAGATTATTAAATTTTTCAATTCTTTGTGTCTTCAACTGGCGAGTTGAAAGTTTACTATATAGAAAATAATGTCTTGATATAAGGCTCCATTGTACATCATTATAAAAGGTTCCTAAATGACAAATGTAATCCGTGTAATTTTGAGCCAATTACAAACATAATTTTATGCATTTTACTTTTTCGCCTTAAGTCGTAAGAATAGTACATATTGTAATCATCCGCCGGAAAATAGAAAAAATTTCGATTTAAAAATAACTATTGAAGGCTTCTTAAATCCTGTTCATGTATATAGTAAATTATTTATGCGATCGCATTGTGTAAGATTTCATGTTTTATGGGACCTTGATACCGAAAAAGCGATTGACGGCAAAACATCTGTCTGTGCGTCTGTGCACAACGCTAGCGCCCAACCACCTATCAGACGATTTTCTCCAAAATCGACTTTCCGAGATCGATACAAACGAACTCGACGCCCTGCAAGTTTAAAATGGATATTTTAATTGTGGGGGAGGAGTTTCGACATTTTTAAAATTTCTCAAAAATGTTCCACCTTTTTTTATATAACTTTGTCTTTAGATAGCGTATAGAACGTTAAAACGTATTGTGCACTTTTCATTTTCGTTAAAATCAATGATTTTTCAAAAATTGTAAAAGTTCATATTATTTAGCGTCTTCCTTCATCTAGTATATGCAACATACGGATATATTATGAAATATATTGTTCAAAGACCGTTTTGAAATTAGGTAATGTACACTTTTTCGAAAATATGAGTTGTTTTGACGTAATTTTGTGTGAAATATGGGCAATTTTTAAAGAATTATTTTCTCAAAAACATCTCCAAATATTTTCCATAAGATTTCTCCCCGTACGTATGAAGGGACGGTTGAGGTTGTTTTCTTAAATAAAATCTGCTCTAAACAATTAAATCTTTAAATAAAGATATGACTACAATTAAGACAACGAATAATTTTCGCGTTGAAAACATAGTTTGGAAATAGTTGGAAAAAGAGGAAGAGGGAGACCTAGAACAAAAATTTCAATAATATATAATAATTATAATATAAATTATAATGTGAAGGCCTTTTAAGAGAAGGGTGCAGGTCACATATTCGTTGAAAACCCTGATTTTTCGAAAATTGCAAACTTTCAAATTTTTTAAATTCATCCTACAAATAAAATATTAAATATTTTTCATTTAATGAAATTTCTTCCTTAAAGATAGATTTTGAAATAAGGTCATGTAAAATTTTTCGGAAATTTGTTTACTTTTCGCGTGTTTTTGCGTGAAAAATACGGGGGTGCTGTTTGGTACTACTAGTTTCTCTATTTCTTTGTCCACAGACAGAGCAAAAGTTCATTTTTGGCTAACGCTTTGTTGTTTTAAAAATTGCAAACAATTAACAAAGCAAAACTACAATATTTATGATAGATATTTTTTCTTTAATGAAATATGTTCTTTAAATACCAAATGGAAATGATTAACATTTTTTCAGCGTTGAAAAGGTTTATTTCTCGGTGTGCGGATGGTGGTGTAGGGGTAACGAGTCTGGTAGCACCCGTACTTAGTCACTCTAAGGTCCTGTGTTTGAATCCCGGTACACAGGAAAAAAAGTTCTTTTATGAAGTAGTATAATATTCGTAGCTGTTACATATAATTGGATAAAGTATTTGATCTTGTGGCATCACTAGTTTTCTTTATATTTAAGGGCAGGAATTCTTCTGCATTCGGCATTTGTTATATTGTTATCCTAATTTCTGAATGCGAGTTGGATTAAAGGCACCGTTGAAACGCCACTCTTCCATTCTTTTATAATTGTGTATCTCCTTTTCATCCAACGAAATGCACGAAGCAAGCATTTGGACACCAGAAATATCCTACCAACGCCTACCTTTCTCCCGCACACTCCTTTGGTCCCATCACATCCACAAAATATCGTCAAAGAAACCACGATCATCAATACTTTATACCCCATCCTCACCAACCCCTCCATAGCCACCAAGAGAAAAATTCACACCTACAACTTCTATATCCGTCCTATCCTATCATATGCCCTATCTCACATGGTTCGCTACATCCCACACTAACAGCTCAAAATTAAGCCGCGTCGAAAACTATAGCATCCGCCTCATCTTTCGCTCACCCATGTATAGCATCCATAACTGCATACGATCCCAAAACAAAATACCCCACGTCCTCAAATACCTCCACAACTCCACAATAGCCGAAATTAAAAAATATATCAACAACCCTCTATTCCGAGACTTAATTCTCCCTCACCACCATATCCTCAGAAACCCACTCCGACACACCCAGAAAAAGCATCCCTTAGACATCCCCCAACTTCCCCCTCCTATCACCTAAGCCATAGGGCAAAGACAACTGACAACAAACTAAACATTACTGACACAGCTGAAGACGCCGTCGACAAAATCTCCGCCGCCTTCTTTCGCCACCCTCTCACGCAACTCCTCCCTCTTACCCCACTCCATCTCCTCCCATCTCTGTCCCTCCCCTTCCCCACCCCCGTCATCCTAAACTATAATAAAACAACCCTTTTCTCCATGACCATAAAACCCAGACTCCCGATCCCGTCTACGTAAGGGGGAGAGGAGCCAAATGCCCCAAACAACAACCCACCAGAAGTCCACAGTTCGAAGAGAACCCACAAAGGGTCAGGCGAACCTAATCAAAGATCTCAGAAGATGAAGCAAGTAATTCATTAAAGCACATTAAAATTCAACTAAATTTTAGACAATGTGATAAACAACTTATAAGAAAGGAAAAATCCCATCCTGATAAATTCCAACTCAGACACTTCTAATTTCATCCTCGATTTTTCCATAACCTTTTAACTTCAGGTCTCAACGTCCCAAAATGAGTAAACTCTATTGAGTTCTACCGCTATTCAAATCACCTTCATATAATAAATTCTTTGCATGGTCTTGATTACATAATTGTTATTTTTATCAATATTATGAGAAATAAAAAATATAAAATATTTCTATTGTGAAAACATTTTTAAATACATATTTACAATACCTGTGTGTTTGATGGGTTTTTAGGCGGAGATATTTTTAAGGTAGGTTCCTCCTTCGATCCGTGAAACGGCGACTTCTCGGCGGTGATCGTGTATCTGGAAAATAAATGCTTTTTCATGCAAATCAATAATTCGGTAGTGTTAAAATATCAACTATTCTACAATGTTATTTATGTTAATTTTAACCTCCAGCGGGCGCGCTGTTGCGGAAAACACATCAAGAGTGTTTCCTACCACGAAAGCTTCACTATGGGCGGAGAGATCTGAGTCCTAGGCCTGTTCAGAGAGATATCATTACTTTTTGGAACTTGGTGTTTTAAACTTTTTATTAACAGTTGTAATAAATTATTTACAACGGTTCAATCCTCCTTTTGTCCCTTTATCGAGTTAAATACTTAAAAACACGATACTGTATCATACAATCCAAGAAGGCGCGATCAACTTTCAGGAGGATGAAACATTATTGATATTTCTAGGAATTACCAAAAACAGGGCGTGTGGACGGAAATTTAAAAATTTGCATTGTAGTCTCTTTTCGTCTGTGTATTGATCGATGGCCGATGATCAACTTGTTGATTCTGAGTGTGGAGGCGATTCTGATATCAATAGTATATTGCAAAATACCAATTTAGAATCTACTCTGGCTAAATTCTCACTTTTACTTATATCTTCATCTTAGAACATTTGTAAGAAAATCTCATCTGTATCTTGTCACAAGGGTTACCGATGTTATTTTAAAGTTATATTCAGTTAATATGTGGACTGCTTTCAACTTAAAATTAATACCTGAATATATTGCATCTTTATATTGACAATGTCATATTTTTTCATTTTATTATACGTGATAAAAGGAGGTGGTCTTTTAAAAGACCACCATCCACAGTTGTTCAAACCCTCTCCAAAATGGATAGTGGTTTATATTTGAACGTCCACGTCAGAAAATGAAAATATAATAATACACACATACTTATAAGTTATAAGCAATATAATAAAATGATATTTTCGAAAATGTTTACCAAAAACGTTTGTCCTATAAAGAGTTAAATTGTGTTAGTTGATTATTGGTTATGTACCAAGGGCATTACTAACTAATGTTAGGCATTTATTTTGTACGACTTGACGTTTGTGGAACTTATATTTAAGAAAATTGATCCAAATTGAGCTGGTGTGCATGATGGGTCTTAGAATTATAAATTGCTATGGCAGATTTTGTAATGAACTAGGGTGGTTTTGTAAATTAATGGTCGTAGTTGTGTCAGTTTTAGTTTAGTATGTGTCAGTTTAGCACTTATATGATTCCTCAATTTAATTCGGTATCTAAATATAAGCCTAAGTGTTTTTCGAGTTTGTTAGGGGGTCCCATCGCGGTTCCGCCTCCGCGACGTGTTGATCGATCGTCGCAGTATACGTATATGCTAGCCTCGGAGAGAGGAGCGATTTGGGGCAAGAAGTGTTTATTGCATTGGTAGGATAACAATAGAGTAGTCCTCACAAATGTGTTGTATGTCTCTTCTACTTGCAGTTACTGATCACTTTTCAGTTTTGACGGTGATATATGATCAAATCATTGGAAACGTCTGATTAGTCATTTCTTTATTTTAACGGAAGGTCTGGATGATTATACAGCATCATGGAAATCCTGGGAATGTTTGGCTTTACCTTGCCGTTTCAGTGACTGCTCATCTTTGGGATGAAAACTGTCGGCTGACATAAAATTATAGCTAGCTTCAAAGTAGTTGAGAGTAAGGATTTATGCAGCTATTCCATATGAGTTTGCAGTCATGACTAAAAAACTGTACAGAATTCAATTCTTGCTCTGGCCTCATTAATTATCAAGCCAAATGACAAAGCTCTTTGCATTTCTGTTGTACTTTAGAAAATATTAAAAAGTACTTACAAGTTCTTCCTTTTTCTGTCAGATACAGCTCTATGATACCATATTGGAAAGTTATTTCAACGATTTTTTTAAATTTCAATGGGGGCAAAACTTTCATGGTAGACTATAAAACGTTGCACGCAACGAACATTGCACAAAACCGCAGGTACCCCTGCGGAAACGCAACCCACCACGCTCAGTGGCCCAGGGCTTCATCAGACAAAAGCGAACTGACCTCATTAAAGAAATAAATATAAAAAAATCATCACAGTCAGCAAAATGGCAATCAATACACTGCTCTCACTAAGAAAAACCAAAATCAGTATCTGCCAAAAAAATTGCATATTGAGATAAGCATATCACTGCACACAAATCAGCTCTTTTTACTTAGCTTGGTTAAAATGTGTAGCGGTAATCTGTAACGATACAGAAGTTATTTGAATAAAAAACACAGCATCTATATCTTATTATGGCTGTGTGCTTAGGAAGAATGCTGTGAATGCAGAGCGTGCTTATTTAAGACGCAGTTTGTAACTGTCATTTACTGCATTTCTCTCAAACTGTAAGCAGACACTGCATTCTCTCTAAGAAATGTGACAGAATTATCTGGTTCCTTTAGTTTGAAGTACCGTATTGAAAGTCTGTGATGTGAGAACATATTATACAAACGTCAGTTTATTTCTCGTTTAAGTACCACATACGCTATCTGAAATTGGCATCGCACCAAATTAAGCGCCAATTCAAATCTCGGTTAAAGAGATCATAATGTGTAGAATCATTAAACGTACTTATGCTGTAATTTACAAATGAAACACTGATCAAATCATATAATTTTGAAGCCACACAAATATGCAATCTTAACAAGAATGCGCCAAGTGTCAACAAGAACTTTTCGCGCTATGATTATCCCTCACGCGCCGATTTCTTCAAACATCAATGTTTCTTAGAATACGCATAGGTGTAAATATAGAGCGCAAAATATTTTTGTCCAAACTTGGGCATGAAGAAAGCACATCGTGTGAAGCTTTTAAACTACATGGCCATAAACTTGAATACTACTTCAATGATGACTGCAGGGAATGCTGCTTTTGAAAACGTTTTCCTCGGTTTGCATGATTAGTTGAATTTCTGGATCACTGCCTGAATTAAATACAATTGGTGAGCCCCTATTGACCGCAAGGCTGTTAAACCTATTTGCGTTTTCTATGGGGAGCGATTTTGTGATTAGTTTTTTCTTGAAAAAACTACTGGGCGTAATGAAACCGTCTTTTTGATTTTCTATGTTTTGACTTGGTTGATTCGTCATTTACATTGCTAATTTTGACGTCGGAATGGTTTTCCGATCGTTTGAATGTCGCCGTTGATGTCAACAATAACAGTAGACATTAGAGCGTGAAGGGGTTTATTTGTAGCCTCCGATGTTTGGTCGCAATGCAAAAACCTTCTTCCAACTTGTCAACTCGTCTCTACCTTCTACTCAAAAGCTATCTCTTAAATAAAACCGCCCTAATACCCTTTCAATCTCACCTTTCAACAGTAAAACCGATATTCGTCGACGTCCCAGAAGAAGCCGTGCTATTACCTCTTCTCTTCACTATCTTCCAATAATCCTGTCAGTAACCAAATACTTACACGCCGACAATTGTAAACATCTTGCCATCTTCCTATCGCCTTCAACAGACTACAACGCGCAGCAAACCAACTTTATTATTGATGCTGTTTAAACAGGCTCACTCTAAATACAGAAAAATGCAAGGAATAATATTCACGTGCAGTCGGAAAGAAAAACCCTACCCGATAGAAGAACCCTACAGAATAATGTGACGTACCCACGTCAAATACCTTGGCGTAATTTTCGACGAAATAGTCACATGGGCAAATCAATGTAAAGAGGCAACAAAACAGATGGGTTCGCGGATAACATGTCTCGCGCCACTATTGCGAGTCGCAAAATTGCGCAACAAAACCCAAATCCCGCTGTACACTGCCTGCACTCGAAGTGCAGGAACGTACGACTACCAAGCATGGGCGACCCCTTTAAATCCAAAAGAGAAAGAATAAAGCCGAAACAGGTTTATCCGAGTTGCCTTTCGTCACAACTCGGAACTGCCTACAGCGCAATTTTAAAAGCAATAATCTCCCAAACATCTACAAGTTCCTTTTTGAAACAGCCTCTAAAGAAATAGACAATATTTTATCACTCTTCTTTAAACCCACTTTTCGAAAAGTACTCAATACTTCTGCCAAAAATCAGAGAACGGTCGCAAAAGTCTCCGCACTGACATAAGATTTCTAAGATCACTTTGAAAGGTCAACCAAAATACGAGGTTTGGAGCAGAAGTCATGACAGGTAGTTTTTTTCTAAAAGAAATGTTATCGGGTCACCCACTTTTATTTGTCGCATGAAAGCTGTACTAATTTACGTTCACAACAGATGTCTCTCTGAGTACCTCTATTAGCACAGAGAGCAATGTGAAATCAATTGTCTGTCACTGTGCGAGATTAATGTAACCCGTTTCAAATAACGCGCATACATCAAGATAGCCGTTCTCCATGAGCGAAATGACCGAGTATATCACAGAGAATTGGTGGTGGAAGCTCTTGAGAATAATGACCTTCAATAACGGACAGTCGCGAGATGGGTAGGAAGTTTCTGGGAGGACGAGTAGCAACCAGTGATCAGCAACGCACGTGATGACCTGTTAGTGTGCAGACCGATGTGACACATGCGATAATTGAGCATCTGCAAAATCGGGCTTTTAGGACGGGTAAGTAATGCTTTTCGAATGGTGTGTACTCATATGCTAAAATACTTTACATCATAAAACCAGGACTGTCATTTCAATCATCATCACATTTTCATCTTCATAAATGTGATAAACACAATTTTCAGGTGTTGTTAATGTCCATGCACTTTCTTCATATGTTGTAATTTCATGTGTATATTTTATATTTTCCACCCGTGCTCGTATTCTCCCAAAAAATAAGTTACCATGACTTAAGCCCCTACCCTCGTATACCCCGCAGAATATACCTTTTCAACTTCAAAATGAGACCAAACACATTCAAATAGAGAACTAACACTCTAATTGGGAACAAACTCGTTCACGTTAAGACAAAGCACACTCATCATTTTCATATTCAGTCCAAACAACTTCAAAAACTAGAAGTAAACTGGCTACTGTTTTTGTTGACAAAAACAGGTTATGTAGTTGTGTTCTGTCAACGAGATAGAATATACTACATAGAGTGGCTGAAGCGCCTCCATCTTTGCAGCACATTGAAGCCATGGTGTTTTGCAGTAAAAGCAGCGCCCTCCGGCTAAAAGAGTATTACTCGTACCATCGAGGTAGTGTTCTAGTATTCCGTTTGGCGCTGGTTACGGCCGAGTGGACGGGGGCTGCGCGTGATGTGAATTCTCTTAGGGTTCTCACGACCAAAACCAATCATTTAAAAACGAAATCACAATATGTCAGGAGAACAAATTGAGAAATATTAAAAACACGTTGCTTCCTGTATTGGTTATTATCGTAATAATAGAAGCTATGAAAATGTTTTTGTAGTTAGCATAACGGCTCAAAGTGAATGTTATTGCAATAAGAAGCAAATAAACGGATCACAAATAAGGTGGCAAACTTTAAAAATGATATATTTGTGGTTTGATAACTTCTATTTTGACAGTTATATGCCGAACATACTAAAGGCATTGTGAATACTATTATTATAACCACTAATATAATTTAAATATAGATAAACGAAAAGACAACAATATAGAAATAAGATCTGATACAAACAACACGCCACCATCAGGTACCTCATGCTTTTACTGCAAAAAACATGACAGCGTCGACCAAGAGCGATGAAACCATGGAGTCATCCGTTCTATGTATACATTTGAATCACTGAGAGAAATGTAGTAGAATGTACTAAACATATTTAGTAAGCGATAATGTAGTAAATACAATTATTCCTGTAGTAAGATTCACTAAACATGATTTAGTTTCGTTCAGTAAATCAGACAATTCAAAATCGTAAGTGAATGAATAAAGAGAATTGACTGAGGTATATAATTGATTCGTAGATGAAATCATTCGGTGAGATCCACGTTTCATGATGTCACACTAAACACTGTTTAGAAAGCGCGCGTTCTCAGCCATCTAACCAATTTGAAAGGTTATAGAGTCCATGTGAAGTGTGAGAATTCAACGCTTCATATAGAATTACACGCTACAGATAAGATTTAGATTTATTCAGTCAAAAAACAGTAAAAACTTTATGTGACGTAGGGGGAAAAGATTATCTGCGCACGTTTTCTTGAGTTCCAGAATCCCTTCCCGTCATTTTAACTATAAACAGTTGAAAGATGAGTAAAAGTTTATTTGAATAAAAATAAATTTTAAAAATCGCAAGATTAGCAATATTTGAAAAATAGTCATTTTCGTTTCGGAGTTATAGAAAACTTATTTGCATCGGTACACGAATTGCAAGTATGATTTTTCTGCATTGCTAACAAAATAGCAACTCGCCCTTACCTCTACTCTTACCACCTTACAAGAAAAAGGAGAGTTCAACAAAACGTGCGCATAGGGAAGCTACATTTACGTCCAGAAACAAAACAAGGGACCATCTCAGCATTTGCTCAATGGATCAGGGAAACTGGACAAAAACCTGATCGAGATGAGGGTCATTGACCCGGAAGCTGAAGTACATTATTTGTTACAAACATTAAGTCTTTTCAAAAAATATACAATACGAATATAAACTAATTCATTATATATCACTGTTTTGTTAAAATAAACATTATTTTTCTTTTTGATAATCAGTATAGTCTCTAATTGTATAGAAACAGTTATGCAGCAGAAGAGATTTTACTTTTACATTAAATTTGTGAACCGACTTCAATTGTTTAATGTCATCTGGCAGTGCGTCGTAAAGTAACGTACATGCATTGTATGTGGATTTCTGATAGTGAGCTGTTGATACTAACACTTGATGAACGTGATTTTTACGACGTGTGTTGTAATTATAAATATCAGTATTGCATGAAAATATGTTTCCACCGTTAAGTAAGTCACTCTTGACAAATATTACAGATTCGTAAATATAGAGGCAAGGAAGTGGTAATATTTCATATATGAATAGCGTGTTTAGTATTTTAATAGTTTTACATAATTAGTATGTTATATTCTAAACTAATGGTAGAAAGGCCGTCGGTAACGAAACGTCAGCAGCCTGTCTTCGTAACTGTTCTACTTGGCTAGGGTCTGTCAGGTAAACGAGGTGGAAGTAGAACGGGCACTGCGTCCAAAGAAATTGGCGCAAGATTTAAAAGTAAGAGTGGTACAAATTCCTCTGGAGTGTCGGTACGTCTGGACGCCTGGCCCATGACTTTTGAGCAGTTTTGAGTCTTACTTGACAGTATTGTCACAATTTAGCTATATTCATTCCCATTTCCGCTTTAAGGCAAAGAAATGATCCATTGAAAGGAAATAATACATCAGTCACATTTCAAATTCTCATTCTAGAGTAAAATTTTAAAAAATTGATTTTTTTTTTTTTTTTTTTTTTTTTTTTTTTTTTTTTTTGTAATTTAAGGCCGCATCAACTTCTGGGTCATTAGAGACCACTATCGCTACGGCACTACTGCCCTAGCAATCTCGGCCACCGGACCGGCAAAAAAAAAAAAAAAAAAATCATTTCATGTTATTGTTAAATACAAACAACTGAATGTGTTAATTTCACAACACAAAACGAAAAAAGGAAAGAATTCGCTATTCAAACACATTCCTGTCATTTAATACTAATAATCCTGTATCATATAAGGAAGAATTCAATAAGAAAATAAACATCAAATAGTACTAAGAAGTGAAGAATATCAACGTAATACAGTTCTCCCTTATTTGATAGAAAAAATCTGGCAAATATATTTTCGTATGAAGTCACCATTCACCGCATCGCGCCGCTCCAGCTTGCGCATGTACACCCTTTTCTGGATTTTAAGGGGGAAAAGTGCGGAGTCAGAGGAAGATGCCTGTGCCCATTGGAGCACCGGGCTTGCCAGGCGGGCAAGTAGCTTGCGCGTAGTTTTGATGTGCCTGAGCTAGACAATGTTAAACGTAGAATATTAGCAGTGGAGAGGGAGCAGCAATAAAAATGATTGATGTCGATGATTTAGTGCTGGACATCATCGGCAAGGATTCTCCAGTTGTAAAGAGACTTGGAGTAAATGAATCAATGTCTATGAAAGATCAAAATTGCATATTGAAAATGAATATGCTGCCTGTAGATGAAAATACAGACATGGGAAATGAAATGGAAGAGCTAGCCAAATAATGTATTTACCCATTCTCCCAGCACTGCTAGTGAAAAGAAAACTAAATATGGCTAAAGAGTTTTGTAGTGAAAAAAGTAGGCTTCAAGTTGACTTTACTTAAAATTCAGATTTATAAAACTCAACCTGGGGCTAGGCAAATGGAAATGGGTCTGGGTTTCCCAAGAATCAATTTCATGGTAGATGTACAGGGTAATACATTTGAAGTTATTGATATTCCTTTAGATAATAAAAATGAATAAAGTAATTTTAAAATTCTAAAGAGTGTTTTCATTTATTTTTAAAATAAAAGATGTTCAATGCCTTGCATTAATTATTGCAAACAGGCAACCAAATGATTTGGGTTCATCATCGATTTCTTGTTGTTGGTATTCTATAATATCATTATTTCCGTTAATAGTCTACAAAAGCTGCTTCATTTTGTGGGGAAGTATCAATTGGTATTCGAGATCCATCTATTACCCCCCACACACATGGAGAATTTGCAGTTTTGGGGAACTGCTCAATTACATTTCCAATGTCTTCTGGTCATTTTCAACCTGGTTGGATAGTGTTCTATTAATAGTATTAATTACACTTCTTAAGTCTATTGCACAACAAAAGGTTGATTTATTGATAACATGCATGTCAGCAATAGTATGATACTGGCTTCCACTACCTAACCAATGCAATGTTACACATACTAACTGTTCTATTGGGGAAACACACCATCCTTTCATGTTGCATGTTGAATTTCCACTCCTACTTTCAGTAATAATCTTTCTGCATTATGTGGCAACATTCTGAATCTTTGATAAAATTCAAATTCAGATTAAAATTCAAAATGGTCCATTGGCAATACACTTTTTGTCTTCTAGGTTGTCTAGGAATGTTTTTTTCATCTAAAGAATCAAAAAACAAATTCTCAATCATTTTAATTTTCTATCTCAATTTTGTAGCTCCACTGACTTAACCTCACTATTTCATAATCAGGGTGAATTAACACTTGTAACAAATGTACTAGTAAATAATCATAACTAATATTATTAATCTATATGTAAGAGAAACATGTGACACATTATTAGTAACTTTCCTAATAATTTGTAATATTGATACATTTTATTATGCAACAGATATATTTTAAAGTTACAATTTATTGGCACTTTTACTAATTTTATTAGTTTGTGAGGTATGTATATTATATAGCAGTAAGACACTAGCCAATACATTTGGATTAAAAAATTTACTTATTGTAAATGGGTGAAGAACCCAAACAAAATAAACCACAGGGTGAAAGGAAGAAGGTGAAAATTACAGAAGATCATTGTGAATTAATTGTTGATTGTATTGAGAAGAGTACAAAGCATAAACGAGAGGAACTTCAACGCAAATTTCAAGAAAATCATGAAATTGTGTCCACAGAATGTTTACAAAAGCATTTAAACAGTATATTATTCACACTTAAGGATTTTTGAAGAGAACCCGAGAAAACTAACAGCGATGAAATTAAAACCAAACATTGCGAATATGTTTTGCAGTTATTAAGTTATCAAGTAGGCAATGTTCCTATTGTATACAAGGACAAAACTAACTTTGATATTGGTTGTACAGGTAATATTGGATTAATTTATCACAAAATAAGAAGAGGTGCTTTCAGGAAGGAAAAAAAAAACAATTTTGTTCATCAGTCTCCATGCTGCTGAAAATATCTAGCAGATAACTGTGGTACTGGTAATAGAATATACTTGTCAATACAGCAATGAAGAAATATTTATGGAGGAAGAATTTATAGGACATTGCCTTTTGAGATAAAGCCCTATTCAAAGATTCATACCAGATGCTTTAAATTTAATTGGTATGATTAATGTAAATGATGTATATTTCATGTATGATCATGTATGTAATGATGTATATATCATGATTGTGTAAATAATTTAATGTTGTTATTTTTCTGTTTTGTTCATTTCAATAAAATGTATTCCTAATTCACATTCCCTTCTTGTGTTTTTTTTATTTTTAAATGCCTTTTTTCTTCATTTTAATGCTGTGGATCTGAAAATGAATGTTAATTCTCAATTTGAAGGTGATTCGCCTTTATTTGAACATGTTTGGTCTCGATTTGAGAATTTTTGGTTTCAATGTGAATGATCTCGTTCCCAATCTGAATTTTTCCCCCTCCAATTTGAAAGTGCTTTTCTCAATTTGAATGAGTTTGATTTCATTTTGAACTGGAAAAGGTGTTGTTGCAATCATTAATAACAAATTTCTCTAAACTCTAATGCAAACGTTATATTCCTCCTACATTTCAAATAGCATCTCTTTCTCAATGTCGTTTTTCTTCTGTGCGCCACGCTGCTGCCGCACCTGCATACAACACCAACGCAACCTGCACAACAGAGGCCGCTGTGACGCTCGCACCCGCGGGTGGCGTAAGTTGTCCAGTTTACTGAAATCTCCAAATCTACACCACGGAAGAGAGCCAAACGGCTTAGGCCACCAACATCTCGTTATAACTAAAGGACCTGGCCATTTGATAGCAGTACGCTCTGAGAAAGGCCGCATGTTGGCTAATTGGTTGGTTGTTAGTGATTCCGGTGATCTTCCCCCATCTGGATGGCGGGATCCGGCATCGACCTACCGACGGCTAGCGGAGTTTCCCCTAACAGGGTATCTCCCACCAGCGGGGCACCGCCCCAGCCGGGCAAGCTCTAAGCTCTCGACCGGTCTCCCGGCATGTATGATAATGTAGTACATGTTAGTGTAAGTGTGTAAGGGATGAGGATAGAAAAAGGAAGAGGAAGGAAAGATAGCGCGCGGTCCGTTGCCCGTTTGTGAGGGTATTGCTCCGGCTTTCGCCTGATGTTAATCGGAGAAACCACGGAAAACTACCGGTCAGCCGGCCTCTAGAGTTCTCCTCCAGACAGCGACTGAATTCGACCTAGCGGGCAAGTTTTGAAAATCTTGCCATTGTCGGAAGCTAGAATCCCCGGTCAGAAGGACTGCAGTGACATCAGTTGATCCACTGAGTCAGCTCTCCCGGTGAAACATGTTGGCCTACAGTGGCGGATCCAGGAGGGGGGGGGGCATGCCCCCCCCAAGCGTTTTTGTTTGTTATCTTACTTTATTTGACAAAATTTGTTTAAATATTTATTTTTGTTAGAATTATATAATTATTTAAACAATAATATTGTATAGCACCATACGTATGCTACAAAAATAATATACAATATAATAACAAATATGTTTATTATTTAACAAAAATCTATGATGCCCTCTCCCCTCCCACATACAATCGGCTGGATCCGCCTGTTGGCCTAGCCACCACTCGTCCCAGACACGACTTGTCCCAGATAGTCTAGGTCATACAATCTCTGGCTGCAGAAGCCAATGCAATAATATCGATAAGAATTAAGGTTTATAAGGAATTTATTTTATATTAGTAATTCCTTTCGATGACTGAGGCACAGTGGGAAATATGAGGGTGCACACGACTTCTTTTCAAAACATCCACTAAAATCTACTAAGGCCACTTAGACCTAGTCGTAATTGAACGTGACTATCAGACACGAGAATAAAGACAGCAATCTTCGAATACACAGGGGGCAAAAAAGAAAACACGAAAGCCTAACTTTGTTGATATCTCATAAAAGTGGCATAGATGAACTCAACAAATATTTTATTTTTAAATAGATTTTATGCATATTGATTCTACATATCGTACAGGAGCAATTTAAATGTATTTGCGTTGATAGCAAAATACTGTATGATGCTTTAATATTTAAAAACTGTGACATGATATGATGCTTTTATGCTTATTCATAATCTATGTATAAAATTGAGTATGTTATGCTCTCTACCTTCCTGGAGGTAAAAATATTGTTTCCTGGTGTTATCAACGGAAGAAATAAAAACGAGGTGGTTGAACAAACCTGAAGGGAGCTAGCACCACCTTCCCTGAAAAACACACCTTAAGCAATTTTGTGTTCTTCTTAAAGTACAGAATATCTAATAATGTATGACATGACAACTTTTTGATCAGACTCCAGCTGAAAATTTCAAAGTAAAACACTGCCATCAATTACAGAATATAATTAAGTACATTATACCAAATGAGAGTATTCTGTTTATTGGAATGGCTGGAGATTATTTGAGTGGCAAAATACAACATGTGAAATATAAAACATTCATATCTACAAACATATTTGTCACATCTGGTAAGGTAGGATAGCAGATGTGTTGAAAGTAATTTCTCACATTAAGAATTTAGGACTGGTATTTGATCCAAAATTGAAATCTTAAATGTCCATCTTTTCTGGAGCTAGCAAGTTCACATTTTTTTCAAAATGTATTGACCCTTAACTGCTGCCTTTGTAACAATAAAATCAACAAAATCACTGCAAAAAGATTTGAAGCTCCATTTTTTTACACACAATTTTTATTGCTCCCTTTAGGCTTTGAACATGCAAATTTGTTTTTGTTTGGGGTGTGCAATAAGATGATGTTTTCTCTTATGTGTCTCTTTCGTGAGCCAGATATCATAGTTTCATTCTTTCCATACAGAAAAGTACTATCTGGTAAATTATATTCTTCTCTTTCTTCAACAAATATTTTATATACGCAGATTCTTCAACAATGTTATTTTTGTTACCTTTTCCAATCTTGCAAAATTGGAAGATTCATCAAACTACTATCACTAAAAAATACACCTTTAATACTAGGAAAGAGTTATTCACCAACTGACTACTAAATTCATTCCTATTAAATAAAACAATGAAATTACAAAATGAACAGCTAACATAAAAAAAAAAAAATCTACAACTAAGAAGAGCATGATGAAGTCAACATTAGAAATTACTAATAACCAATGTTTAATTTTTCCATTGGGTTAGTAGTAACCCAATTACAGTCACAGGTTTAACCCCAGAATACCAGTACATTTTGGTTACCCCAATGTCAAAACAAATTTTTATAACTATTCTCTTTACTACTTTTGTGTAAACTTGCAAAGATTTTGATATTATTGATAGTGTCAGTATCAACAGCACACTATCAGAAATCCACATACAATACATGTACGTTACTTTACAATGCACTGCCAGATGACATTAAACAATTGAAGTCGGTTCACAAATTTAATGTAAAAGTAAAATCTCTTCTGCTGCATAACTGTTTCTATACAATTAGAGACTATAAGTCATTTTCTTTGGATTTATTTTTTGCATTTCCTATTTTGCTATTAATTTTGTTCGCATTTGCAATTCCTAATTCTATACAATTTTCTGTAGCCTTTATAGTGTTCTTTATATTCATTTATTTTAGTGTGTTTAAATAATGTGTATGATTATTTCATTTTCTCTTTAATTTCAATAACTGTATTTGATAGTTTAAATTTTGTATTTGTTTGATGACTGATAGTTATTTTAATTGGACATGTATTACTTAGGTGATTTTGTAATATTTTAAGAAATATATTCCATTTGTTGTTTGTTTTGTTCTGTGCAAAATTCAGTCCAGTCTTCACTTTTGAGTGATTCACAAAGTTTAGAAAGATTTTTATTTGTGTAGTGTCTTGTAAATGAGAATTTTATACTTGGTTTGTGAGGTTTACAGGTATGATAATCAGTTATTTGCCCTTTGTAATCAGAGATATGAAAAACCTAGATTATATGTTGTGTAGTTTCTTTGTTTTATATTGATTACTATATGGCCTATCGCCCGACTAGAGTTTTCTGAAATTTGTGTAGGTCCAAGTATTATGTCATGAATGTAAAATCCCTCAATTATATCTCTTTGTTTATTTTCTGTTATGTCAATATTTAAGTCTCCTATTATTACTATTTTACTTTTATATTTATCTAGTTTACTTAATTGCTCTTGAAACATTTTCAAGAATTCTGTAGTGCAAGAATTCTGTAGTTCTGCATTTGGAGATCTGTGAATTCCCATGATTTTAATTACTTCTCTCTCTGTGTTCAGATTGATTCCAGGTACTTCCAGAACCAGTGGATGGTTTGTCCACTTCATATTTTTAATCTAAAACTATTTAAGTACTTGCCATGCTACACATCTGTAGAGGTGTGACTTGGGTGACCTTCAGTGACCTCAGGTCATTCCAATTTTGTTAACATGTATTTTTTCATAAGATTTCCTTTTCCTGGAGTATAGTTTGCCTACTTTATATTTTTTATCTAAAGCTATTTAAGTACTTGTCATGCTACTCTCACATTAAGATCAGGTTTCAGAGTCCTGAAGTTGTTCCAATATTGTTAACCTGGTACAATGTGATGTAAAGTATTACCGTGATGTTTTTTTGTATTTCAGTATTATCAATGATATTTTTCGTTACAATAAATCGTTCTTAAAATGACCTCTTATGGTACAGATTACGATGTTTTTGCTGTTTATTGCATGAATGATTATGACATCACACATTCAGACAATCGCAGTTAGAGTACCGTGGAGAAGTAATGGTAAACCGGACAGCGGACCAGCATTTTCTTGTACAGATGTCAAATACCTGTGATGTCACAATAAAATTTTTTCCAAATCTAACTTTGATTCTCTTATAAATTTGATATTACAGAAAAGAATAGTTGTGTGCAACTTGTTTATAATGTTGCTTTATTGCATTTGCACAAATGTGAAAATTTGCTCCTAATGTTGCTCATTTTCAAATCATGTACTAATGCTATAAAGCCTTATATTACAAACTAGTTGCATCACCTGTTAGTAATGTAATATAGTATAGTCTTATATAATGTGAGACAATGCTTGACACAGCAAAATGTTGTTTCTGTTGCTCTGGACTCAAAATATAAATAAATACTACACTGCGTCACAGGCCATATGTTTCGTAAATTGCATGAGAACAATTCACACATAAATTTTTATAAAGTTTATTCTGGTCAACTGCTCAGTAATAAACTTCTTAACTATTTCCTTCTCATAAAACTTTCTTGTTATCCCTGATAATCTATTCAATACTGATGGACTTGAACAGTATTGCCAGGTGAAGAGTTTTACCCTTAAAATGGGGGGGAAATTTTCTTCATTGGCCAAGTTGGGAGAGGGGAGTGGTTTTGTTAGAAATTTTCATTTTATAATTGGTACTTAATTTGAAAACTATCAAAAAAAGAGAATAAAGTGGTTCAATGTCTACTGTACATATGACAGATATTCCTAGTGGTGTTACAACACATACTTTCTTGAATTATTTGTAACTTTTGCATTTTTTTAAAATTCATTTTTATTTTTTAAGCATTCTTTGCTACATCCAAAATAAAAAAAATTAAAGAAAAAAATTGGATCGTTGTTGAAAAAAACAGGTTTATAAATTGTCTTTACTTGAAGCAAAAATTATGCAAAAACTTCTCTTATTTTTTAAAAAATTGTACATGACCTTATTTAAATATATAATTTTTTACAACAGATTTCATTGATTAAAAAAAAAATCTCTCATACCAATTTTATAGTTTTGTAGGAAACAAATTTTTTTTATGTAGATGATGAATTTAGTACATATTTGATAAGTATTTATATAAACATATTTATGATACATTATAAGCAAAATAAGTAGTAATATTGACACTTGCTTAGATTAAGATAAAAAGGGAACTTAGTCATCAGACATTTCATCTACGAATTAGTTGACTTCATCAGTTCTTCAAGAAAAATCATGAAATATGAAATACAAGAAGAACAATCTAACAGTCTCAAAAATCACTATAAACTGTACTTACAATATTTACACTAAACACCAACAATATGTGAATCACATAAGTTACATTACAGAAGTTATAGCGAGAATGTAAATATAGTTTTCAGTGATGTTAGTTAATATTTGTTTGGATATTGATTTTTTTGTTTTCATAATTCTTGAAGTTTTTTAAAGAACTGATGATAGCAACCAACAGAAGAAACATCTGTTGACTTAATCCCCTTGTTTGTTAAATAAAATTGACATGCTAAATTGATAACAAAAAAAACCTTTTTAATATGCAAAACAAATATTTAAATGTAGTTTTTTTTGTGGTATTAATGTTTTTTAACACTGTCCAGGGAAGAATTTCAAGTTCATATGGCAACACTGCATTACAAGCAATCACTTATTTAACTTAGATCAAATAAAAATTATATCTATGAGTCACAGAACACAATATTATTAATGGAAAAATTGAACTAGAGAAGCTTTGTTGTGCACTGTCTCCTATCTGATATTTATTGTTTCATCTGTAATAATATCTTGGTCTATAATGCACACAGAGAGAATGCTGGTACCTCACATCAGCAGTGGTTTGGAAAAATCTGTCTCAGAAAAATATTCCATTTTGAGCGTGCGATAATGGCAAGAGTGTCACTTGTATCTTGTTTTTGAGCATTCCCATTCATTTTGAAAGAAGCTTTTAATTCAATTCATTTTGTGATATTAAAAATAAAATTTGCACATGCAAGTTTGGATTTCTATATAAACGTTAAACTTAATTTTAAATGAACACATTGCATTATGAATGCATTATGATCCTTATAATTTTTTCATGGTATAATTTATTTCAAACAACAAAATTGATAGTATTGTTATTAACAGACATTCATTCCAAGATGGCAGTCATTGTATCTTGGGCCAATTTATTACCTTGTACCACCTATAAAATAAGTAAATCATCATCTGCATCATCACAAACTGACCAGAAATTAGGCTTTACAGACTGTTTCTATTGGTTTATTCTTGGTAGATTACACTGGCCTGCGTTTTTAAATTTTTTTTAATGTTTATATTTTTCAACGGATTTTATAGGAATTGACACGCTGAATTCGAAAATAATATTAGTTTTCCTCAATCATGTCTAATTTTGGGGCTATGGATCCTATGGCTATTAAGCACACTGTTTTTACCATTAGGACATTTTCTGTATATAGAGGGTCAATAACTAGATAACAGACATGAAAACAACAGTAGATTCCAGGAAGGTACGTATTGAGTGAATAAAACACAAGATAATGTCAGCAGAATCTTTGTCAATAGAAGATTATATTTCAAAGAAACAAATATTGTGGAAAAAATAAACACTTTCATACTTCCTTTCAGTATGCATTCCTCATGAGAAATAAATGTGTATGATTAAAATAAAATGTAGCTATTTCACCTTTTCTTTATCATATTTTTAATTTTTTTTGATGTGACAATTCATTCTATAAAAATGATTACTTAGGCACCTTTGTTTATTGGGACTCTAGGTTTATGTCTTTTCAGACACCAACAAAAGTCAGCCATAATGTCCCAGTGACCTTGATATTTCTCTTACATTGTTCTGATGTCCTGGTGGAACCTTTATTCTTGTTCCTCACTATAATCCCTATAATTGTCTGGAAAATAATTTAGATGTGAACTCAGAAAATGCAGTGTTATAGACATGCAAGCTCCCTTATTCGTGAAACTGTTCAGGAGGCTTTGAATGATAGCTTCCTATTCAGGACTTCCTTCCTTTCCAAGAAATTGTTTTACAGTGATTGTGAAATAAAGCCATGCTTTCCTTTCTATTTCATTCATAGTCTTTTCAAACTCGGGATCATTCATTAATCTTCTAATTTGGGGACCATTAAAATTACCTGCATTCAATTTTGCCTCACTGATATGTGGAAATATCGTCATAATATAAAGAAAAGGTGGATTCTGTTTATTCATAGCTTTAGCAAGATTTTTCATTAGCCCTAGTTTTATGTGGAGAGATGGGATAAAACTTTTTGTGAGTCAATCAATGGGTTGGCAATAATATTGTTTCTACTGGGTGTGAAACGTTTTCAAGATGGCCATTCATGCTGTTTAAAATATTTGGAGTCTGCCTGACTATCCCACAAACAAAAAAAGCAGGGATGTTTATGGTAACCTCCTTGTATTTCTCATAATTGTGAGATAAACTGTAAAAAAAAAAAAAAAAAAAAAAAAAAAAAAAAAAAAAAAAAA
This sequence comes from Gryllus longicercus, assembly GCA_038098605.1. Taxonomy (NCBI): domain Eukaryota; kingdom Metazoa; phylum Arthropoda; class Insecta; order Orthoptera; family Gryllidae; genus Gryllus; species Gryllus longicercus. The sequence goes on from JAZDUA010000782.1 coordinate 122,592, forward strand.
AAAAAAAAAAAAAAAAAAAAAAAAGGTAAGCACATTACTGTTTCAGGAATTTTTTCGCCCTCATGAGTAATTTGTACTATATAATATTTGAATTTTTTGCATTTTCTATTCATGTTAATTGATGAAGTTTATTTTTCTTTAATGTGTACTATTAAACACTACTAATTAAAATAATCTGTTTGAAAAAACAAACAAAAAAATATTTTGTATTAGCATTAAAATCTAATAAAGACTAGAAAAGTCAAAAACCTATATTTGCTTGTAAAGAAAAAAACTGGACCTGATATGGAAATACTGATTGCAGATTTGAAATCAGCGTGAAAAACAGATACAAAAACAAATAAAACATTACAGACATCAAAAATGATGCAGACCAGTGTTAGTAGCCTTCAAAGTGTTCCTGCTGTTGCCACCCCTTTGGTGGTCTGCCTGATCCCTACTGGTTTGTACTCCCAGATTAATTTTGAAAATCTGTTGTTGTTCATTCTTGGAAATGATTTTTCCATCTTCTTTCTACAGTTCTATCTCTTCTACTAAACATTTTGTTTTCAATTTCTTTCTGATATCTTTATTTCTCAGTCTGTCACTCCTTGCGATTCCCATGAGGTGTCTTAGAAATCTCATATGTGCCATCTGTAGTTTTTGTTTGTCTCCCTATTTTATTACCGATGTTTCAGAGCCGTACATGATTCTAGGTTTAGTAGCTATATTATAGAGTTTCAGTTTTGTTTCTGGGTTCATGTCTCTTCCAAAGTGTCTCTTAATTGTTCCACATAACCTATTGTAGTTATTAAGTTTGTTTTCTACGTCTTCCTGAGTTTAGTTGCATACACTTAAGATATTTCCAATACATGAAAATTTATTTACTTGTTCCATTTATTACTATTTTGGCTTCTCTTTGTTCCTTGCCTTCTATTGCCATATCTTTTGTTTTCTGAACTGCTATCTTCATGGACTATTCTTGGGCCACTTTTATCAATTCAAAAACTGATCTTTGTAAATTATCTCCAGAATCCATTACGATAGCTTTGTCTTCAGCATGCAAGATTGTATCTATCTTCTTGTCTTGTAAAATAAATAAAAAGTACATATTAAAACCTATAAAAAATCCTATTAAAAATACAACGTATAAAAAAATTAAGAATAATTAATGAAACACATTTATGTTTATAGTTTCAATTTCTCGTGTTTCTAGATTTCTGGTTCTTACAGGTATTGAATAATTGAGCAGTAATGCAATAAATAGGCTTATTGAAGGAAATGACAACCCAGAACTTCACAGATGAAGAGCATCTGGACTTGTCACAGTCAGAAACTACTGCTAAAACCAACACACTATTGCTGTGCTCTTCATCATTAGATAACTTGAATGCAAGTATCTTGCAACTACATCACCACAATCAGTTGAGGAACATTAAACCAGGATAATGAAAAGTGCAGAAAGGTGGTTGAAACCCAAAAAAAGTCAAGAGAACTGTCAGACACTATACTGAAAAACAAAACTGAAGCCCAAGTATGCAAGAGTGTAGGTAAAACTCATTAATTCTCCCATTACAGAAGATATATAAAAAAAAAGAATTACCATAAAAGAGGTTAGAGATTCTGTTAGAGCACAAAAAAAGAGCAGATTTCCTACATCAAAGTAGAAAAACATGCCAATAAATGAAGTGGCAAGTCTCTCCTAATAATTAACTTTTCTTTTTTTCTTACTAGTTCACTTGGCTCTTCTCAAAACTATGCATGATTAATGCAATTGTAGTTTACCTATTGTGATTAAAAATTAAATGTGTCCACTTAATCAAAGAATTTCAATGGTATTTTTCACTTTCGACATTTGCAACAAAACTTTGACCTACCTTTGTTAGCATGGATTGCTGAGGGATTTGGATTATTTTGGAGTAGAATTTTAGGAAGGGATGTAGAATTGAATAGAATTGATATGGGAATGATATTGAGTTCATAGTGAAATTGAAATTAAACAGAAACATTTATTTCTTTTATGATGACAAACAATATTAATTAATCAGAAACAAATGGTAATGTGGTAGATAAAATCAATATCTTCGAATACCTTTCACTGAAAGGATCCAATATATCATAGCAGTCATGTGTTTCCAATATTCTACAACTCTTGGGTATATCAGGTTCACAAACAGCATTTGATGACCTTAATTAATTGAAATAGTTTTAATAGATAAAGAGAAATGCAGAAAAAAATAGCATTACCATAAAAGATATAGTGCAACACATTTAGAAGTAAGAGTATGAACAAATAATAAGTTTTAATTTTAATGAAAAAGAAGTTTGCTAGAAAATTTATAATACAATGAAATACAATCATGTATATCATATATCTCTTTCACTGCATTTTAAAAATGTAAAGCTCAGTAGAAAACAATATTATTCTTTTACCTGCCCTTTGCTCGCTCTCTGCATGGCGCCTTAATGCTCGAGTTAACTCTCGGGATAATTCTATCAATCCTTCTCTCCATTTGATAAGGAATTCCCTTTCCATAGGACAAGCTAGAATGAAGTTTTTATCATTAATAACTGATGAAGAAATACATAGTCAAATAATGAATAATAAAACTCTTGAACATTGTACTTGTGGCATTAATATCTCTTTGAACATCTACAATCACAATCTGAACAGCTCTTAAAGCTTTCCTTACAAGAAGGGGACTTAAATTCCCCGCTATGATAGAATTCATATACATGTAGAGATTTAACAGCTTTTCTGAATTCATTCCTCAACATTAATATTCATGAACACAACAAAAAAATGTTCACACTACTGTTTGAAAAGACAGCCACTTGTTTTGCAATGCAATTGTTTTAATGTAATTGTTCTAAAGTTCATTGTTATCGAATCTTTGTATTGGTTCGCGGAATAGAGAAGTTAAAATTTAAAAAAAAATATTTTTAATGACTAGCCGCCCTACAAACTAAACCTTATGTGAAAAGAGTTTCCCTATCGAGTGTGTTAAAAATACGAAATTTAAATTCGCGCGCTTCGTATTGTGACGTCACTCTGCTTACGTATGCCATCCACTGCGACTTGCGACTTGCGACTCTTTCGCTGTGATCGCTGCGGTTAGTCATGAATACTGAGTGTTGTGTTTATTTCCGTTTGTTTCGTACGTTCTTTTTTTTTTAAATCTGATATTCGTGAAACAAAGTTCGAGAGTAATCATTTCTTTATTCGGGATTGAACACGGAGTCATTCTCCTTGAACGTAGTCATTTTACCACTGTCTTTTATTCCTATCAACCAGGGCATGGCCATCCTTATAGACGATGACCATACCCAGTGGCTCGGAGTCGTTCGTAGCCGGGGTTCCAAGCAGGGGCGGATTAATATTTTTGCCGCTTGTAGGCACATCAAATTTGCCGCCCCCTGTTTAAAATTAATGTTACATTTTTAATTGTAACGTTTCAGTAACAATTCCTCATTAATTTAAACGTTTTAACTTTAAAAGTAACATTATATTTGCACATTGTTTTCATAAATTAAATAATTTTTTTGGATTAGCTAATTTTGGATATAAACTGTATCTTTATAGCAAGTAACGTTCAACATTATTAACGTTTCAATACTGAAACGTTAACATTAAGAGGAAACTAAAACATGACAACTAGAATTGCAACATTTTTTCTTTCGTCAACGGGCCTTATTTCAGATTCATATACTTCTGAAATCATAAGGTACTCTAATGAAGTAGACAAATAAATAGCTTGTATTAAATATTAATATGATATTTTTAAAATAAAAATATGATTTATGCTGTTATAGTTTTTAGAGAACCTAAATTTGTTTTAGAAAATATCAAGAAAATTTTGCGCCTTTGAAAATTTGCCGCCCTTGAAAATTTGCCGCCGTAGGCACGTGCCTACTGTGCCTATGCGTAAATCCACCTCTGGTTCCAAGACGGTCTCCCATTCACGGACCCTCAGTGACTGAAGTGATTATAGTCGTATTCCGCTATAATTACCGTTTAGTGCCTTTTTGAGAAAATAATTGTTTATGGGTTGCCTATATTTCATGCAAAATTACGTGAAAACTATTCATATTTTCAAAAACTTCTGCACGGTCTTATCTCAAGATTCGACTAGTATCAACCTATTTCATTAAGAAATATATTGGCTATCTTCAACATTGCGGTTGTAGGACAACATTCGCTATCTTCAACACCAGTTGTTAGCAAACCAAAAAATGTTGAACTTTTGCAATTTTCGAAAAATCAGGGATTTCATCGAAAATGAGACCTGTGCAATTTTAAGAGATCTTTACATTATCCGTGGTCAAAGTTTAATTAAAAAACTTGGAGCCATTTTGGAAAAAAATTGAAAATGTTGACGCTTCATGTAAAGTAGCCAAAAAATCACTAGTGGTGCTACAGAATAGCACAGACTTTCCCGTATTAGTTTTCTTTGGTCTCAGTTAGCTATTGGGACTTGTCACATACTCTTGCCAGTTGCCATCTATCGCAGCCCAAAGTACATTTTTAAAAAAAAATTCTTAATTTTTCGTCTTCCTAATAGTAGAATATAATTATTACTTTAAAAAATATTAAAGAACAGTAACACCTTATTCCAAACGGTAATTTTCATTGAAAAATGTGGAGCCGTTTTTAAGATAATGGCATTTAAACGCTACTGTAAATTCGAAATTTGAACCTCATTTCACAGAAAACTATTGAGTTTTCGAAAAACTACATATGACGTCATTTCAAGCACTTCCAGACACAAATACAATAGTGTTAACAAATTGCTGAAATTTTAAAGAATTTCTTTTTCAAAATCTTGAAGAGCCAGATCGACACGAGTTTTAATTTGGAAAACTTCTATGCAAGAAGAGGAAGCGGAAGGGGGAAGGGGGAGGGGGGAAGAGGAAGAGGAAGGAAGAAAAGGAAGAAGAAGCTAGCGTTGTTCACAGACGGGACAGACAGACAGAATGACAATTTGCCTTCATTCGATTTTTCAGTATCCCACAAAACATTGATTTTGGCTACATCACATTGTAGAGGATTTTTCACCCTAAATTTATCAAGTGAATTTATGCACTTTTTGTTACTAGAGCCATGTAAAAAGAGTTTTACTGCCGAAAATTCCCTGTTTTTGCGCACAGCATCATGAAACTTTCTCTCTATCCCACAGTGAGAAAGTAAAATTATACTAGAGCACCTGAAGCAAGAGATATAAAATGAATAATAATCTGTTTGTAATTGTTTCACAAATCCTTAAATTCCGATAAGCTACATAATTTAATATACTTCTTGCTTTATCAATAAATTTTGAAGCAGTTCTTGCCATAAAATGCCAACTTATCTTCAGATTATGAACACAAGAAAGTAGTGTCATGAAGTTTCTTTCCTTTGGTATGCTTTTTCTTTTTACTGTCTCACATTACTACATAAGAAGACAAAGTATTGTAATCGTGTGCTGAAAATTGGCCAGAAAAACTTTTACTGCCAAGCCCTGGTCATGAAAAACTGGATAAAGCTTGTTCCTATAAGAAGAACATAACTTTCTCAAACACGTATAGTCAGATCCATGTTTTGTGGGGCCTTCCTACAGAAAATTTCAACATCTTGTCTGTCTCTGCCAGTCTGTTTGTGTCTGTCCATGACTGATTGTCTGTGGGTGTCTAAGCCAGAGGAAGCTAAGCCAGAGTTTGCAGATGGGGCTTCAAAAGTCTTTGTGTGCTCTCTTAATTTTGAGATGGCTGACAAATATCAAGAATTGATAAAAATTTTCAAAGAAGAACTAGACAAGATGCAAAGACATTTGGAAAAGAATTTGTTTACCTTGAAGAAAAACATCAAGAAAACAACCAGAAAAAGATATGTTGAGTATCAAGAATAAGGAAAATCTCAGGAGCAATCCAAAAATTAACATCAAAGGTGGAAGTCTTTAGTCTGTAGTTATGTCTGAAGTTACCAAAGCTCAGGATATTTTGTTGAATGAAAAACAATTACTGCCATGTATTAGTGTAAACAATGACCTTACCTCTATGCAAAGACAAGAATTTAAAGGTCTTAGATGAGCACTCTTGAACAGACAAAAGGTAGACCCTAATCTTAGATACAAGTATGGGTCTCATCAATTCATCATGGGCAAAGGAAACTGCATTAAACAGCAACAAGCATAAAGGAAATTAACTAAATTTTGTGTACACAATCCAGACAATAATAATTACAGAATCTTAGCTGAACTCTCATATTCCTGGTTCACTGATATCTATTCCAAATTTTGCAATTTACTATAGGGATCATATGGACAGAAGGAATGGTGGAGTTATTATATACATGAGGAATGTGATTCGGAATATGATAGTAAGGGTGATAGTCATTGTCTTGTATTTAGATGTAAACGTTGTTTTTTTTTTTTTCCAGTTAAACAAAAAAATGTGTCATCAATCAGAGACAGTTAAAAAAAGTAATTTTTTCTTTTTATTGTTTTTTAAAAAGTTTCAAAGAAAATAGGTTCCTGTCATTGAATTGAGTATATTCTGCTTTATTCTTACAAAAGAATTGATGGAAAATAAACAAATAAGAAATATTTACTTAGGGTGGGATCAAAACCAAAGTACTGTGGATTAAGAGGCAATGTTGACAACTGTATCATTTACAGGGCTATAATATATCTGCAATTTTCCTGTGATCCTGCACATTTCAATTCCGAATGATGCAAAACATACTAATATTTTCAATCAAGAGTATGTGAAATGATATGAAAATCCAATACTGAAGAATTGTTTGCATTAACAAAGAAATCTAATTTCAATATTAAAAGTGCAAAAATAATTTGAAAAACATTTGAACTTTTGCAATTTTAAAAAGTTCAGGTTTTACTGAAAATAGCATTTATTGCATGTTGTTAAGTGAAAATTACTCTATTTGCGTGAAAAACTTAAAGAAAAACATTTTGAGCCGTTATTGAGAAAATTTCGTTTATGTATCATTTTTATAATTGCCATGATTTTACACAAAATTACACAAAAAAGGCTCATATTTTCAATAAATTGTACACATCACTTCATGTTCTAATTTTGAAGAACAAATATCATTTAGAAAAATATATATATCTTCAATATTGCAGTTGGTAGAGGGGATCAAAAACATCTTTAACTTTTGCAATTTCTCAAACTTCAGTGGTTTGACTGCAAACCCGGCCTATGCTCTTGTTATATGCATACTTTGTTCCATTCAAGCAAAAAGAAGGAAGAAGGAAGAAGAAGAAGAAAGAAGGTAGAAGGAAGAAGGAAGAAGGAAGAAGAAAATAGAAAGAAGAAAAATGAAAAAAGAAAAAAAAGAAAAAAGAAAGAAAGAAGAAGAAGAACAACAACAACATCCGTTGAAATCTCAAAATCCTTATATAGTACGTATACGGGAATGTAAAAATAACCGTTTCAAACTTGCAGGGCTTTTTCAGTTAAGAATGATCGGAGAATATCAACTTTGGAAAAAGTCGTCATGAACCCTTTGCGCTGACCAAAGAAGGCCGGACGGGCAGTTTTGCCGTGAATCGATTTTCCGATATCAATAATACATAAAATGTAGATTCTGACTACATTTGTATTAGAGGAAGTTAACCACAATTAGTAGCAGTATTTATCATCTTTTGCGATACCAAGGTCTCTCAAAACGAGTTTTTCTGTAGCTTTCTGCCGATTTCTATTGCAGCATTACAATTCTTTCTCTTTGCTATGTAAGTACGTAGTAATACGAAAAAAATATTATTTTCATCAGCAGCAGCTCGAATCACAGAGGGTCCGTGAATGGGTGACCGTCTTGGAACCCCGGCTACGAACGACTCCGAGCCACTGGGTATGGTCATCGTCTATAAGGATGGCCATGCCCTGGTTGATAGGAATAAAAGACTGGTAAAATGACTACGTTCAAGGAGAATGACTCCGTGTTCAATCCCGAATAAAGAAATGATTACTCTCGAACTTTGTTTCACGAATATCAGATTTAAAAAAAAAAGAACGTACGAAACAAACGGAAATAAACACAACACTCAGTATTCATGACTAACCGCAGCGATCACAGCGAAAGAGTCGCAAGTCGCAAGTCGCAGTGGATGGCATACGTAAGCAGAGTGACGTCACAATACGAAGCGCGCGAATTTAAATTTCGTATTTTTAACACACTCGATAGGGAAACTCTTTTCACATAAGGTTTAGTTTGTAGGGCGGCTAGTCATTAAAAATATTTTTTTTTTTAAATTTTAACTTCTCTATTCCGCGAACCAATACAAAGATTCGATAACAATGAACTTTAGAACAATTACATTAAAACAATTGCATTGCAAAACAAGTGGCTGTCTTTTCAAACAGTAGTGTGAACATTTTTTTGTTGTGTTCATGAATATTAATGTTGAGGAATGAATTCAGAAAAGCTGTTAAATCTCTACATGTATATGAATTCTATCATAGCGGGGAATTTAAGTCCCCTTCTTGTAAGGAAAGCTTTAAGAGCTGTTCAGATTGTGATTGTAGATGTTCAAAGAGATATTAATGCCACAAGTACAATGTTCAAGAGTTTTATTATTCATTATTTGACTATGTATTTCTTCATCAGTTATTAATGATAAAAACTTCATTCTAGCTTGTCCTATGGAAAGGGAATTCCTTATCGAATGGAGAGAAGGATTGATAGAATTATCCCGAGAGTTAACTCAAGCATTAAGGCGCCATGCAGAGAGCGAGCAAAGGGCAGGTAAAAGAATAATATTGTTTTCTACTGAGCTTTACATTTTTAAAATGCAGTGAAAGAGATATATGATATACATGATTGTATTTCATTGTATTATAAATTTTCTAGCAAACTTCTTTTTCATTAAAATTAAAACTTCATATTTGTTCATACTCTTACTTCTAAATGTGTTGCATTATATCTTTTATGGTAATGCTATTTTTTTTTCTGCATTTCTCTTTATCTATTAAAACTATTTCAATTAATTAAGGTCATCAAATGCTGTTTGTGAACCTGATATACCCAAGAGTTGTAGAATATTGGAAACACATGACTGCTATGATATATTGGATCCTTTCAGTGAAAGGTATTCGAAGATATTGATTTTATCTACCACATTACCATTTGTTTCTGATTAATTAATATTGTTTGTCATCATAAAAGAAATAAATGTTTCTGTTTAATTTCAATTTCACTATGAACTCAATATCATTCCCATATCAATTCTATTCAATTCTACATCCCTTCCTAAAATTCTACTCCAAAATAATCCAAATCCCTCAGCAATCCATGCTAACACAGGTAGGTCAAAGTTTTGTTGCAAATGTCGAAAGTGAAAAATACCATTGAAATTCTTTGATTAAGTGGACACATTTAATTTTTAATCACAATAGGTAAATTACAATTGCATTAATCATGCATAGTTTTGAGAAGAGCCAAGTGAACTAGTGAGAAAAAAAGAAAAGTTAATTATTAGGAGAGACTTGTACTTCTGCCACTTCATTTATTGGCATGTTTTTCTACTTTGATGTAGGAAATCTGCTCGTGTTTTGTTCCCTTGCCTTTTTTTGGGTTTCAACCACTTTTATGCACTTTTCTTTATCCTGCTTTAATGTTCCTTAACTGATTGTGGTGATGTAGTTGCAAGTGCATTCAAATTATCTAATGATGAAGGGCACAGTGATCAAACTAGAAGAGGATGATATTCTCTTATCCTACTCCCAAAATTACCTAGAAAAACAAATTTTTTTGTCATTTATGTTATCTTCTATAGTGACATAATATTGAAATATGTGGTTTTCACCCTTTTCTCACTTGTGACACTGTATCTTGATGGAATTTAGATTTCTTTCACATGTAACAAACTTTTCTTTAGACAATTTTTTAAGAAACACACTCATTTCTTATAATATTTTAGATGTTTAAGACTAACATAAGGGATTCTTTTTACTGAACATCTTACTCTCTTAATTTGTTTACAAGTTTTTTTTTGAATTTCAAGGCGAAAGCTTGATTTAGGAATAAAATGACTATTTTCATTGGATTCCTCGACCAAAAATAAATAAATAATCGATTGGTAGATTCAATTTCACTTCGTGGTCCACCCCGTTTCCGAAGCAATATCAATTTCACAATCTTAATTTGTATTGTGCTTAATAAACTATTATATTATATGTTTCTGTGATTTTTAACTCAGGATTTTTGTTGTTTCTGAATTGATAGAAAAATTATGTTTCCTTTGATCTGTTTAAACTACCAACTTATACTTCATACACCTGAGAATATACATAATTGTAATATATTTAAGTTTTTGAATAAGAGGAAAATGGCTAATTGATACATAACATACAATTCAACTAGAATATTTTTTTTTTTTAAATTTTAAAATTGTAATAAAGTAATTGAAAATGGTTTTCACTAATGATGTAATCTGTATTCAAACATTTAACACAATACAATTTATTAATATAGCAAATATGTAGCTCTTTAAATTTATTTTCAATTTTTTGTACAGCTTTATTTTCTTGTAATTTTTACTATTCCTTAGTTTTCACCTTCATTGTCGCTCATCAGTTGGTCAATAATGGTATATCTCTTCATGATTGAAGAGTTTTGATAACTTCACAGCTGGTCTAAGAAGTTTTTCTTTGATATTTTGGAATCTATTGATAATAGATTACAGCTGCAACATGCGAACGGCATCCAACTGTTCTTAATCCGTTAGGACTTTTCACAGGAGTAGCATTGAATCCCAGCACATCCATTAGAAAATGGCTTATAGTCTATACAGCACTTATAAGTTTTGCTCTTAATATGTCGGGATCTCATGCGCACTTTAATTATTATATTTAGTTGTGTTTTGTCATATTCACATTTTAACAATCTCATCACACGTGCCATAATCTGAATTCAATCGTTTGCCTTATACATTATTTAAAAAGTTTGTAATTATGCAATGTACAGAAACTTTCGTAATCATCTTATTATCAAAATGGTTGTGTAGTAATTTGAACGTCTGACTGATTTGTCAATGGACGTCGTCAACAACCCAGCATTATTTGGAAACAATGCAAGATGCACTTCAGTAGATAATTGTTTTTTTTTTTTTTTTTTACTTTTTAATGCTGGCATAAGAACTTTGAATTTTTTTCTAATAGACTTACATCTCAGAATCATGGTCAACAATGCATATCACCAGGTTTCATTAAGGTAATGATATCCTTTGGGTCATTCAAAACTTCTTGTATTATTTGGGCATAATTTTTTATTGCTTCAGACTCACAACAATCAACATGCAACAACATATCTATCAGTAGTGCAAACAGTAAAAAACTTGCACAGTGGAATTCTTTTTTGTCAAGAATATGCTTGTCTTTGGCACTCATTGTTAGTACTTTTCTGATGTTTTATGTAAGTGCCATCAAATATCAAAACAAGTTGATTCGTGTCTAAATGTAACAGTTTTTGTGCAACTGTTAAATTATGATGTTCAATCAAATCTTTTCTAGTAATTTACACCAAAACAAATTGAAAAAATGTCTTTTCAAAAGATTCTAAAATAAAATCACATATATTTCATTCAAGCTGTTCATTTTGAATGTTAAAGATTGTTGCAATATTTTTGTTAGATGATTGAGAGTGCATTTTAAATAAAAAATGATTAAAAATGAACCTTTGCAAGAGATACAAGCCTTCACTTTGCCCTTCCATTGGCAACGCTACTTCATGGCAAAGATAGCAGGCATACATTAGACAGCATCAGGCATACATTAGATCATAGAACATTAAAGATTCATTGGGAAATAACTGCTTCTTTGTTTATCCATACATGTCGCTCTTTTCATTTGTATTTCCACTCGAATTATGTCAATGAAAAATATAAGAGCGATCTAGAGACGTTACAATAAAAAAAAAAAAGATTTAAGACATAACTGATGCATTTCTACTGAAATTGAATCTATCAGTCGACTATTTATGTATTTTTGGACAAGGAATCCAATGAAAATCGTCATTTTGTTATGAAATCAAGCATTCGCCTTGACATACTAAAAAAATGTTAAACAAATTTTCAAAAGTAAGGTGTTCAGTTTCTTTCTTTTTCAGTTCAGGTTCTTTTATGTTGGACTTTCAAAAATATCATAAGAAATTAGTGCATATCTTAGAAAATTGTCTAAAGAATACAGTTTGTTACGTTACATGTAAAAATAATCTAAATTCAGCCAAGTTACAGCGTCAAAAGTGAGAAAAGGTAAAAAACACATTTTTCGTTATTATGTCACTATAGTAACATAAACAATAATAAAAATTTGTTTTTCTAGGTTATTTTGGGAGTAGAATAAGATAATATCAACCTCTTCTAATTTGGTCATGGGCCAATTCCACCTATCTTATTCTACTATATCCTTTGTTCTTTAAATTTTCTCCTCACATATATCAACGAACAATTAAAATTATTGTAGATTTTCAGTGAACTCTGTGTTTTTGAAAAATTGGAAAAAATAACATTGCAAAAGTACAATATTGATGAAATTTTCTTCTCAAATGAATTCTGTTCAAAAAAATTTCTCTGTAAATAAGATCATGGAGTAATGTTTGCAAACAAAATAGGTTTTCCAAAATTGCTGTTTGAAATTGCTGCAATTTACAAACAAAAATCTTAAAACACAACACCAAATTTTTTATTACCTTTTTCCTCAAATATAGTAAAGGATGGCACAGTAACGCACAGGACAGTAATGGACAGCGCAGTAACCGACGGCATAGTAAAAATGGCACAGTTACCATTTACATTGAACTTTCTGAATTTTCAAAAACTGCGAAACTTAAAAATAATGTGGGAAATTATGTACTGTTGAAGCACCACTGGTCCTTTTCACCATTAGAAAGAAGTTAAACAAAATTATTTGGAGTTGTTTTTGAGATTTTTGTCATTAATTTGATTACTTTGAAGCAAAAATTATGTGAAATGTATTTCTCTCTGTATATAAAACATTCTAAGTGAAAATTAAACATTAAACATTACAGAATAAAATGGAAAAAAATCGAATTAAGAATATTTGACGAAAGTATAATCAGAATGTCTTTGAATTATGAACTAAGAATTCAGAAGAAACATGGGAACACCTCTATGAAAATGAAGTGAGGAATTATAGGAGGTGAAACAGTCTGTCAGTCTGCCTGTCTGTCTATCTGTCTATGAACACCTCTAGCGCTTCAACCGTTTGTAGTATTTTTTCCCAAAATGGATATTCCCCAATTGATCTGACTAGTCTGGAGGCGTTTGTATTTTGAAAAACTGGATGATACTTTACATGAAGCCCTCAGGACATTTTAAAAATTTTCTCAAAAATGGCTCCAAACTTTTTCTTTAAATTTCTTGTTAGAATAGAGTAATATAAAGGTGGCACAGGTCCAATTTTCAGGGTTAACTCTGAATTTTTGAAAATTTCATTGGCTTTATGTAAACCACCCTCAAATTTTGAAGAAAGGTTTTGCAAATTTTAAACTTTTTTGGGCCACTTCCTACAACTACAAAATTAAAGATAGAGATTTTTTCCTTCAAAAAAAATTTGTTCTGCATAGTGAGTTCTTTCATTATCATGTAATTTAATTTTTTTTTGAAAATTTTAGAAGTTTTCATGCAATATTTACAATTAAAAAAATAACAAAAACAAGATTTTCTCTTAAATGGCTCCAAAATTTTTCTTTGAACTTTTAGTAGGGGTAATGCTAAATGTCCTCTATGAGATGGCATAAACATCAGTTTGCTATATCTTTTATTTTCTCAAAAATTACACAAATATAATTATTTTACTTCTCTTTCATGTCATGAATATTTACATTAGCGGCGATTTGTTCACATTATTGTATTTACGTGTACATTTGCTTTAAATAATGTCATATAAAATTTCTGGAAAACCCAACCATTTTCTGTAAAAACTAGCCCGAAATTCTGCATTTTCAGAATCCTCAAATGCCATTTTCTCAAAACTGGTTCCAAATTTTTTTTTCAAAATTTTCGAATGGATATTGTTAATTGCACTCTTTATTGTGATGTTATGTTCATTGTGGGCTATTTTTTTTTTTTAAATATACAAGTGTATTTTTTTATAAAGATCTATCATGTTGATAATATGCACATTTCCCGCAATTTGTAAACATGATAGAATTTGATCTGGGCAGTACATTCATTCATGTGAGCACAAAGAAAGAAACTTCCAGATTTGCCAAAGTTTATGTCTCAACTGTTCATCCAATCAATGGATAGAAAATAAGCGATGTTAAAAAAAATTGTTAAATGTATCCCACATGAATATTTCCATATCTTCCAAGTAAGTTTTGACATAGCCACAGACTCAAGTGTAACCAAAAATGTGTAGATGCTGATATTTTAATTTAATAAGATTTTTTTTTAATGTCCATATAGCACAATATGTTAATTCACATCATTATACATTTATTCTAAGATTATAATGTTTCAGAAGTTCAAAAACAAAGAATACAAAAAATTCATAATTTTTTATAAAGGAAATAAGTCCAGGGTATGTAAGCGATTCTGTACATTACAGAAATGCAAATTTGACATTACAGAGTAGCCCAAGCAATCAATAACTATTAGTTTGACAACTTTTGTGCAGAACATAAATGTCCCAGATGCTGTGGATGTTGTTAGAGTATTTTTCTTTCTTTCTTAGAACTATAGAACAAGGACTTATTTCCCTTTTTCAAATTGCCAGTTCAATTGCAATGTTATTGCCTTTATGACTATCACAGTATATATGTGTAAGTAATCAAGAATTCTTATTGATACTTCTCACATTAGTTATGAGGGATTTAGATTAATTAATTTTTGTAAATGTCCATTAAGTAGATAATAATACATGTTGAAAATAATAACAGGATTGTCAATACATTTTTACAAAATATTAATAACAATGAATTATTTCTCTTTATTATCTCAATCTCTAAAATTCAAAAGAAATAAATTAAAAACAGTTCAATTTTTTCTAGATAAATTGTTGATGAAACTTTTTGAAAATAATCAGAATTTTATTTACACTAGTGTACACCTGTTAAAACAAATAAAAATCACCCTAATTTAATATATTCTGATGGGTGCAAATTCCATTTGCCATAAACCCCTAAACGCCTCTGCTGATACAACACAACTGGAGATCTCATCTCTGACAAGTTCAAGACTGAGATTTTTGAAAAATGGTGGATTATTAGCTTCCAAGTTATTGATGCAATTTGAAATCATGCAAACATAAAAGCTAGTGACTTTGACATAATGTGATTTACAACTCGAATGTCTAGCACCACTATAAGTAGCCTTCATTTCAACTTCCTACCTCTTCATTACTGCCATTTTAGCATTCATTACCCAGTATCATCTTTCCTTCCTTACAAATTATCTTGACATTCATCTTCACCTATTCAAACCACACTGTACATTTTAGATTGTGGCCCCCGAAAATGCTTAAATTTTATTTGCATCCTCTTCATAACAAAGATTCAATTCGATTAAATTATACATAAGAGAATAATGTACTTTGAAAAATATATTTTTTAATTAGTTTAAGTGTAATTCACAATGTGATTAAGCTGTTCCAACTGATATGGCTAAACTTTGATTTAATAACAAATAAGCACTTAGAACTGTGTTCACATTTTGTTACATGAATGCTCACAACAGGTTTACAAGACCAAGCATATCTCGAAACGTTAATTTCTCAAAACTTGTTAGGAACATATCTTCACTTACATTGCAATAATATAACTTGAGGTAGTATAGGAAAGTACATAGAACAACAGAACTCTATAGCGCAGTGGAAAAAACAATGAATTATTTGATCTAGATCCGGCACATGCTCTGGTGGGTAAGGCAGTTTCACTGTAACTGGAATAAAATTGTACCTAGAATTTGAGTTATGGAGTGTTCCTATAAGGGAACTATGGGATCAAATAAGGTGAGAGAAATATAAAATGTCTCTCCATCCATCTGCCTGTATATCTGTCAGTCTGTCTGTGGTCAAACACAAGCACCTAAACTGTTCAGCCAACTTTCTCCAAAATTGATATTTCTCAATCAATTTAAAGAAACTTGAGGGCTTCTGAGTTTAGAACAAATATTTGATTTTGGGGGATACCATACATAAAGATTCAACATTTTCAAAATTTTATCAAATAATGGTCCAAATTTTTTTTATTAAACTTTGTTCTTGGATAGCACTAAGGAGAATGGTACTATTCTAGTCTCTTTCTGAAACGAATTTTTCGAATATTGCAAGTTTAATTTCTTTTTGTATCTTCCAACAACTACTATATTGAAGAAAGAGATTTTTCCCCTGAATAAAATCTTTTATTTAAACACAAGTCTTGAAAAAGGATCAACTACTATTCTTTGATGATAGAAGTTGTTTACGTGTAATTTTGCATGAAATATAGGCAATTTTTAATTAAAAAAAAAAAAAAAAAAATTCTCAAAAAGCGGCCCTAAATTTTTTCTTTAAATTTTCTCCATGCACTAGTATCTATTGAAGATGGTGGAAAAAGTAGTTCTGGTCTCATTTTCGGCGAACTCTTGGTGTTTTCGAAAATTGCGGAATTGTAATGATTAAAAATTACAGAACTGAAAATAAAGATTTTTGTCTTAAACAAAATCTGTTCTAAAAATTCTGATTTTTCAAATATGTCAAGGACAATTTTTTGACAAAGCAAGTAATTTGTTTTGAAATGAATGCAATTTATTTAAGAAAACATTTTCTCAAAAAATGCTACAATTTTTATCAATCAGAACAAGGAATGCTTAAAAGAATGACGCAGTTCTCATTTTCGTTGAACTGTATGGATTTTAAAAAATAGCAAATTTAGAAATAAAGCGAGAAAGTATGTGGTGTTGTAGGAACACTAATTTCTTAATGTAACACTAAGTGAGCTACAGCCTCTAAACAGAACCTGACAAAAAAGCTGTAGATTGGTATGCGGTAGTGTGGTCCGCCGGCCACCTGATTTTTAGGGCCTGCTTCTTTTCCTGCATTTGTATTTTCATTTGTAATGTTTTTTTTTACATAGTGAATGTTTTTTCATACCAGTTTTATAGACAAAGTTTTTTAGCTTTATAGTTTTTAGTTCGTCCGTATCTAATAACTTTTGTAAATTTGAGTGCCGTCATAACATTGGTAGTTGTTTTATAATCTCTACATCAGTAAAACAACTACAATTTATATAAAGAACTTAGTTTATTCACAACGTTGACTACACAGCTCATATCACCTTTCTCTGCCCAACTGTGCATGGTTCAAACATCATAACAAACATCTTTCTTTTTTTTTTATAATAGAAAATGTTCATGGTACAAAACATAATCAAAGATATTAAACTATCACAAGAACCTCAATTTAATAAACAAGACAAAATTATTTTGAACTGATGAACATTAATTTAGAAAATATTTAAACTAAACTTTTAACATTTGTCAAATAATTTTAAGTAATTTATTTAATCCAACAATAATTCAAATAAAAAAATGAAATAAAATGTTTTATTTATATAACAAAAGATCATTAAATTTTGATGGAATCTTAGCGAGCCTTTTTGGTCTTAATAATGGAGACTGATGTTCATATTACTCAATCCTTGTTTTACGTTTGATACTGTGGTTGGTGAAGTATTTACCATAGTACTTTGTGATTGGAAATTCCGTGCCCGATCTTCTTCAATTGATTTGTCTATCTTATCTTCAGGACAACTCTTTTCCTCTTCAGAATGATCATGTAACTCACTTGTAGCTATGGAATGTTTATAGTTTTCTTCCTTGTCGACATTAAATTTGTCAGAGTAATGTAATCTCGGTCTTTAAGTTGATCATGGATGACTCATTTATTCCATAGTTGATCTTTGTCTAGGTTTAATTGTACCACAACTTGTTAACCTATTTCAATATTTGGTGATTTTCATGCTTTTAAGTTATAGCCGAATTTGCTCTCCGTTTTGTTAAATTCAATATTCTTTGATACATCTTTTATTACTTCTGGTTTGAGATGTTCCATTGTTGCTGGAATTCCTGTCCGAGTTCTTCTGCGAAATTCTTTGTGTAGAACTTGAACCAATTTTGTTACGAGTGTTTCTCCAGTGTAAAATCACATACCAGATGTCCTCGCTGCCTTCATTTGCTTTTTTAATTATTCTTTTCACAATCTTCACAGTAGCTTCAGCTTTGCCATTTCCTCTCTGGTGTTTGGGTGCTGACATAACAAATTCAAATCCCCATTTGTTTGCAAACTGTTGCATCAAACTATTATCAAAATTGGTTCCATTATCACTGCAAACTCTTGAAGGTATTATATAACGGCTAAAACTTTTCTTGCATGTCGTAATCAAAGTTTCTGCTGAGAGATCTGGTAAAATATCTAATTCAAAAAAATCTGAAAAATGGTCTATGGTGACTAGAAATTTTGTATTTTTGCCTTTATAGTCTGTGAAGAATGCATCCTTAGAAATGTATTGAAATAGATATTCCGGTACCTGCATTCCTGGTTGTTGTTGTGAATTCATAAATTTCATGCAAATGAAATGGTTCTGTATCTTTTGAGTGATTTTCGGTGACATTCCTGGCCAAAAGAGTGTGTCTTCACTTTAGTGTGGCTTCAATACCAGAATTTGCAATATACTCTTTCTGTCATTTGTTTTCTGAGTTTAAAGGGAAAAACGATCCTATCATTTCTGTAGATAATCTGATCCTGTGTCAAAAGTTCGTCTTTATACTTGTAATATATTTTATATGCTTCATGTACATCTGCTATATGCTTTGTCAACCGTTATGTATTTAATATATTAGTTTTTGCATAGTTACATCTGTTCTGGTAATATTTCTAATTTCTTCTACTCTTTTGGGTGTAATCTGTAAAGTTTTTAAAACATCCAATGTTTCAAACTTTTATCATCATCAAGTGTGTGATCTATTGCTGCTCTAGATAAAGTGTCAGCCACTACATTATCTTTCCCCTTAACAAATTGTTCTTCCAATTTATATCTTTGTAGAACCATCAACATAAGTTGTAGACATTTTGGAGCTTTCAGAAGAGTTTGTTTAAAAATTGATATAAGTAGTTTATGGTCAGTTTTAATTACCACTTTACTTTTTTCTGCAAGAAATTGATTGAAGCACGTACAACCAAATATAATCGACAGCAACTCCTTTTCGATTTGTGCATAATTCCGTTCTGTGCGAGATATTGCCCTGTACGCATTTGTCATTCTAGTAGATAGCTGCTCCCAATCCTGTAGATCTAGCATCACATTCTAATGTTACTGATCCACTAACATCAAAATACTGTTGTGGATTTATGTTGGTAGCAAGAGTTTTAATCCTCTCAAATTGTTTATTCTCATTCTTTGTCCAATTCCACTCAACATCATCTCGTGTAAGTCTTATCAGGTTTTCTGTTTCCATTGATAAATCTTTAATAAATCTGCTCAAATACACCATGCCCAAAAAACTTAATAGCTCAGATTTATTTTCAGAAGCTCGCATCTTGGTTATAGCTTCAGTTTTATCCTTCGCAGGATAAAATAAGGCCATAAACTTCACTGATGATTTACAGAGGTCAATTTTTTCTTTGTTAATTTTAGTCATTCTATTCTAAGCATTTAAGCAGATTTTCTACATTGTGATTATGATCTTGTAGAGCATCTTTCCTATTATCACCACATCCATAAATATGGATATCATCAATTAACACCTTTCAAGTCTTGAGTGATTTCCTGCATTTTTTGTGAAAATATTTCTGGCGCTGGTGAAACACCAAAAGGCTAACAATCGATATCTTTCAAAAGGTGTCCAAAACGTTGTTAGTTTGCTACTTTTTTTGGTTAATTTTAATTCCCAAAAAATTTTTTTAGCGTCCAAGGTAGACGAGACTCCTGCTTTTCTGAGTTCTGGAAGAGTTTTATCCAGAGTTGTAAATTGAAAATGAGGGCGTTTGTGTGCTGTATTTAATGGAACAGGGTCAATACAGATCCTCAAAGAATTATTTCTTTTTTTTTAAGTGAAATATTATTCACACAGTCAGTATTTTTAGTCTCTTGGATGATCATTCCTTCTTTTTCTAATTTTGATAGTTCATTTTTTAAATGCTTCTGAAGACTGACAGTATTCTTCTTGCAGGTTGAACTATTGGATTAATTTCTGTGTTGATTTCTAAAGAAATCTCACCAGGTATGCATCCGTAAACTTCAAAAACCGATTTATGATCTTCAAATGCTTCTTGAGCTTTTCTGCATCCATTTAACAACTCCTTGCTGTTTTCTAAATTTTCTATCTTGAAAAAAAAAGTACTTAACCAAACTGAGGGTTAAATACAGCTTTTCTGATAATAATGGACCATGATCGACATTCACTACTAAAAATACAAGAATAAAATTTTTCTCCTTTAATACGCAAGGGATCTCTACCTCACCTAAAAACTCAACTTTTCTCCGAAATTATGTAGCTGACCTGAAGACTTTCTCAGTATTGGAGATGAATTTCCAATCAATTCGAAATAATTATTGTGACCTATGACATTGACATCTGAACAGGTATCTAAATCACAAAACACCTGCTCCCAATGTTGGCCAAATTGAAGTGTCAACTCAGTATATCCTTTCCTTTGGACTTCATTATTCTCTTTCAATTTATATATTTTAAATGGTTCATCTGCAAGATCTGATTCGTGGTTTTGATTACCTGGTCTCCCTTCACTTTCTTTAATTTCTCTAATTAATTTTGGTTTGGAGTTTTTATCAGAGCCACTGGTATTTTGTTATAGACAAGCTTTAGAAAAATGATTTTTTCCTTGACAACTGGCACATGTCTTGCCCTATGCAGGGCACAACTCCTTCTTAAATCCATGTTTATAGCCACAAAAACAACAGATTCGACCATTTAATTTATTCTTAGATGAATTACTTTTTGTAATTTTGTGAATCTTTTTCTCTTCGGTTGAAACATCCCTGAATCTTAATTCCGAGAGTTCATTTGCTTTACATGTTTGTATCAATTTTTCTAAGGTCAGTACCTCCGTTTTCCCCCTGAATCTTAATTCCGAGAGTTCATTTGCTTTACATGTTTGTATCAATTTTTTCTAAGTTCAGTACCTCCGTTTTTCTCTCTCAGATTTTTCTTTTTTAAATTTACATCTTTAATTCCGAATGCAAGCCTATCTCTCTACATTTCATTCGGTGTAACACCTTTATCATACCTACAAACTTCCAAGGATTTTTTCTCATTCGAAGAAAATACGATTCAAAATTTTCATCTTCCAGTTGGTTGCAATTATAAAAAACAAAGTGATCATAGTAAATTTCTGCCAATTTGGGGGCGTTGGATAACATCTCCGCGTACGCGCTCCTGCGTCACTACCCAGCGGCCAGAATTGGGAAGGAATAAGGATAGGGGTAAGGTTTAGGTTGCTTCACTGAAGTTGGCCTAGCCCCTGTGAAGCATGCAAACTCGTTTTGTCGTAACAAACTTCACAGGAAGTTCTACGGGGATTCTATGAGAATCGAACCCGGAACCTCAGAGGGGAAAGGCAAGCGATTTCGTCATTGAGCCACGAGAGTATATGTTTCAAAACGTTTCCTTCAACGTCTTTATCCACTAATTTTAGATAAAGAAAACATTAACCAGCTAATTCTGGAATTAGCGAGAATCGCAGCTTATGTACTCGCACATCGCGCTGCTTAGGCAAAGTACATATTCGCCGTTCACTAATATTTTATCTGGTGAATATGAGACGATGCCGGTATGTGTTTATCACAATCATTTATGAAACAGCCTTGCCCGTCTTGTCCATTGTGCCAGTTCAGCGCGCATTACACGGGGCATATACATTGCGGGTCGCATAACGATTTTGTTTGTAAATTACACTTCCTTCCTAATCACCCCTTTAGTGGTGTCATACACCCACAGTAGTATCCTCATTGTAATTACACAGTAACCATGTATACCAAGTTTTGTTAGAATTACATTGTTCCCGGATTGAAGATTTAAGTTGAAACTGTTGTGTTCTAGAAGACGCAGGACACAAAACAAAAGTACAAATCTATAAACAGTTAATTTCGAGCGGCCGAATACCGCTTTCCAAATCCAGTCCAAAATACAAAGCCAGTTAACCAAGTGTTCAAAAGATGTACCATGAGCGAGCGTGCCAATCCAATTACCAGAAATCACAATGTCAGAGCTTTTGTCGTTATACAATATACCAAAAGTGTATCGTCTCGTGACCAAAATCTCTCTCCTGTCGCGGGTGTCGGGCACGCCACTTATCAGCGGCGCCGCCACCTCACCTGCCTACACCAGGGCTGAGGGGAGCGGAGGGGTGGAATGCACCCTTTCCCTCTCGTGGGCGCAGCCCGCTCTATCCGCCCCGCCGCACCCGCTGCCGTGCCTAGTGGGACGGTGGACCTCTTCCCTGTGCAGTTTCAGTGGCAGTTTCTTCCTCCAGTTTGACCGCTCTACAGAAACATTATCGCTCAAATTATAGGTACACATCCATAATTGTTTGGTATATTAATATTTTCGGCAATATTCTTCATGTCTTCCGGGCTGATGGGCCGTGGTCCAATTGGCTTTAAGATACCAAACGTTTCGCCCACGACTGCGGTGGGCATCTCCAGTGGCGAGGTCTCGGGCGAAGTGTCCGGGACGGCGGCTGACTGGCGACTGACGCCGCGTTGGTCTCGGCCGCTCCATTTATAGGCCGCGGTTGGGGGTAGTGGAGGGGGCGGTTTCGCGCGCTGGCTTCTGATTGGCTGTCGCTGCGCGAACTGTTTTGCGATTGGGTATCGACCGAGATGGAAGTGGGGCAGGGGTTATCATTGTTGTATGGTTTTGCCTTGGTGTTTTGGAGTACGGGAAGCCAGGCAGAACTAATTTTGACTCCTTCTTCTTTCCTGTTAAAATTGTTCGGGTGTTTGAAAATTTCTATGGCTTCCCGTTGTAAGCGGGCGTGATAGTGGTTTATAGAAGATAAAATCTCGGTGTTGTGGAACAAGATGTCGTGTTCTTTTCCCGAAAGAGCATGTTCAGCCACAGCGGATCTTTCAGTGTAGCCGAAGCGACAGTTCCGTTTATGCTCCGTAAGGCGTGTGTTGACAGAGCGTTGCGTTGTTCCTATGTAAACGGAACCACAGGAACAGGGAATTCTGTACACACCTGCTGTCATTAATGGATTTCTTCGGTCCTTAGCTGAACGAAACATGTTGTGGAGCTGAGTAGTAGGCGTGAAAATTGTCTTAATTTTGTGCTGCTTCAGGATCTTGCTGATGCGGTCCGTCACGTTTTTGAGATATGGCAGTGTAACAGTGTAGGTTACCTCGTCTTCGGGGCGGCTGCGTGCGCTCTTGTTTGGATGTAGTGCTCTCTTTACTTCTTGGGATGAGTAACCGTTGGCTTGAAGAACATTCTCCAGATGACCGAGTTCTTGGTGCAAGTTATTGTCTTCGCATATGCGACTGGCGCGGTGGACAAGTGTCTTCATCATTGCCCTCTTTTGGCTTGGGTGGTGGTTTGACATTTTATTCAGATATCGGTCCGTGTGGGTGACCTTCCGCACACACACTGATGTGGGTGACCTTCCGCACGTCTATCGACAGCTGCCACGTGACCCCACGTCACGCATACTACGCCGCACTAACCAGCTACTTAAAGAGTCTTCAATTCCTGAAGAAAAACAACGCTTAATCAAGAAATCTGAAGCAATAGCACCCAGGCTCTATGGGTTACCGAAAATTCATAAACAGGAAGTTCCGTTGCGGCCCATCGTCAGTGCCATTGGCTCTCCTACATACGCATTATCGAAGTACCTGTGCTCTCTGCTGCGACCCCACATAGGCAAGACAGATACATTCATCAAGGATTCGACGCACTTCGTCGAAAAACTGAAGACCCTGACAATACAACCAGGCGATCTACTAGTTAGCTTCGACGTTGTTTCGCTCTTCACCATGGTTCCTGTCACTGAAACTTTAGCGTTGCTGCAAAAGCGTTTTCCAGCTGACATCACAGGGCTTTTTCACCACGTACTCACTACGACATATTTTGTATGGGAGGGTGAGTTTTACGAACAGGAAGATGGGGTAGCCATGGGAAACCCGCTGAGCCCGATGGTGGCCAACCTGTACATGGAGAACTTCGAGGCTACAGCACTAAACACCGCGCCACGCAAACCCAATTGCTGGCTGCGCTACGTAGACGACACCTTCATCATTTGGAGCCACGGGGAAGAAACACTGGAGGAGTTTCGACAACATCTGAATAGCATTCACCCCCGGATACAATTTACTATTGAAAGAGAGCAAAATGGACAACTGCCCTTTCTTGACGTACTTGTCAATAAGAAGGAAGACGGATCCCTAGGCCATAAGGTATTCCGGAAGGTCACCCACACGGACCGATATCTGAATAAAATGTCAAACCACCACCCAAGCCAAAAGAGGGCAATGATGAAGACACTTGTCCACCGCGCCAGTCGCATATGCGAAGACAATAACTTGCACCAAGAACTCGGTCATCTGGAGAATATTCTTCAAGCCAACGGTTACTCATCCCAAGAAGTAAAGAGAGCACTACATCCAAACAAGAGCGCACGCAGCCGCCCCGAAGACGAGGTAACCTACACTGTTACACTGCCATATCTCAAAAACGTGACGGACCGCATCAGCAAGATCCTGAAGCAGCACAAAATTAAGACAATTTTCACGCCTACTACTCAGCTCCACAACATGTTTCGTTCAGCTAAGGACCGAAGAAATCCATTAATGACAGCAGGTGTGTACAGAATTCCCTGTTCCTGTGGTTCCGTTTACATAGGAACAACGCAACGCTCTGTCAACACACGCCTTACGGAGCATAAACGGAACTGTCGCTTCGGCTACACTGAAAGATCCGCTGTGGCTGAACATGCTCTTTCGGGAAAAGAACACGACATCTTGTTCCACAACACCGAGATTTTATCTTCTATAAACCACTATCACGCCCGCTTACAACGGGAAGCCATAGAAATTTTCAAACACCCGAACAATTTTAACAGGAAAGAAGAAGGAGTCAAAATTAGTTCTGCCTGGCTTCCCGTACTCCAAAACACCAAGGCAAAACCATACAACAATGATAACCCCTGCCCCACTTCCATCTCGGTCGATACCCAATCGCAAAACAGTTCGCGCAGCGACAGCCAATCAGAAGCCAGCGCGCGAAACCGCCCCCTCCACTACCCCCAACCGCGGCCTATAAATGGAGCGGCCGAGACCAACGCGGCGTCAGTCGCCAGTCAGCCGCTGTCCCGGACACTTCGCCCGAGACCTCGCCACTGAAGATGCCCACCGCAGTCGTGGGCGAAACGTTTGGTATCTTAAAGCCAATTGGACCACGGCCCATCAGCCCGGAAGACATGAAGAATATTGACTCCGGCCGTGAAAGCCTACAATGCTGTATTTTCGGCAATGTTTATCCCGATGGTTAATTAAAAAATAGTATTGAATGTAATAATAATTAAATTTATTCATGAATTAAAAACATTATCGTACAATATCATAAACATGCATACTGTGCACACATTTCGGAGAAATGAAAAAAATTACGTGTTTTTGAAAAGCTGTAGCTTGCTTGGTAATTGATTTTCAAGAAATGTTTAATACAAAAGTTACAGGAAATGTTATCCTCTTTAAAACTGATTTGAATAATTTTTACAAGACATGGATTTAAAGACCTATAGAGAAAAAAACAAAGAAAAAATGTTTTTTTTCAGGTCTTTTGTAGTTAGTGGAGGTCTTCTGTAGTCTGTGAGGTCGAAAACTTGAAGTTTTAAAAGTGCCTGGTTATATACAAAATATTTGAAGAAAACAATTATGACCTTTATCCAGGTAAAATGTACTTACCGACAGGGCTATCTAGTTCAATTCTTGATATCAGATGCCAAGCATATGCTATATGGATCTCAAACAAGATTTGATAAAGCTGAAAATGAACAGCATTTTTCGTAGGTAAATAAGCTAAATATGTTCTTAGGAAGACTTATCTAGAAACAGTTACTGATTATGAATAAACAATATCAATGACATGTTTTAGTGCTGCCTGCACAAATGTTTTGAAATGACATAATTTAACTCATCTATTTGTAGAAAGAAACAGAATATATTTGAATTAAATATTCTATAATATATAAATGAAATGTAATTATTATATGATTATATATAATGAATGCTGCTAAATTTGTTGCAAAAGATATCTAAAAACCACGACAGTCATATAACATGTATTATTCAAAAAGTAAAAATATTTTGTAATTATTCATATGTTAAATATCTGGAAAAGACATAATAGTTCAACATTGTAATAGTTTGCAATTACAGTTCTTTTCTGTAACACAAATAGACTTTTTATTTGCCCACGAGGAAGCAGTTACAATTTAAGAAGAAAATAAGTCTTTGCTTGGTGTGAGAGAATGCTTGAGAAATAGAATAGCAAATTTCTGGGACATCCATATTTGTACAAGCTTAAATGCAGCACAAAAATAAAATATACGCTGTGTAATCAAAAGATTCCGAACACGGGGCTGAAAATGACTTACCAGTTCGTGGCGCCTTCCATCGGTAATGTTGGAATTCTGGAATCCATCGGTAATGCTGGAATACAAGGCTAAGGGTGTTGGACCACCCTTAGCCCTGATGACAGCTTCCACTCTCGCAGGTGCTGGAAGGTTTGTTGGGGAATGGCAGCTCATTCTTCACGGAGTGCTGCACTGAGAAAAGGTATCGATGTAGGTCTGTAAGGCCTGGCACGAAGCCGGCGTTCCAAACATCCCAAAGGTTCGATAGGATTCAAGTGAGGACTCTGTGCAGGCCAGTCCATTACAGGGATGTTATTGTAGTGTAACCACTCCGTCACAGGCCATCTAACATGAGCAGGTGCTCGATCGTGTTGAA
Organism: Gryllus longicercus; assembly: GCA_038098605.1. Taxonomy (NCBI): domain Eukaryota; kingdom Metazoa; phylum Arthropoda; class Insecta; order Orthoptera; family Gryllidae; genus Gryllus; species Gryllus longicercus. The sequence continues at coordinate 149,536 of JAZDUA010000782.1, forward strand.
AGATGCCACCATAATACCAATATTGAAAGATGCAATTGCCATCTCTGTCAAGAAAAACCAACAAGAGACAGAAACTCAGAGAAATCCCAAGCTTTCTTCGCCGAACGAAAACTCGTGCCAATTAAGAGCCATATTTATGTGTTTTACAAAACATTTGTACTGCATCTTCTGCAAAAATTGATATGTAATATGTATATAAATAATTAAAGAAATGCGAATTTAATGTATTGAACAAATACATACATCTTTGAAAGTTTCTCATTCTTAATTCCATTGTTATATTCAAAGGTTTACCATTCTGTTAGCTGTGACAAATGTTTAAAAATCTCTTATGTTGATCGGTAGGCAGTGTGGTGGCCAGTGCTGGCTTGGCCTGGTCTACCGAGTGTGAATTCGTGCTATACCGAGACGTGAGTTATGAACGTTGTTGCGGTAAAGCGAATGTGTGCGCGTGTGTTTTCGCATTCCAATCAAATTATCGAGAACAATAGTGCTCCATTTTTAATATAAAATTCGCGAATATTAGTACGTCATGTGATCAAACACACGTGTGAATTGGAGACACACGTTTGGAATGAATTATGATTGAAGATGAATAGTGCCGTCCCTTTTATGTGAAAAAAGTGAATTAAATTAGTGGAAAAAATGCCTCTTGCCATGCTATCTGCTTCAAACGACATAATAAATGAAAATAGAGACTTCAATGAGAAAGTGATTGACATATTCGCAGACAAGAAAGAATAATGGACTTTCAGTACAAGCAGCACTGTTGTTGATTTATCGGCATCTATAAAAGTTTTTCCGAAAGGTATATACAAGAACTTTTATTTGCCTTCCAAAAATAGTTTCAATTATAAGAATATATTTTAAAATCTACAAGTGCGGATCCGCGGGGGGATGAGGGAAATCTCCCCCCCAGTTTTTCAGTAACTATTAATTTGAACTCCCCACGAAACTTTTAAATAACAAGTGGTGCTAAAACACCACTTACTTTCTTGCCCGTATTTTTACGCAAAATTACCCAAAAAACTACTCAAATATTTTGAAAAATTGTACTCGACCTTATTTCAAAATGAATCTTTAAGGACAGATTTCATTAAGGGAAACAATCTCTTTCTTTAATATTTTAGTTATTGGAAAACACCGAAAAAAATTGGAACTTTTGACATGTTCGAAAAATCAGAGCTTTTAACGAATATGAGACCTGCACCATTCTCTTAGACGTCCTTCACATTATCCAACAACAAAATTTAATTAAAAATGTTGGAGCCTTTTTTCTTTCTCGCCTTACGAATTCTTCGTAAGGAGAGAAAGTTGTGTAATCGTGCGCCAGAAAAGGCCACAATTTCGCCAAAAAAAAAAACAACTTATTACCGGGTTCTGGTAACGAAGAAGTAGATAAATCCTGTCGCTAAATTTAGGAGAATCCTCTAAGTCGTTGTGTAGCCAGAATCTATATTTTGTTGATTCTTTAACCGGAAAAATCGTTTGACAGCAAAACGTCTGTCTGTCTGTCTGTCTGTCTGTCTGTCTGTCTGTCTGTCGGTCCGTCCGTCTGTGGTCAACCTAGCGCCTAAACTGTATATCATTTTTGTAAGTTTGAAGTGAACTATGTACCTTCTGCAATGAATAAAAGCGGACACTGCGTCTCGCCTCGCCTCCGGCGGATTGTCGGACCCTGACCAATCAGGGGCCGCCGCTGCGCGTCCCCATGCAACGGCGGCTTCCTGTTTGTGGCGGGGCTCTCGGCAGTTCGCAGCTGCGCACTTCTTCTGGACACGTCCGCTCCCACCGGCTGCCTGCTGATTTTGAAAGGTGCTAAACAAGCTGGTGAAATTTCATTGCAATCCGAGTATCCAGCACGGCGAGTGTTGCGTGTAAGCACTGGCTGAGAAGTGGCAACGCTGTTCTCCATGAGCGCTGTACTGCAATCAAATGCGCGCACTATAGAAGCATACGAGTATACATGTATGCATGGACGCACTAGAGAAGCTCAATGATGAATACTGAGATTGATTGATTGTGATTCTGGGCGCGTCAACAACTATGGTCAAACTTACTGCCAAAAGTGTAGTGCATGTTCTTCCTCTGGAAGTGGCTGTGGCCTTCCCCCGCTGGATTGCGAGATCTGGAGCCGACCTACCGTCAGCTAACGGGGTTTTCCCCAACCCAATATTTGTAAATATGTTTCAATATAAACCATGAACATAAATAATTTATACCAATTATTCGTGCTTGAACCCATTGTAGGAATTTAGAGTGCAAGAACGAGATATATCCAACACGTATTTATCTAATTATTACCTATGTCTACTAAAGCTATTACATTTAAAATTCAATGAAATGTTTACGTTGTTCCATTCTTATTTTTGGAAGGAATGAAAGGTGATCTACCAGACCACAATGTAATGTGAATACAAACCTCTTATGCAAGTTGATTACAGGTCCTCTACCACGACTCCAAAAGTTTAGAAAATAATAGGGAATCTTGTATTGGACATAGCAAGTGTGAAAAATTCGGGACATGCTTACGCTTGATCACACTTCAAGAATACCGCTTCAGAATAATGCAATACGAATTTGCTACTCAGTTCTTTATTTGATCCTTATGCATCATTACATATGCAGCGTACATCTATTTTTCTTCGTGGATCATTGCCCAGAATGTTGTAGACAAATATACATCACATTAATACATTTTAATTCTTGGTTATACATCGTGGACTCGCCAATCGATTCTTTTTTTGGAAACATTTCTTTTGGAAAAGGGGATTACAATATGATAATTTTACAAAAATAGCTTGGATATTCAGGTAGGAAAATATGCTCACGAGGGTAACGGCAATACAGACGGAGTCCCAGAGCTCTATATTGGTTCTAGGGTCTGACATGGGCGCCGATCCGAGACGGCGGGTGGCAGAGGGCGAATTGGCGAGCCCAATCACATAGCACACGACACACATGGGCTCTGGGACGGGGCGAGGAGGGCGGAGCGGGCGGGGCGGCACGGGGGCGCGGGAGGCGGGAGAGGCGGGGGAGGCAGAGGAGTCGGGCGGGCGGGGGAGGGCGAGGCCTCACACGCACGTGGCGCCGGCGGCGGCGGGACCCTCCTTGGCGGCGGCCGGGCTCACGCTCTTCTGCTGCACGGTGCCCCTCTTCTGGTCGTACACCAGCACCTGCGGCGGCGGCGGCGGGGCGTTGCGCGGACGGCCGCTGCGGCGCCGCAGGTTGGTGCCCACCAGCAGCAGGATGATGGCCGCGTAGAACACGATCACCACCTGCGCAAGCGCGGAACGCGCTCACCTCAGCATGCTTGCTTCAGAGTCATTTACTGTTAGAGGGGTGGGATGAGTTTGATTTTTGTGCCATAGTATTCCCAGAAATGCAACATGCGTCAGAAAGCAAGTTGTTCATGAAGAGTTAAATTAAACATATTACACTCTAACAATCATATATTAGTTTGCAAAACTATCCGATATATTGAGTTTTTGTCGATCACAAGGCAAAGTGACATTCTTATGAAGATTTTCTGGAACTGAACAGGAACTCTGGAACTCAACTGGCACTCTGTAACTCAAGAAGGGATTCTGAAACTCAAGAAAACGTGCGCAGATAATCTTCCCCCCCTCTACGTCACATACAGTTTTACTGTATTTTTGACTGACTAAATGTAAATCTAAAGAACACGACAATGTGTGACAGTTGCATATATTTTTCTCTAAAACTTCTCTTTTCATGTGAAATCGGAAAAGAAAAGAAAGAAAAATAAACGAAATCTGATACAACACTACTAGTACTTTCTTGCATTATTTACAACTTTCGCAATATTCGAAAGTTCAACGAAAATGAGACTGTTCCGTTTTTAACCGTTCTTTACTCTCTCCCTTGAAAACATTTAAAGAAAAATATTTGAGCCCTTTTTGACCTTTAAATAAATAGTTTAAAATAAGTTTAAAATCATATTTGAAGTTCTAATTTTTTAAAAAGCGATTTCATTCAAGAAACCAATAATCATCAATAGAATACTTTCGCATTGTTAATTTTTTGGAGTTTTCCAAAATACAGGGAGTTTGCCGAAAATATGATCAGTTTCGATTTTTTAGAGCCCTTTCCTACATTTAAAGAAAAAAAAATAAGAAAAAAAATTGGGTCGTTTTTTGAGGAAAAAGTGTTTAAAATGCTTATATATTACGGAAAATTACCCTAAACTACTCATGTTTGGAAAAATTATAAATTATACTATTTTAAGATGAGATTGAACGACATACCTCACTACGGAAAAAATCTTTAAGTTAAATATTGTAGTTGTAAGAAGACAGCAAAAAATTTGAACCGTTCCAGTTTCCGAAAATTCCGAGGTATTAACGAAAATGAAACCTGCCCATTTTTAAGCGTTGTTCACGCTATCAAATGACAAACATTAATTAAAAAGGCAAGCACTCTGAGGAAATTTCGAATATGTAGTTGAGGCCACATGCAATGTACCCCAAACAATATCCATTTCAAACGCGTAGGGTCTTGAGCTCAGATAAATCGGAGAATATCAGTTTTGAAGAAAGTCGTCTCAACTATTTGGGCGTTAGCGTTGACCACAGACGGATGGACAGACAGACAGCAGACAGACAGACAGACGTTTTGCCGTTTCGGTTTCAAGGAACTGCATAACGTGGATTCTAACTACACCCTATGTTAGAGAATGTAATTTATTACATATAGGAACAAGATTTATCCACTTTTTCGTTTCCAGTCCTAACAAAACGAGTTTTTTTGCCCCAAAATCGTCGGTTTCCGCTGTAGCTTTACAATTCTTTCTTTTTACTATGTACGTATTAAGGCGAGAAAGTAAAAACTTGCGAGCTCGGCGCCGCTATGCAACCCGCAACACATCTGAGTCTTCTCCCTTCGACCTATATAACTCGGAAACGGTGAAACCTAGATCCAGCTTTTAGAGATGATGATCCTACCAGTTGTGTCATGTATGTCGCAATCATCAAAACGAGACATTTATAAACATATTACATTTTTTGTCGAAATTTAGTAGTAGCGAGTGCCACTTCTTGGCACAGATGGTCAGAAAGGTGTAGAATTTTCATTTCTAGTCAAAGTAAATTAACTATTTGATATTCTGCGAGATTTAATCTGACGGGTCTAAGTCCTTCTGAATAAACGCTTACCCAAATAAGAAGCAGAATTCCTACACAGAACCAGGGCCATGCTTATAATATAGCGCATATAGCATTTCGTATAAGGGCATGGTCGTAAGGTCTCTTATAAAGTGCGAGTTCGTACGGGTCCAGATAGTATTAAATAATAGATACAAACAAATAACAAATATATCTCTGCCTTGGGAGAAAGCAATGGTAAGCGCCGTTCTGGCCATTTTCTGGATTAAGTCATGATCGCATTTTTTCCTTATTCGACTATCCATCTACCTACTCAGTGTGGTCATTTCTTCCATTTACATGGAATTTTTAGAACCAGCTAAAATGCATCTCCGATTGCATCGTGTGCAGTTTAATGGTATGCGCAATTGATATGCTGAAAATTGGTGTTCAATAGTTCAATTGTGTGTGTAAAAGATCCTGCCATGTTTTTAGACGATGTATAAGTTAATACAATAATCTTTTAATTGCCGATCAGATGGCCGAGATCGCTAAGGCAGTAGTGCCGGAGTGGTCTCGGACCAGAAGATCGCGGGTTCGAGTCCCGCCTCTGGCATGGGTGTATTTGTGTGTGTTTGTATGAGTGTGTCGTCCTTTCACCCCTCATTATCATCATCATTTCATCTTTCATACCCCCAGAGCTAACAGCCCTGGGGGATAAAAATTGGATTCAGTAGAAAATACTGATCCCCCCCCAATTGGGTGACACATACACCTGCTACCGCGATATATGAGACTGAGCCACGGTAAATGCAGGATGTATGTACGCGTGGTCCTATGTGGCCTATTGGCGAGGAAGAAGAAGAATCTTTTAATTTTACCAAACATTAGTAAAGACGAATGAGTCTTTGAAATATGTTAACATTTAATAAAAAGTATGTAGTGTAAAAAGTTACACGTAGCGGCAATGTTATGAACAACGTTAAATTACAGTGTACATGTTACAGTATAACTTTTGCTTGAAGTTACAGTTGACAGTTAATATTTTTTTCTCAAAAACAGCTCCAACATGTTCTTTAAATTTTCTCTTCGGCAACGGACGCTTAAGAAGTGAGTGACGCAGGTCTCATTTTCGTGAAACCCTGAATTTTCAAAAATTGCAAAAGTTACAAATAATTGAGAAAGTATGTGCTGTTGTAACACACTAGTTGACCACTAATCATTGGATTGAAATAATCAAGAAAATTTCAAGGAAGAAATAGTTCCAGAAACATCCTATTAAGTTGGATGATTTTTTAACTCATTCATTTCGGGAAAAGTTTTTGACTAAAGAAAACTTGCCAAGGATGAAATATTTTCAATGTTAGGAAATAAAGTAGTTTACGGATTTTTTTTGAAAAAATTGGATATATTTACCGAGAAATTGAAAATATTATGTACTAAGTTAGAATAATGACATGAAATTTCGTTTGGAATACTAAGGAGGGTAATGCAAAATGTCACAGATTTTCCTGGTTTCGTAATCTAAAATTTCTTTGTTCATAAGCAAACCTAAGTATGACGATATTGGCAGCTAGTTCTTTTTCATTACTTCACTTGACTGTGGATTCTTTTGTAAATTATTTTATGACCAAGTACAAGAGAGGTAAGATGGAGAGGTAACATTTTCTTGCATTTAATTATGTACTAAATTTGAGAGACATCTCAAAATCTCTTTGGAGGCATTTACCATAGTCTTGCCTCAAGGTACATGTAATAAGACAAATCACTCATCTACAGGTGCAGTAGACAGAGATACACTAAGAAATGTGGTTTTATGGTACGTAACGGGTATGTGAACGAAATAAGTTAGAAGTGGCATGTTGGCAGTTGGCTGTACGTACCAACCAAAACTTAAATTAATTAATTCATTTATTAACTTTCTGTCTTCACCCCACCCTCTTTGTACAGTGGAAAGGCACCGGCAAACCAATACAGAGCCTTCTATCATGAAAAGGGTACGTAAAGACATAAACTTTCTACCTGTATATGCTCAGTAATAAGTATACCACGCATCAGAATTCGTTTCTTATTTTTTTAATTTTTGCTGCTGGAAACAATAGCACGCCTCACTATCGTACATTGCACTCTTTTTGTAGAGCATTAAAAATGCAAAAAAATGAACGCTTGATGAAAAACTTTCTGCCTGAGCTCAAAATGCACTTACAATACGGACTAAACAAAATAATTCCACGAAGCAACGTCACTCACTAAGAAATGCAACTTTTGCTTCTACAGGAAAATAGAATTTCTGAGTGAGAATTGAAGTTTTCAAATAATATCAGTAACAAACAATATTTTGCACTTAACCCGGCCACGTGGTAAATCTACACCACCATAGCTTCATGAAATCGTTTTTGGGAAAACTATCACTTGAGCCTTCATGTATCTTTCCAGAAGAAATTTGATCCCCTTTGTTGAACCAATATAAAATTTACCAGTTACATTTTTCCTGGAATGCGACGTCATTATGGTTGAGATGTTTCAGAAACCCTGCATATTCATTTACTTCGAAAATTTCCGCATAATGTTTTAAGAGTTTAATTTACTTACCACCAAAAACAAAAAATGTATGGCGTAGAAGTATAATCTATGCACGTTTTCTTGAGCTACAAAATCTCCATCTCACATCTTAAAACACATAGTTAATTATGAATAAAGGTACTTAAAAAACGTGATTAACAACATTTGAAAACTATAAAATTTTGCTCCCGAGTAATATAAAACGTATTAGCATCGGCAAGCTAACTACAGATTTGATTTGATTGTATTGCTGACAAAAGAACAACAGCATCGACATCTTTCTACCAGAACTAGTAAAAAATGCTTAACAAAACAACCATATAGTAAAGCTACATTTCTTGAAGCAAAAGAGCATTTGCTCAATGAATCACGGGAAACTGGACGACAAATCTGATCCAGACAGGGGTTATTGTTCAAGAAGCTGAAGTACAATACTTGTTATAGGCATATAGAGTCTTAGAATTAAACGTAGCAAAGTCGCTCTCCTTTCACCACTGGCGTTCCGGGTTCGATTCCCGTAGAATACCCGTAGAAATCCCCGTAGAACCCCCATGTGAAATTTGTTACGACAAAACGAGTTTGCCTACTTCACAGGGGTTAGTCCAACCTCTGTAAAGCGTCCTAAACCTTATCCCTATCCTTATTCTTTCCCAATTGTGGCCGATGGGTGTGGCCGATAAGCAGTGCGAGACGTGAGCGCGAAGACGCTACATGTCGGCGACATGTCGGCTGACTTGACTATGACTGATGTGACTTGACAACATGGCGGCCCCTAGAGGGCGATTATTAACGGAGAATTTCTACAGTGCGTTTAACGCACCTTAAGGAGTTAGGAGACGCGTTGCTTCGATAGGCTCAACAAATTAAAAAAAAGTGCTATTTGAGCAAGTATGGTTTCAAGTGCTCTTTTCTACATTATTTGAGGATAGCAGATTTATATCTGCAACAGTATTTAGCTCTAAAATATTGAACGTTTTTCTAATAGCGTTGAGATTGATTATAAAAATTAGAATAAGAATTTGACATACTTTATTTGCTTTGATATTGCATCCGAGAATCATTCTGATAATTTTTGAGTTGTGAACCTTTCATTAATAATCACGAAGCTACTCCAGCAGGTGCTTTGAAACAAATACAGTTTAGGTGTCATATTAGCATATATTTTATCGAGAATTTGTCATTTTTACAGTCTTTGTTCGAGATGTATTAATGAGATTTGTTAGTGAGCAATGTCTCATCAAACGCGATCATTGTTTATTTAACATAATTTCAATTATGAGTTTGAAACTTCTGAATGCTTAAGGCTTGATTCTTCCAAACGCTAGTTTGTCGACGTGAAAAGTTTTCCAAGAGCGAAGCAAAAAGAGAAATGGCCGCTGTCGGGCGGTTCCTGTGACCGCCGCCGGAGCGCTGCGCTCGCCTGCCCCGCGGCGCCGTCCGCGCGACGCCCCGCCGCGCTCATGCGCCCGGCGCCAGGCAGAGCTCATAAAGGCCGGGCTAACACTCCTATATTGCGCTGAAGCCGGCTCCGCTGGATCGGGATGAAGCGCAACGCGAGACGCCTGAGAAAGCGCCTCACATTATGCCGCCGCGGGCGGTGCGGATCGCAATCGCTACCAAAGCTACCAAAGGACGAATGCGTCGCGTCGCGCCGCGCCGCGCTTGGGAAGGGCAGCCGCTCTGAATAAATCCGTACTTCTCTACATGGGGCAAACTCACTCCTCGAGAATATCGTTAAATGGACCGTTTCCAGAATTGGTTTTTACAGTGATTTTTATTTCTGATGGTTCTACGCAAAGGATAATACAGTGTCCAAAATGTGTCTCCGTAGTGGCTGATCGGCCGAGTTGAGCTCAGAGTCAGCATTACCACTGTCCCTGCAGAGATTCTAACCGGGAGATCCTACATTCGAGTCCGGATAGTGGCGAGTTGTCTATCCAATCACATAGCTACGTCAAATACATCCGCTCTCTGCAGGAAAATTCTAGTGACCGACTGCTCTGGTCGGTGATTTTCCGTGGTTTCTCTTATCAATACCAGGCGAATGCCGGAGCAGTAGCCTAACAAACAGGTAACGGACCACCTGCGATCTTTCCTTCTTCCTTGTCCTATTTTCTCTCCTCACACACACACACACACACACACACTCCCAAGCACTCGATTGCTGCACATGCCGGGAACTTGATTGATAAATGATTCCTGGCTCATCAACCGCTACGGTCATTATTCCCGTAAATGTCGTAAGTGCAGTGCGTGATTTCATCGCGGGAGGTGGCGGCCTCCCCCGTTGGATGGCGAGATCCGGCGCGGACCTACCCATCAGATTAAGGGATTTTACACAACAAGGTATCTTCTACTAGCGGGGCACCGCCGCAGCCGGGACTAGCTCTAAGCTCCCGATTGATCTCCCGGCATGTGTGGTATGTGTGGTACTGTAGTGCACGTAAGTCTAAGTGTGTGTAAGTAAGGGCTGAGGATAGGACGAGGAAGAGGAAAGAAATATCGCGAGCGGTTAGTGTTACGATACTGCACGGAATTCGCCTGGTGTAGATCGGAGAAACCTCAAGAATCTTCCAGTCAGAGCAGCCGGTTGCCAGAATCCCCGGTAGCCGGCCGGCTGAATTCGATCCAGCTGGACAGTTTGTGTCGGAAATTTGTTATCGTAGGGACGTGAACCCTAAGTACTCCCGATCAGAGGCACTGCAGTGACATCAAGGCATACCCTGAGTCAACTAAGACGTATGTCGGGAGCTTAGAGCCTACCCCGGCTGCGGCGCTGGGGGAGGTCCTTGGAGAGGTAAGTGCGCCACATGTTGATGTGAAGATCAAATCTCACCATCCAGAGGGGAATGTCGCAACCTCCGGCGATAAAACATAATATTGTCACTAACGGGACAATATTATGGAAGTTGACGTACCCGGAAATATGAAACCATTAATCAATCGGTCGTAGTTCCTGCTTCGTCGCATAACTCCTCTTACTAGGGAATGGCAACGTTGCGAGAGACGGCGGCGGCGCTCTAGTCCAGACCTGCCCGTCGACCTGGATTCAGGAATCGAAATGTCTGGCACATCACCGGGCTCACTTCCTCTCCCTCAAACCTCCCCCTCCCCTGTATCCCTTTCCTCTCTGTAAATGACCTGTTTCACCGCACTAAAATCGCGATTTCGGTTGCGAATCGAGAAGCTTTCGCTCTGGGTCCTCAAGAGCAAACAAATAGATATTGTACTGAAAAATCCTTCAAAACATTAATCATAGTTAATAATTAACATAGTTAATAACAGTTCGAATCTTAAGATTTTTGCAACTTCGTGGTCCAGCGGTCGGTCTGTCTGTGGTCAACACTGGCAACTAAACCGTTAAGAATATTTTCTTCAAATCTGATTTTCTCCCATCGATCTGGCCGAACTATTGCCCTGAGAGTTTGAAACGAATATATTTAGGGTTACTTTGCGTGAAGACTCAGCAACATTTTCAAACTTTTCTCAAAAATGGCTCCAAATGTTTTAATTAAATATTTTCCTCGGGTAGTGTAAATGATGATATAATTTTCGTTGAACTCTTTGAATGTTTGAAAATTCCAAAATCACAAATAATCTGAGAAAGTGTGAGCTTTTCTAGCATCACTAGTTTATATTCCGATTTAAACATAGTGACACTTCAATGGCACGAGCTGGACGGAGATGAGGTGTTCACTGTCATCCAATCGGGAGCTTTGTTAATACTTAAATTTTTGGTATTGGATCTCCCATTGGATGACAATGTATTCCTTTCCTTCTAGAAAGGAAAGGAACCGTTCAAGAAAGGTTTCAAAGAAGAAATAATTACAGAACTTGGACGATATTTTGACAGAGTCATTTTTGACGATGTTGGTGACGAAAAGAAATCTTGCCATGGATGAAATATTTCTAATTTCAGGAAACCAAACAGTTTAGATATTTTTTGAATACATTTACTCAGAAATTTGAAAGAACACGTGCTAAGTTAGAACCGTGACATGAAATTCCAATTAGAAAACAACGAAAATGCAGAATGTCTGGGTCTTTCCCGGTTAACTTGTGATCAGGAAGTAAAAGATGTAGAGAGGCAATAATTACATGAATTTAGAAAGGAAATAAATTTAACACAGACGTAGAATAAATATTCGTAGTATTGCATTATGATATAAACGAACATGTTTATAACAAATGTTATAATTTTTTTTAATATATATATATATTATATATATATATTATATATATATATATATATATATATATATATATAGACCTTAAATTGTATAAGAGATAATATTGTGGGTGATAATACTAAATGTCATTTGCCCAAAAGGTGTGCTAATTTACTTATATATTAATGTCTCAGATATCTGACATAATTTTTACTTTCTTGCCTTAGGAATTCTAAGAAGAGAAAGTTATGTAATCGCGCGCCAGAAAACGGCAAATTTTGGTCAGAAAAACTCTTATTGCCGGGCTAAATTAAGAAAAAATCCTCTAACTCGTAATGTAGCCATGTTTTGTTGCTTCTTGATCTCGAAAATCGACTGACGGCAAAACGTCTATCTGTCCGTCTGGTCAACGCTAGCGCCTAAACCGTTCAGCCGAGTTTTTTTTAAAATTTGAAATTCCCCAATCGATATGAATTAACTATAGGCTTTGGGATTTTTATACGGATATTTTTATTTTTGAGGGTACTTCGCAGGAAGTCTAAAAAACAGTGAGTGTAGGCTTCCGCGGCCGGAGACAGTATTTAATTGGTTGCCCGGGTGACGCTGCGACCATGGCCGACGTTTCGGTCGCCATTCTGCGACCTTCCTCAGGGCGTAATCTCTCATTACGCCCTGAGGAAGGTCGCAGAAGCTCTGCCATGGACGCGGCGTCACCCGGACAGCCAATTAAATACAGCCTCAATTTTTTTTTCAAAATTTTCATAAAAACGGCTTCAATTATTTTGATTAAATTATATCGTCGGATGGCGTGAATAACGCTTAAGAGAATGGTGGTAGTCTCATGTTTGTTGAAATCACATATTATTTTTGAAAATTGAAAACGTGTAATTTTTTGGGGGCGTCTTCCTACTAGTATAATATTGAAGCTAGAGATTTGTTCTCAATGAATCAATACTTTTCTCAATCTCAATCAATGAATTTCTCAGTCTGTTCGGACTTTACGGATCTTTAAATAAGTTCATGTTCAATTTACAAATACACAAACACATACAACCAATACACGAAGTGATTTAATGGGCAGAAACTAATGAAAAGGAAGTTAAGGATACATTTTTACATCCAGTAATTAAATAATAACAGTATATTATCGGCCGAATTGTAATTATTAGCGACATGAGATGTTTTCGAAAAATTATAATTTTTGAAAAATCAAATAAATTCACCAAAATTATGTTTATTTCATGTTATTCGAGGCATTTAGCACTATCCTTAGAAAAAGCTTAAGGCAGATGGACAACCAGCTAGACAATAGATCAGCGAGCCAGATTGTCAGACAAACCGGCAGATTGAAGAAAAAGAAACCTTCCCATAACGTGTATTTCCGTTAAAATCTTAAAATTGATTTTGTGTAGCATTGCGCAACTCTTCCGTACTACGTATATTACTCCGTATAAACGTATATACGTATACAAGAAAGTATGAATGAGACAATATTTCTTTTATTTTCCATAATTTTAACTTAAAATTGGTACATGCATATTTGGAGGACACTGAATACGAATATGGTGTTAAACCTTACTTTTGACAGCTGTCATTATAACAGTCAAATTACTACGTGTCTATACCGCGCGGCTCGCCGCTGCGTGGCACTGAATGACCGGTGCCTGCAGGCTTCGGCAGTCTACGGTCTCATTTTCACACAAAAGCAAAACGTGCGACCTATGAGTGTTTTGACATCATATTCGTTCTCGCTTGACTGCTTTCTCTGATGAGGAAAACGTAACGGCCATTGTGGAATCGAATAATGAATGTATATGAAATTATTCATCATCAGGCCACGTCCTCTCTGTGAAGAAATTTTATTCGCGAGGGAATTTTAATTCTCATTTATTCCCTCCAAAAAGTGTATGTCTTGAATGTGTTTCTAAAAGTGAAGTGTGAGAAAATATAGATGAATTTTGCTTAGTGTGCAGCAACTGGAAGATTGTATAGTCCTAACAATACGGAACTGACCTCGCTTATCCCCGGTTCAGGACTCTGCCGCTAAACTGTGAGAAATTACGAGAGTAGTTCAGAAGGTTGGAGTTGTTACTCTTTGGTTCCTCGGATTCATTAATTGATTTATTAGTGATTCCGGGTGCGTCAACTGCCTGTAAGAGTAGTGCATGTATACATTGCGGGAGGTGGCGGTGATATTCCCCACTTGGATGGCTGAGATCTGGCGGCGACCTTCGTCGCTCTGCGGGTTTTCCCCAACCAGCTATCTCCCACCAACGGAGCACCGCACAGCCGGAATAAGATCTAGTAAATGCAAGCGTGTGTAAGGGGTGAGGATAGGACAAGAAAGAGAAAGGAATGATCGCGCGCGGTCTGTGGCCCGTTTGTTAGGGTATTCCTCTCGCTATCGCCTGGTGTTGTTCGGAGAAACCACGGAAAACTACCGACCGAGCATCCGACTGCTAGAATTTTCCAGGAAGGGGCTGAATTAGACCGATCTCTCTAGCTAATGTCGAAAATATTGCCACCGTCGGGACTCGAACACCAGAACCTCCAGGTCTGAGTCTCTGCAGTGACATCAGTTGATTGACACAGCACATTGGCCTGTCGTTCCTCGGAAATCTTGTTATAATTATTATTTCTTACATGTTTTATTACCTTGCGGCTTATTGAGATGAGTACTTGTGCTATGAGGAAAACAAGATTTTGGACATTTTAGTAATTAGGTATTATTATTATTATTATTATTATTATTATTATTATTATTATTATTGTCATCATCATTAATTTTCCTCTCATTAACGACTAAAGATGGTTGAATATAAAATCTACTCCGCGTTGCAACCAGCTTCCTTAGAAACAGATCTAGGGTCTGTTGGTGCCTCTACAATACTTTGCGCAAAATGTGAGCTGTTCCCAATAAAGCAATTCATTGCACTTTCCAATCTTTTGAACGACCAGAGAGTTTAGCCAAGTTCTTACACAAATTTTGCGGAACAAATGCCAGTACTCAGATAACTATCGGGACGACCTGTGCTTTTACGCCCCACATTCGGCTGATCTCGATTTTTTAACTCTTGTATTTAAGACGTTTCTCTGCCTCCTAGTTTACGACGTTTTGACCCCAAACCAACGTTTTGACCCAAAATATACTATTTGATCAGTATATTTAGTCCATGTCAACGTCTTATTCGTCTACCAAAGGTGCTGAGGAAATGAGCATAGCGAAATAATAGCATGTTGACTAGTATGTAGAAGAGGCGCGGAGTTATGCGACGAGGGGCTGAAAATCTCTTGTAATGGAGCAGGGTGAGCTTCCGCAGGAATAGATTTCAGTGGCAACAAAGAACGCATTCATTCTGTTTGGACAGGGGTTAATGGCGCCCACCCACTTCTCGCGCCTCGACCGCAGCCCCAAGGACAGAGCGGCGGAGGGGGCACGGGCGCTGGCTTTGTCTCCGCGTTTGTTTGTTTATTCAGAGACGCATCGGCCGCGCGCAGCGCAGCGCCGGGGCAGCGAATGCCGTGTAAACATCACACACGGAAATGTTGACAGATACGGCAACTCGTCATCGTATGGAATTAAAACGTCCGCAAAGAGACGACAGATTGGATGAAGCCCCACTATATGACGAGCGAGTTCGGACTCGACCACCGGGATGGAGGGAGCGCTACCAATGAAAAGGAATCAGAGTTGGGACAGGAAAAAAAGGAAGAAGGAAACCCTGGATGCGTGTGGAAACAAAAGCTCCTAGAATCTCTTGTTCCGAGATGTTCATCCTACCTCTTCATTTATTTTCAAATGGTGATGCCATTTTATCTAATGCACTTCTTTCCGAAATTTTGTGAAGATTGCCAAATGCGACACTTTGGTTTTGTTCACTTCTTTTATAATTCATGGAACACAGTAAATTATTCTGACACCATATACGAAATAATCATACAAAGTTATAATGATTTTAAATAAATGATAAATTTATTTAATACAGGGTGTGTCCCATAACTTTAGCACCTCCTATAACTTTTGAATGTTTGAAGTTATTGCAATGCAGTTTTCATGGAAGTGCATGAGAAAATGGGGCTAATTGATACGTGTATTCATTTCTATTTTTTCACTTGTATTTTACGAGATATTTGAAGGAACTGTATTTCAAATAGAACTATTTGCCATATGTTAAATAAGCATTTTTTGAGTAATTATGATTTTTTGCAACTAGTGTTTAACGTATATTTTGAATGTTTGAACAATACATTTTTTAAATCTATCCTGACGAACGTAAAAATACGAATCCAATGATATAGACATTTTCATATGTTAGATAAGCATTTTCTCAGTAATTTTGATTTTTTGTGACTAGTGTTTAAAGCATATTTTGAATGTAGCAGTCCGCCACACAAGGTCACGCAGCGCTCCCCCTGCTAGTGCGCGCTCAAGGAAGGGAAGGGATCTTAATATTTGAAGATGCGAAACATATTCCAAATATCCACAAAACTGTTGCAGTGTATTTAGTTTTAAGATCCCATTAATGTCCTGTGGTAAGACACCCCCTTTAAATGAAGTTGAAATAACAAAGAATCGTATGTCAATACATACTACTTATGATATCCGTATTTTCAATCCTCAAGTAATACGACAAATATGAAAATGCGGAAAAATAGAATGAAGAGTTCAGGAAAAAACTACAACAGTTTTGCGAATATTTGGAATATGTTCCGAACCTGCAAATATTAAGATCCCTTCCCTTCCCCGAGCGCTCCCTAGTAGGGGGAGCGCTGCGTGACCTTGTGTGGCGGACTGCTACATTCAAAATATGCTTTAAACACTAGTCACAAAAAATCAAAATTACTGAAAAAATGCTTATCTAACATATGAAAATGTGTATATCATTGGATTCGTATTTTTAACGCTCGTCAGGATAGATTTAAAAAAATGTATTGTTCCATTTGAATAAAAAATTATCTTAAATATCTCGTACTATTCAAGTGATGAAATAGGAATAGGAAATAGGAATGAATACACTTATCAATTAGCCTCATACTCTCATGCACTTCTGTGAAAACTTCATTGCAATAACGTCAATCGTTTCAAAAGTTACAGAAGGTTCTACAGTTACGTGACTTATCCTCTATATTGCAAATTACCTCAATTAAATTATATTGACTCATGATTAAACACATCGAATAACAATATCAACGTTTATTTTAGGGGAATGGGTTTCACTGTGAAAATTACGATGCGTCTGGTCGCAGCCAGATAAAAATATAAAGCAAAGACTTGAGAAACTGTTTTTCTTCATATATTTCTGAAAATTGCTTGTATTGCCAATTATTGCTGCGACATGGGCAAAACATCGACGGCATGCTTTTCTCCGGTGGAACACGTCGGTATTTTGTGCGGTCTAATAATTGGTCTCGTCCCCGTTTTGTACCCAATTCGAAAGACACGTCCTCGAATTTTCCTTCCTTCTTCTCCTCTGTTGATTAGAGAAGAAGTCGCTGTCCAATTTGTAAGCAACAATTTGAAGAAAATACAAGTAATTGACTTCAATTTGCAGTGAAGTCTGGGTGTAGTGACCTCGAATACAGTGAAATGAAATCACTGGTTCTGATTCACACCCATAAATAAATATGTGTCTCAGAAAAACAAAGCTAAGTTTCTGTTACCCACTCTCATGTAATTTAACTTAAAGTTTAATTCAGAAAGAAAAAGTATATTAACATTATTATTCTATATCGTTGCAACCCAGTTTTAGCTTATTGTCGTGAATATCCTTTTATGTGATTATCATTTTGCAATTATTTTCAGATTAATAAAACTTTACGTTATTGTGGATTAATAGACTAATTTGCACCGTATTTGGTAATCATTCTGCACGATTGCTTTATTAAATTAAAATCAAATTAATACAAGAAATGGAAGATGAGGTTGAATAGGTATATAAAATACCATTTGCCTTTATACACGAGGTATATTATTAATACGCCATATTATAATCCAATCTCGTTTTTCTTCCAGAATTTTGCATGTTCTTCTCAGTAATAAAAACAATCTCTACTATTAGAATGAAAACTGATAAATATAGATTAGTTAACATTTGTACCTTTTCAGTGCAACGTCCGTGAGAATTCTCCTCCAGATAGTGACTAAATTAGGTCTTGCTCTATAGCTAGTACCGATAATCTGTCACCGGCAAGAAACTGATCAACAAGGGCAACTGATCACCTTATCATCGTCATCCTTCTTTATTACATTATTGTTAAACGCAATTACACGTTAATACAATACTATGTACTACATCTGTAAATCTGTAGTTATTTCACTTACTTTTTCCTGAATTATAGTGCGTGCTCTTGTAATCAACTAAACGCAATTGAAATACTGTCATTTAGTTTACCTTTTCTCCACCAGAAAAAAAGAAATCATAGTGGTAGTTACATTTTCTGCTCAACATGTAACCTAAGCACTCGTAATAGGAAGCATATATAATATTTTTCTCTAATAGTATTAGGATTAGAGACTTATTTGTTTTAAATTTAGACTTATATTAGAGTAACTTATGTTTCTTCAAAATCCACTTAGACTCCGTTTTACTTTCAGACCCATAGATATTGCGCAGAGTGAGAAACATTGAAATATTAAATCTGCAAATAATCAGGGGCAAAATTTTAATTAGAATTTAATATTTTATGTTTATAACTCTCCACTATCTGTGAAAATTGAATGTGATTTTTTCGAGAATATTGCCCTAATCAAATAATTCAAAGTAAATATTACATTTAACTATTTTACAGTCATTTCTCGTATGACATGAACATTGTTAATACAATTTATTCTCACCGAATATGTTTGATTTAATAATTTTATTTTTATTTTAAGTGGGTTATGGTAACATCATCTTATCGAGTGAAATATTTTTGCCATCTGACGATTTTTTAAAATTAAGAAAAAACAAAGTCTCTTTTTAATTTCTAGATCGTGTGGGTAACCACTTGGATTTTTTCAGGGGGTTACTAAATGAGAACACGACACGTAAGGACAAACACAAGCACACACAAACATCCATGCTCAATGCTGGATTCGAACACGCGACCCTTCGAGCCAAGACAACTACGGCCCTACAGCCTTAGCAATCTCGGCCATCAAGGTTGGTCATCTGACGATTCTGTTCGCTATTGAGTGAATAATACCGACTCTTCGTAACTCTAAAACAACTACTTACCGCAGCCCCCGTGCAGAGCCCGCTTATGTCCTGTGCAAATGGAACTTTGTTAATTCTAAGCCGCACGGGAGCACACTTACCGTGACGTATAATATAGCGTCCTGCGAGTGATCGGCCACAGGACGATGAGCGCGCTGATTGGCCGAGTGGGGCCAAGGCCGCCTTGTACACTGCTGGCAGCAGCGAGCCGTGACAGGCGGACCCCAAGCTCCTGAAACAGCACGCCTCGAGATGTCGTTTTGCTCCACATGCGTGGTTTATGCATCATCGCGAGAGCGCGTAGCCGCACATACGCGCATCGCGTACAGTCCCTCTAAGGCAGACGCTTTTAAACCATCCGTAAACGAGAACACTCGACGACTCATCCGTTGGAAGATCATCTCCGCGGGAGTCGAGAGTTTCCGCTCCCTTGATCCAGCCAACTCAAAGAAACAGCCGCGGAGGGCCCTCTCGCCTTGGGCTAACGTTTCAAAGCGCTCCCCGTGCGGAGCGCCCTGTGCCTAATGCTACGTGCCTACATATGGATATACCAAGCTTTAAACGTCAAATATGTACTTAATGTCATTCGCGATGTGTATACACACGCCCCACCATGTCTGCATGTTCAGTGTGTATTCTGGAATAAATGAATGGGTAACGGGACCGTCTCGTACAAGAGGGAACTGCGCGGGCAAGGACAGGCAGAGCTGTCCCGAATAGGGAGGGCCGAGGGGCATGGAGCGCTGTTGGACGTACAATAACTAAACAAGAAAAGAAGACAAAGGAAGAAGAAGAAGAAGAGAGAAGTGTTTTTTGAATGAATATGCAGAAAAGAGTGCGAGATAGAAAGAAATGTTGAGGGATGAGGAGGAAGAGGGGAGAGAGAGAAAGAGAGAGAAGAGAGAGAAAGAGAAAGAGAGAGAAAGAAGAGAGAGAAAGAGAGAGAGAAAGGAGAGAGGAGAAAGAAGAGAGAAAGAGAGAGTGAAAGAGAGAGAGAAAGAGAGAGAGAAAGAGAGAGAAAGAGAGTGAAAGAGAGAAGTGAAAGAGAGAGTGAAAGAGAGAGTGAAAGAGAGAGAGAAAGAGAGAGAGAGAAGAGAAGAGGAGAAAGAGAGAGAGAAAGAGAGAGAAAGAGAGGAGAGAAGAGAGAGAGAGAAAGAGAGAGAGAAAGAGGAGAGAAAGAGAGAAAGAAAGAGAGAGAAAAGAGAGAGAGAAAGAGAGAGAGAAAGAGAGGAGAGAAAGAGAGAGAGAGAAGAGAGAGAGAAAGAGAGAAGAGAGAAGAGAGAGAAAGAGAGAGAGAGGAGAAAGAGAGAGAGAGAGAGAGAGAGAAAGAGAGAGAGAGAGAAAGAGAGAGAGAAAGAGAGAGAGGAGAAAGAGAGAGAGAGAGAAAGAGAGAGAGAAAGAGAGAGAGAAAGAGAGGGAGGAAGAAAGTGGAAAAGAAATTAACAGTTACCCAAATAATGGGATGTGCAATATAAATTGAAAGAAACTAAACCAATATAATATAACGAAAGATTGAAGTGATGCAATATGGATCAAGTAGAGCATTGCTGCATCTTCGAACGAACGTAATGGATAGAAAGCCTTTCGCCTCTCATTTTGATCGACATCAACACTTTTTCCCTCCTTTACGCAGCACGCCACGCCATGCGGAGCAGCTCTCAGGCAAATGAGATGCGCAATATCGCATGTCTGGCAACGCAGTCGCATGTCAACGCATGTCGTTTTTCACATCGTTTGCTCGTTGAATATTCAACAAAATATACCACTGCCTTTGTCACAGTCTGTTTTTCACCTTCACCTCTATTTATACAACTGTTCTTGGATTCATCTAGTGAGTTATCAGTGATTAAGTTGTGATTCATTTATTTCCAACATGCTTGCAGATATGATTTTTTATTCACACTGGAAAATGAAAAATAGAAGATTTTTACGAATCTTTGCATGAGATCTACTCTCATACATTAAATAAGAGTTATTATCATACATTAAGAAATAGAAGAAGAGGTAGTTA
Source organism: Gryllus longicercus (assembly GCA_038098605.1). Lineage (NCBI taxonomy): Eukaryota > Metazoa > Arthropoda > Insecta > Orthoptera > Gryllidae > Gryllus > Gryllus longicercus. The sequence continues at coordinate 170,576 of JAZDUA010000782.1, forward strand.
TGGATATTTTCATTGCTTATTTGTAGCTGTTTATGTCTCTGGATGTTCTTGACAATTATAGGGCTATTTCGTCCTTTCCATTTGAGTATAATGGGTCTAACTTTTTGCCGAAATTTAATTTCAACTTACACGTGAATAAAAATAATAAATTAATATCTTAACGCTGTAACATTAAAACTTATAATTGTATAAATAAAATAAGGAACTTTTTGCCGTTTATTAAACATGTAATTTGCATATCATATAAAGCTTGATGTCAAATTATAACATCATTTTAAAAGCTAGTGCCAACGGGGCTAACTGTGAGGCCACCCACAGCGACCAAAAACGGGGTTATCTAGACGTACACCAGGTAAGATGTAACAACCGTTGCAGGGTCTCTGAAAGGGAGGTTCTAGGGTAGGTGTCTTGACCGTAGCGAATTGCTACAGCTACGTCGAAGGGTCACAGACCGCGCGCGATCTTTCCTTGTTCATCCTTGTCTCCTCCTCTTTCAATAACATATCATACAAAGGTATTCTTACGAGCAGGAACTACCAAACATATCGGAGCTTTGAGATTGTCGCGGCTGGAACGGTGCCCTTCCACCGAGGGACATACTTGGAAGGGAACTCCTCGCGTATATGTCTGAGCTGGATCTCGCGTTCCAGTGAGGGAGAAACGCCGCCACCTCCCGATTGTAACATGTACTACAGACACGGTTAAACGGACCAAAATAGATGGCGCACCAGGAAATCCTTAGGGGGTACCCCGGTACTCGCTCACTCACTCTGAATGAGCTATTGAAGGACGCAATAAAGAAACACCAATGAGAAAATATCCAAAACTGAAAATTATAGGTTACAAGTAACCCGATGGTAACATTGACAAGATACAGCTAATAGGCAATATGGTCATAGAAAATATTAAATTTAGTTCCAGTAGTAACCTTATGAATTTTTTTCAAAGAAAGACGAAACGTTACTTGTACAATAAACTTATCATGTAAGCTTGCAATATTCACAATGGTTTAATTATGAAAACTACTAGAAAAGTTGCTTATGAATGTGTAAGATTTGATGAATCCGAATCGAGAGTTCATCTTAAAAATAGCATATTTATTGCGCAACATTTCACTTGCTGCAAAATGTTTCATAATACATAAAGTATTGCGAGTTTGGCTATTTTAAACACAGTGGTTGGCTCAGTTTACGAGCTGATACTGGGGTTAAGTGTGTGCGCCCACAGCGACTTTTAACCTTTTTTGCACCTTTAAAATTTCCTGTGTAGACAGCGTTAAGCGTATCACAGTGAACACAGTGACCATTTTCTCTCCTTAATTATTTCCTCACATTGAATTTCGGTCATTTCATCTTTGGATCTTAACATCAGTCGAAGCGTTCAAAAGCGTTTTTTTAAGGACTGCTATATCGTAGGTTAGAGCTCTTACTGTAATTTGCATGGATTGTAAGGTGACAACCGCGAATTCGTAAGTACTGTAGAAGACGTTTTGGATCCAAGAGATCATGGGAACGGTTGATCAGGTAATTAGATCGCCATAGAAATTTAAGTGGGTCCAGAACAGGATGAGGATTGCGTAGGGTTTGTGATAACGACGTAAGGTTATTGCATCGGGGTGCGCAAGAAATTCAGTTCCAAAACGTCCAATCAAAATGGCAGGTCTTCGCAATACTGCTCTAACCGATGCGGAAAATGGGACAACTTAAGAAAAACTGCCAGAATATCGCTTTTGTCCCACCACGAATTTCATTTCTATTGTCTTGGGTTGGAAACCATAGATTCCGCGGTGGAAAACTCATTAATTTACTCGGTATATCCACTGAGTCATGAGTGACCCATTTGTTGTGGTATTTCCTTAATCCCAAGGTCGTGTTCTCAATGAAAAGTAATAAAATGAGGTATAATGAACAAATTGAAGTGAGAGCTGAAATTAATACATCTTCATTTCCATGACGGAAGGTTAGCAAAAATATTTTGACCAACATATTCATGATTGATACACATACATTTTGACGTGTTTCTGAAAGTTGCGCCTTCAATATAAACATAGAAAAAAGTTGAATATATCTCCCTTAAATAGTTCTCGCTCAGCAGCGGTCCACGAGCAGACGTGCTCCGCAGCTCCGCCAGTTAGCCGAAGGCTAGCACTTATCGCAAGTCCGACTGCCCCGGCCGCTACTAGTGCCGGTCCGGGGTCAGAAAGAAGTGCATTTATTTGTGAAACAGTGGTGAATTAGGAACGTTTTCAACTTATCGTTCAAATTTACTAGTGATACAGTGGTGACCCGCACGTATTTGTGTACAAAGGTGACTTCATTCTCGTGTGAACAGTGGTGCGTCAAGAACTATTGAAAATCAATACCGCACATATATAGTGAAGTGAATTATGTTAACTGACCACGTCCCATTCGGGGGACTAATCACACAAACAACAAAAATACTAAATAACCAAGAAAACAGTGAAGCTTTCGTCAACAATAGTACGAACGGATTGACTTTAGAACACAGTGAAATAACACTGAACCTTCAGCAACAGCACCAATTTTTATTGCATGAACATCAACAGCTAAAACAAACACTTACAACAATTAGTGCAACAGAACCAACAGTTACAATTTCAAATACAGCAATATGTGCGTGAAAAAGAAACCCCAGCCACCGTCCTAGAAGCTACAGCAACTAACGGCCAAGCATCTACAACGCAGGATACGGCCTCAACCTTGTGCAGCTCATGGCAAACAATCCCGCTGCGTCGACAAAAAAGACGCAATGATGACAACTCTATACAACCCTCTAAGAAGACTAACAGTGAACACGACCCCGTATCATCAAAAAACAGGTATGAACATCTCTCTTGTGATGAAAATTTGGAAGAAATCTCGAATTCTGAGAAAATCAATGATACAACAACCAAGGGCAGCATGCAAGAACAAGACAAATATCGTACACCGCCTATTTTCATTCCAGCGTCAGAGTAATATCTGATATGATCAGATCTATTAAAGAAGTAATTAAAGATGAAGACTTCTCATATAAACTTGTCAAAACCTACCAAGATGACGCCAAAATTACTATGAACTGTGAAAATCGTACCTCAAACACCGGAGGTTTATCGAACGCTTGTTAAACATCTGAATCAAAAAAATATTGCTCATTATACTTTTCAGTTAAAACAAGAAAGAGCCTTTCGGGTAGTATTAAAAAATATGCACCCAACAGCAGACGTAACGGAACTTAAAGAAGCTATAGAAGTACAAGGCCACAAAGTAAGACAAATTCATAATATTAAGCATCGTTTAACAAAAGCACCTCTACCATTGTTTTTTGTGGACTTAGAACCTCAAAGTAACGACAAAAAATATATGACGTCGAATACTTACTACATGCAAAAATTAATTTTGAACCACCGCGTAAAAAACGAGAAATAGTACAATGCAAGCGATGTCAGTCCTACGAGCACAGTTTTCGGTATTGTACGCTTCCGTATAGCTGCGTCAAATGTGGAAAAAATCACGATAGTCGAACCTGTACTAAAACGAGAGACACGCCAGCTACATGTGCTCTATGTAGCCGTGACCATCCAGCAAATTATAAAGGCTGCGAAGTATATCAAAAATTCGTAACAGCAAGTATCCTAGTCAAAGTCAACACCGTAGAAATGCTACGCAAAACATAACTGAAGGCAACAATTCAAGTTCACTAACAAGTAATCAAACCATAGGAACAGGTAGACAGTTCACATATGCACAAATGGCCCAACATTCGCAAATCAATAATCAAAATGTGTCGAATGAAAATAATCTGATTTCCATAATGCAAGAATCATTTAAAAAATTCGAGTCCATCTTAGCAAAGCAAGCTGAACAAATCTCCAGCCTAATTAATATCATGACTGCAATAATGAAGAAACTATGAGTAATTCACTGCGAATTGTCTCCTGGAATGCCAACGGAATACTTCAACATCGAAGAGAGTTAGAAGTGTTTCTACATCAAGAAAATATCGACATACTTCTAGCGTCTGAAACACATTTTACCGAAAAAAAGCTATCTACGTATATCTGACTACGAAGTATATTGCACAAATCATCCAGATGGGACAGCTCATGGAGGCACAGCAGTAATAATTAAAACAAGAATCAGACACAATATGTACAAAGATAATGCTAAAGACTATCTGCAAGCAACCGCTATACAAGTATACGATAAGTTCGGTCCGCTCGTTATTTCAGCTATATACTCCCCTCCAAAACACAAGATAACCACCGATCAGTATATTAAGTTTTTTAGAACGCTCGGCACAAGGTTCATTGCTGGAGGAGACTACAATGCTAAAAATCAACTATGGGGATCAAGACTGGTAACTACAAGAGGTCGCGCTTTAGAAGGAGCCATCTCTACACTAAAACTCCAAACAATTTCATCAGGAAATCCCACATACTGGCCAACGGATGGTAACAAGGTACCTGATGTCTTGGATTTCTTCGTCACAAAGGGAATGGCACAGACCTATCACACAATAGAACCGTCTTTTGATCTTTCATCTGATCATTCTCCAGAAATACTGACAATCAGTTCTTCTGAAATCAAAAAGAAAGAAAGCATATACCTTACAAACAGAAAAACGAACTGGGAAGAATACAGCAACTGGCTTTACCATAACACCACTGCCAAAGTCCGTCTAAAATGTCCAGAAGATATCGACGATGCTGTTGAATACTTAATACAACACATTCAACAGGCAGCCGTATATGCAACTCCAGAAATGAGAGTGATTGAAAAAAATAAATACCCATCAGAAATACTAAAAATGATTAAAGAGAAAAGACAGATGAAGATGACCTGGCAACGCACTCATCACCCGGACGACAAACGAATACTCAACAGAACTTCCCGCCTCTTATCAAGAAAATTACAAGAAATTCATTCGGAGGAAATGAAGGAAAGAATAGAAAAGTTGTCACCCTCAAAAGCTACAGATTACTCCTTATGGAAAATTACTAAAAAATTAAAAAGGCCTACAAGACATGTCCCCCCTCTTCGTAAAACCGATGGAAGCTGGGCTAGAACGGAAAACGATAAGGCAGAAGAATTTGCAAAATATTTTGCAAAAACATTTCAACCACACCCCTCAGCACTACTCTCAGAAGAAAAAGAAATCATAGAATTCTTGGAATGTCCTCATCAAATGTCGCCACCAATTAAATTCTTCTCAACAAAAGAAGTCACAGCAGGGCTGAAACTACTACCAAATCATAAGGCTCCTGGACATGATCGTATTACAGGGGAAATGCTTAAAAAACTGCCTAAGAAACTCATTGCCCTTGTAACATCCATTTTCAATGGAATAATACGCATCGGACACTATCCTTCGCAGTGGAAACTGGCACAATTAATTGTAATCGCAAAACCAGGAAAACAGCTACAAGATGTTTCCTCATACAGACCAATAAGTTTATTACCTTCTTTGTCTAAGGTATTCGAAAAACTATTACTATTTCGCATATATCCATTACTTAAAGAAAATGACACAATTCCAGACCATCAGTTCGGTTTTAGAAATCGTCATTCTACAATAGAACAAATTCATAGAGTAGTCGACACCATCAACGGAGCTCTAGAAAATAAAATGTATTGTTCCGCCTTGTTTCTAGATATCGCGCAAGCGTTCGACAAAGTGTGGCATCAAGGCTTGCTATATAAAATCAAGAAATGTCTGCCGCATCCGTACTATAATATACTTCGATCCTTTATTTCAGATCGATTTTTTCAAATAAAATTCGGAGATGAAATAACACCGTTTCATCCAGTATTATCAGGAGTGCCACAGGGGAGCATCCTTGGACCAGTGCTGTACACGCTTTACACCGCTGACTTACCTCAGTCCCCAGACGTCACCACTGCAACATATGCAGATGACACAGCCCTGCTAGCTTCGCACGAAAACCAAGAAACGGCAACAAGAACATTGAAAGAGCACCTCGAGCTTATAAACAAATGGTGTAAACTCTGGAGAATAAGAATGAATGAAACAAAGTCCAAATGTATAACATTTACCCTCAGACGAACAAGAAATACTAGAATAGAAATAAACGGAAAACTAATTGAAAACGTAGACACCGTCAAATATCTCGGACTACATCTCGACAAAAAGCTAACCTGGAAGAAACATATTTCGATTAAAAGAAAGGAAGCAGAACTGAAAAGTAGACAAATGATATGGTTAATAGGAAGAAAATCTAGTTTAAGTCTAGGAAACAAAATTTTACTTTACAAAACAATACTCAAACCTATCTGGTCTTATGGAATTGAACTCTGGGGAACAGCATCACATTCAAATATAGAAATAATTCAAAGATTTCAATCCAAATGTCTCAGACTATTAAGCAATGCTCCCTGGTTTGTATCAAACGCCACTCTACATAAAGATCTCAATATCACCACTGTTAAAGAGGAAATCACTCTCAAATCTCACAAATACCAACACAGACTCGAAAATCATATTAATCATCTGGCCATAAACATCTTAGATAACAGCACAACGACAAGAAGATTGAAAAGAGTACATCCTCTTGATCTGGACCACAGATATAAATAATATTTTTCTTTTAAAATAATTGTTACTGTAGATATATTTTGTTTGTCACAATGCTTGCACTATTGTATGTTTGTTTGTTATTGTGTTTTTTGTTATTTCAATGTGATATTGTTTATTGTTGCTTTTGTTTGTTTGTCTTTTTTTTCTTTCTCTCTCTGAACTGGACAATTAGTTTAAAACCATTTTTAGAAAGAGCCAGAATTGTATGGTTTCTTTACATGTCGATAATATATGTACAATTGTATTTGCCGAATGTTCGTGTAGAACAAATTGCAAATAAAGCAGATGTTAAAAAAAATCTCCCTTAAATCTCATACCACAAAATAAATGGCAAAACCACTGTCCATTCTTCTTACAGTATCTTGTCCACGAACATTTTGCTCGTGAGGTATGTTGGCAGAACGCTTTGTGATCGCCCGCGTCTGACTGTCGACGACTGACAAATCGTCCGCAGCGCCAAGCAGGCACGCCCATCGCACCCTTGCCGCCCTCCGTTCCGATTCCTGCCTTCCTCTCTCGGTTCCCTCTCACTCTCTCACGAAATTGTGTCGCGGTTGCTGTCGCTGTCGCGCAAAATACCTTCCCGTAAATCTTGCGGATCTTATTACATCGTAAGCTCGAGACATCACCAGCACACAATGAGGGCAAATAAACGTACCTTTTTTTCCTTACCTTCTCCCTCCTCTATCTCTCATTCTCCCTCCTTCACTCCCACCCTCACCATTCTCTCTCTCTCTCTCTCTCCCGAGGAATTTGGGAGGGAGAAATGGGACGACCCGTTTGCCCGGTAGCACAATGCATCGCCACCAAGATCTGGGTACCGGAATCAATTTCCTATCGCTCTGTGAGAAAAGGTGCTCCCGGTACGTTTCACTAGAGTTCTTTGTTCTGATCTTCATTCCTCAGATTGTTCAATGTTTTTTATTTATTAATTGATCATTCCACAAATCGTCTAGCCATCAGTTCCATTTATTCGAAATAATGGGCACGGAGGTGAGTTCGGATAAGACACTAGTGGTGTTATAACAGCACATACTTCTCGCATTATTTGTAACTTTTGCAAAGTTCGAAAATTCAGAGACTTTAAAGAAAATGAAGCCTGCGCCATTTTTGCAAGCGTACTTTTCTCTATTTGAGGGAAGAGTAAAGAAAAAAAGACAGAGGTTTTAAGGATATAAAATGTTTTAAAATCGTCTTTATTTCAAACAAAAAATACGCGAAAAGCATTTTTATTTCTTAGAAAAAAATGTATATTGCCTTATTTAAAGATTTCTTAGAACAAATTTCGTTACGGAAAAACCTAATCAATTCTATAGTTTAGCGGTTTTTGAAAATACTCAGGGTTTACTGAAAAAAGAATCTGTGTCATTGTTATAAGCGTTCTTTGAGAAATTAAAATTAAAGAAAGAAATAGTTCTTTTTAAGAAAATATTGTTTCTAAAATTGCCTAAATTTCACGCAAAATGGCGTAAAAATCACTCATATTTTAAAAAAATTGCACATGATCTTAATTAACATCTATCTTTGAAAAACGGATTTCATTCAGAAAAAAGTTATAATTTCAGTAATGTAGTTGTAGGAAGATTACGAATATTGCATTGAACTTTCGCAAATTTCCAAATTCAGAGAATTCAACGAAAATAAGGTCCTCCCAATTTTTTAACGTCCTTTGCTCTATTCGAGAAACAAAATCAACAAATTTGGTGCCATTTTGAGAAAATTTTGAAAATGTTAAGGCTTAGTGTAAAGTATCTCAAAATCAAAACCTCTGTTACGAATTCGCAAGGCATGGAGAGCGGCCAGGTCGTTAGGGAAATGTCAGTCTTCAAGAAAATTCTATGAACAACATACGCGCTAATGTTAGCTACAGACGACGGACACGCAGGCAGACACAAAACGAATTTTGCTATAATCCAATTTCAAGGCTTCAGGCGCCGTCTGGAGGAAAATTCTAGCGGCCGGCTGCTCTGTTCGATAGTTTTCCGTGGTTTCTTCTATTAATACCAGGCGATGCTTGGGTAATATGTGAACACATGGGCAACAGACCGCAGGTGATCTTTATATTTCTTGTCCCTTCCTCCCCACTTACTTCCACCCGCTCACACACAAAATGACATTCATTACACTACTAACATATCGGAATACCAGTCAAGAGTTATAGCTTCTTCCCGGCAAGTAGGGGACATTGCTGGAGAAGAGACGTCGAGGAAGGACTTCTCCATGTTAAGGAAAAATTCCATTTTCAGAATTGTTGTAGGAAGAAACAAAAAAAATTCCTTTTCCACTTTCCAAATTTTAGGAATATCAGAGATTCCATAAAGTATGGGATCAGGGGTCTTTTGGAGCTTCCTTTAGGCTACCTGAGGAAAAAGTTTAATGAAAAATTTGGAGCCATTTTTAAGAAGATTTTGAAAACGTTGAAGCTTTCTGTAAAATATCCCCCAAAATCAAAATATCATTTCAAACTAGTAGAGCCTTGAGTTCATTTAAATTGATCGGGGAATATTAATTTCGAAAATAATCGTCTGAAAGGTTTAGTTGCGTTAGAAGCGTTGACCATATTCAGACAGACGAACTGACGTTAGCCGTCAATCGATTTTTCGGATTCATGAACCCACAAAACTTGGATTCTGACTACACAGTATGTTAGAGAAAGTAATTTACTACTTATACGAATGAACAAGATTTATCTACTTTTTCGATGACAGAGTCTCACAATACGACTTTTTCTGTCGAAAAATCGCCAATTTTTGCCGGAGCATTACAATTCATTCTCCTTACTATGTAAGTTGTAAGTCGGGAAAGTAAAAATTAACTTTAGTCTGATTTTTTGACCATATTATTTGTACAATAGGAGATGACACGTTAAACGAATGAATGTCGGAAATATTTCAATGAATACCATATGTTGGTACGGTATTCAATTCATTGGGTTCACGTTCATAAGGAAGTATGCTACTCTAAATTCTTCACACTTTGTCGAACAGTTGGACGATCCAATTAATTGTAAACAATAATGGAATGTGTATCTCTGAATTTTGCTCAGAATATGGTTTCAATGAAGGATTCTGATAACGTAATTAACATCTAGTATAGAAAAGTTCAATAGGCTTCATAATCAATATTTTGTCGAATCTGTATTTAACCTGTTTATTATTTAACCTGTAACACGTACTCAAGTTCATTGAGTCCTACCTAATCTCTCTAAAACAAAAGTGTTTCGAAAATAAGGAGTCTCCTGGCAGAGGTATCTGAGAACGCAACCTACCTTTTCCCTCGATTCGCCTTTTCGTAATTCAGACAGCGAAATGCTTTTATGGGCATTGAAACTCCACGTTGCGAGCTTCTCTATTAATACCCAGCAACCCTCCCTCCGCACACCTCTGCTGCTTCCTCTCCGCTTCTTTAGCCTCCTTCGGTCACCCCTCACCGACCCCCCACCTCATCCCGAGTACATCTTCGTGTAACTTTCCCCGCAGATGCTTCGCCGCACCGATGCTGCCATCTAGTGAGCGACCCAGAGGTTCCCATCGCGAAGACAAAAGCGGTGGGGCAAGAGGAACGGACTGGCAGCATACGATTTTAGGTCACGCTGACGTTCCTGAAGACGACCCAGGACAGATCTTGATGGATATTCATATCTTTACGTATAGTATATATTTATTTAGATATATTTATTAATTTATATACCTTCGAATATATATTTTTTCATTTACCTACCATTATTGAATTGAATTGATATTTTACGAGACTGGGGCCATCAGGCCCGCTCTTCCGTATGACCACGCAAATTTTGCTACGCTCCTTTCACCAAGTAGCGGAGAAAGGATGGGATTTCTTGGGCGACGAAACAGGGAATTTGAAATTAGCTCATTTAGGCTTGAGGATATTTTACATGCAAGTAAATCTTCTAACATGGGACAGCCGGCTTTACGTCCCCTCCGAAGGAAGGATATTTTCGCCCTTAAAAATCCACGGCTTTTATCGAGTTCGAAACCGCCAACCCACCAGTCCGAAACGCTAACCATCGCACCGCTATTATTATTATTATTATTATTATTATTATTATTATTATTATTATTATTATTATTATTATTATTATTATTATCATCATCATCATCATCATCATCATCATTATTATTATTATTATTATTATTATTATTATTAGTAGTAGTAGTAGTAGTAGTAGTAGTAGTAGTAGTAGTAGTAGTAGTAGTAGTAGTAGTAGTAGAGAGGAAGACATGTAATAATTTTTGTACAGAAACGAAGTGTTCCTGAAATTGAGGGATTCTTGGAAGCACAGAATCTACTCAACGTAATAGTTTTATTAATCAACATCTGTTGTAATATGAAAGTATTACCGTAAAAACTTTTCTTTGAGAAGTCAAAGACTTCTCAAAGGAAGAGCATTACAGGTAATTATCAAATGAAAGATACGATCATTATCTGTAATAAATTGAAGTTTTGTTTTGGAAGGAAAATGACAAAAAACGAAAACAAACAAATTCGTAAAAGAGTCTCTTTGTCCTTGCTTCCTGCACATTCATTAATTACAATGGTTTAACATACATTTTTATTAAGAAATTTGAGAATTACATCTCGAGACATAAACGCTACAAATTGTCATAAAAAGATTTGCACATCTTCTTTTGAAGGTTTCAATGTAAAAAAAATAATAAATGTAGCTTAAAATTAGGAACTTGGCACACATTGTTTTAATTTTATTACAGTTTTTTATGTTAATTATATTTAATATACCTCTCTTCACTACAATATCTACGGAAAGTCAAAAGCAACATTTAAAAAAGAAATGAATAGATGAAATCAGAACGGTATAAGTGTTTTATAAATAAAAAACACGTTTATTTTAGGCTGTATTTAAGTGACAACGTATTTTCGTGTTTTTAATGGATGATTAAAATGCCGTATTTTTAATGTTGAAACAAAGCACCACGACTTTACAGTAGTATTGACTTAAATAAACAGATTTCTCTGGATTTATAAAATGTCACTTATACTGTTCTGGTTTTCACCCATTCAAATGAAGTTTGTTGTACTTTATTAATTTTATTTTTGACACAGAATTGTTGATATAGTATTCTTCTATGAACTATCATTCTACTTGTTCGAATCTAGAAGAAAATAACAATTTAAAGCCAAAGAATATAGTAGAAATGTTCTGCGTTTAAATATTTCCAATAAGTATTATGTGTAGATCTCTAGGATGGCGCACAGGCAACATACTAGCTTCCCGTGGTGTGGTCGTCCTTCTGATTCCCCATAGAGGTAAAAGCAGAGTTGTAGCTTTCCTTTAAAATCGTCCCAGTTTCTCTAGCTGTATGGAATACCTCATGTTTACCATACGTACGCCATTTTACCCCTACATATGAGAATTTAAGTAGGTCCAGGCCTGTCGGACACAGGAAGCTAGCTGACAAATCGGACTATCGACCCAAAATGCCAAATACATGCAACATTAAGTTTGATGAAGATATTCATACCATCAGATTCTATAATATGCAATTGTAGTCAAGAGCGAATGTATTTCAGCGTCAATAGCTTTTATCTTCAAAATTTGTTTTGTCGACTTTACGGCAGCCATTGGTACCACGGCTTGATTTAGGTACTGTGGGGCACTCAAACACAACGTCGTGTTGGGAATATTACGCTCTAGAATAAATTTCTCCTGAATTACTAACAAAAACAATTTATACATTCAATTCCAAAAATTCATGTGTACTTAACATTAGACTAATTTAACATTTATCAATTTTTATTTTTATTTTTTAAAAACAAAATTTTAGTACAATAAACTATTTGATTATTGAATACGAAGGTTGGTCAAAAAGTAATGCCCGTCATTTTGTTTCTCTCGACATATTTTTCGGAAGAAACAGAAATTTGCACACAATATTACATGTTTATTCTATTGACTATTTTTCCATTAAATTTCCATCGACTTGTAGAGCATTGTACCAGAGTGAAATAGGGGCGTGTATGCCTTACCGGTACCAAGTCTTTTCCTGACAGCGTTGCATTTCCTACACGTCGGGTCTTACAGTGGCTGAAAGGGATGGAAATCGTAGAGAACTAAATACGGACTCTATGGTGGATGGGGAAGCACAGCCCATTTTTGTCGGTGCTTCTCTTGTTGCGACACTTGTGTGTACGCGTCCGTTATCGTGCAAGAGCAAGCTTTGTACACAGTTATTCTGCGATTGAACTCGCGAAAAATGCTTCTTTAGGGCATTCAAAGTGATGTAATAATTTGAAGTGATAGTACTGTCTTTGAGCAGACCACATGAATGATACCATCAATATTCCAAAAGACAGTGATCAGAATGTCAGGACTCGTCTGTGGCGGTATGTCCGGGGCGCCGGACATAACAGAGATCGCATTCTTCACTCTCCGAAACTCTAGTTCGTTTACCCAAACGTTCAACTGTACTCCTGGAAACAGCAGAGATGCCATACACTGCACACGAGCGTTTGTGCATGATCACAACAGTTTTCTTCTCCGCAAAGAGGAACTCATTCAAAAATCGGTGTTTGTAACGTACGTCGCCTACAGTTGCCATTTTAACAGTTCGTTAAAGAACTGCTATCTATAGGAGAGCCTTGAAACTTCGCTGCTAGCTAAACTAGCGCTGCAAATAAACTTTGAAGGCTGAAACACTACAAGTGTCTACAATTATTATTGCATGAAGGGGAAAATGTGACGCATTTACTTTCTGGCCGATCTTCTTATTTTAGTGTTAGAAACATATTTTATTTACTTATTTCGAACTTTTAATTTTTTTCGGGGTCACCGGTGTCCCCTATGCAACTGCTTATTTTACTTGTTGGTAAATCCGGATCTGATTGGAAGCCACGTGGCGACACTCCCCACCTCCGCCTCTGCGGCGCAGCCCCCGCCCCCTCGGAATTCCTGACGCCCGCGCGCCGCGCCCCGCGCCCCGCGCCCCGCGCGCTCGCTGCGCGTCAGACACACCTGGCATCTCTCTCTACAAGTTCACCTGTTTTGACTCGCCCTCAGAGCATACGGGACAGATTACACTGCGGAATCGAAGTTGTAATCCAGAGTTCTGATGGAAAAATGTGTCGGCTGCAGTTTGTCTTTTACGCTGCGCCGCCCACAGCCAGTCGCGTTGAGATTCTATCTGATATTAAATCAACGCTCAGGACAGATCAACTTGCCAGAGAGCGATTGTTATGGCGAAGTTTTCAACAGCAGATTTGTGATGAATGTATTCTTGCTCGTTATTCCCTGCTTTGTTGCAATGGCTTATTTTTCTTAGTCATGGGTTCCTGTTTAGAAATGATTTATTTCATTCGCGACAATAACCTACTCTAGATGTTCCATTTTAAAAATTGTATACAGAAACTACATATGATCTTGTTCTGCACTTTCTCTATTATTTCTATAACGTCAGTAACTCAATGAAAAGTATAAGTTTGGAAATTGCTGGGTTTTATGCATTCTAAGCACCTTAAAGCGAAAAATTCCTGTAACATTTTACAGAATATAGGCCCCCGCACTCAAAATACCTCGTACATCAGGTCAGTTTATGTATAAATAATATTTATTACTCAAGTACCTTTCACACATACCTTATTCGCGATGCAGAATGCCAACTCACTCGCGAATACTATTATTTGTGATTTTTGCTACATATCTTACTTTGTCAAATCATGTTATTAAAGGAAATGTGAATTTGTGTTGCCATCGCTAAATTTAAACATCAAAATTTCACAATGTGTGGGCCTGGTGGCGCAGGAAGTTGGAGTTAATGTGCAAAAATACGCGTTACATGTAGGCGATGGTTTCTATTCTTTTTAAAGACTGCTGTTTCTGAAACGACTTTGACGGGGAGGTCCTAGGGTTCGAGTCCCGACGTTGACGGACTTTCAACTCTAGGTAAAGAGCTAGGTCAAATTAAGCCTCTGCCTTGAAGAGCGTTCTAGCGGCTGTCTACTTTCATCATTAGTTGTTTTTTTTGGTTTCTCCTAACAATATCTGGCGAATACGACCACAGTACTCTAACAACGGGGCCACGTGTTGCGCACGATCTCACCTTCCTCTTCCTTGACCCATACTCACCCTTACTTAAAAACACTAACCCTGATATGTGCTACACTACCACAGATGCCAGACGACCAAACGATAGCTTAGAACACAACGCCTGCTTCCGCGGGCATTCTGCACTCAAGAACCGGAGGTCTGCCCGCGAGAGCGATGCGAGTGCAAGTAGAGGGGTGGCAGCTTTGGGGGACGGGGGGCAGCTTGCTTTTTACACTGGAAACGGTGCGGCTCGTATGCCGTCCGTAATGCCTGGGCTTCTAATGCAATGATCCATGCTGAGAAACTAATTTGCCCACTAATTTAAATGGGTTTAAGGGGCGCTGTGTCAGCCCCTTTATGAGGTAGCTTGGCTGCATTCCTCTACACTGGACTAAGGTTCTCAACAGTCATAATCGAGAAGTATGTTGCGAAAAGAAAGTGGGGCGAGAAAAATGACAATGTGGCTGCGACTACGCTTTATAAGCAGAATACTCGATGTCTCAAAACGCGTTTACGTGTCACCAGCTGATGGTGGTGGCTGCGGAGTTGACTACAAGATTGGATGGATATCTGCTTGAATCCTACACGTCACAAAAACAGAGAACAGACGAATGAAAAATGAAAATGAAAGAATGATCAATGTGAAAAATTAATATATATATTGAAACACAGAATGTGTTCCCTTACACTAATTAAAACATTAGTGTAAGTAATCAATATATATTTTGGACTGCGCGGTACGTACGCCAAGCGCTGCGAACAACGACGGGAGCGAGCAACGGTCGCTACCGCCACCGGTGCCACCGCCGGGAGGCCAGCGTGAGAATGTCAGTTACAAACTGGGCAGCGAGCACGTGCAGGGAGTCGTTAGGAGTATTGCGAAGAGAACAGACGTTAGCGGAGCGGCGATGAGTTCGGACGTGTGGCGAAAAGCTCGCCGTTAGCGCATGGACAAAAGGGAACATGCGATGCGTTCGTAAAATAATAGTAATTGTGAAGCAGTAAATACGTAAAGTAGATGATGAGTGTATCATTAGAATAAAGGATTCGTGTTGATAGAACAGTCGATCGCGCTCGTATTAG
The DNA here is from genome assembly GCA_038098605.1 of Gryllus longicercus. Taxonomy (NCBI): domain Eukaryota; kingdom Metazoa; phylum Arthropoda; class Insecta; order Orthoptera; family Gryllidae; genus Gryllus; species Gryllus longicercus. The sequence continues at coordinate 186,318 of JAZDUA010000782.1, forward strand.
TTAGCGTAGTGGAAACTTTATCGAAGCTGTGTGGTACGGAACTGAGACCAGCACGCGTGATAGGCGCGGGTTGAGTAATTATGTCCAGCGACAGAAGGTGATTCGAGAGAGGTGCAACGCCGTGGTATCAAGATCCGAGTCGGGAAGGAATCGCAAGGTCACCAGCCCGGGACAACCGCCACGCCATCAGCCGCCGACGGCCCACAGCTGCTGTAGAGGTCGGCAACCCTGTCGATACGAGCTATTCTACGAGCATCGAAGGTATTTGGTCGGGGCCCCGAAGGTATGATAAATGCATATTACACCTAATCTTGGTACCAAGGCAGAGTGTATAAAGGTGGTCAGATCATGTAATTAACAAATTTGATTTGCAAATAAATCTTGTTCATGATTGTATTTCTATTTCTGATTAACTTTCCCAATATTATACTAACTTATCCAGGGACCCATTCACGGAAAAGATACCCTCCTTTAGTGTTATATTGCAGTGAAATACCCGGCATCACCAGGTACGTCACAATATATATATATATATATATATATATATATATATAACACGATGTGTTCCCTTATACTAATTAAAAACATTAGCATAAGAGATTAGTGTTCATTTTGGACTGCGCGGTACGCACGACCAGCGCGACGGACAGCGGTGAGGAGGGCCAGCCGCCGCCGCCGCCGCCACCGTTGCCGCTGCGAGGCGTCCGTGGGAACGTAATCGACGGTTGAGAACCGAGCACGGAGCGACAGGGAGTTTTGGCCGTTACGAGAGTTGGGTCGAGTCGGCCGTCGCCGAAGGATGTGGCCGGCGTGCTGCCGGCGAGAGAGAGTTGCGGAGAAGTCGTCGGTAGCTACGGACGTGTGGCGAGAAGCTCGCCGCTTTGCACGGGCAAAGGGAGCACGCGGCGTGCGTTATAGAATTTAGCCCACGCAAGAACACTAGACGTGTTAGGTTGAGATCGGGAAAGTGATCAATATAAAAGATCAGTGCTAGAAAACAGTAAATTGCGCTTATGCTATTTGTCGCGGTGTGTACAATTCCAGAACTGTGTGTATTGCGAAGCTGACGCCGACACGTGCAGTGGCCGCGTGGTTAGTAGATATATCAAATGACGAAAGACAATTAGAGGGAAGTGCGACGCCGAAGTACCAGGAGCCGAGTCAGGAGGGATTCCAGAGGCCGCCAGCCGAGGCGACCGCTACTCCACCAGCCGCCGACTGCGCCCAGCTGCTGCGAAGGTCGGCGACCCCGACCGATGCGAACCGTAACCCAAGCATCGAAGGTATTTGTTGGGGCCCCAAAGGTATGATAAAACTCATGTTAAATTTGATCTTGGTACCAAGGCAAAGCGCAGAGGTATTATCAATAATGTAATTAACAGATTTGGTTTGTGAATAAATCCTGTTTATGATTGTACCACATTTGTTGATTAAATTTCCCAATGCTAAATCGACTCCTCGTAGGGACCCATTCACGAAAAAGATACCCTCCTTTAGTAATTTCTTACAGTGAAAGTACCGGCATCACCAGGTACGTCACAATATATATATATATATATGATTCCTTTGAAAATACCCAAAAATAACAGAAATATTTAATAGGAGTAGAACCAGAAAATGAAAAATCTACAAAAACGCTAAGGAGTATGACAAAGTAAAAGTGATCTAGGAAGATGAAACGGAAAGAATGGCGCTCTGCCGCTAACTCTTTCTCTTCTTCATTAGTTCTGTCATAAAAACACTAATCTATGCAATTGATAAATGCCGAGGGAATGATTTCCATCACGCTACGTCCTCGGTTGACTGAGTTCATGTGAGAAGACGAACCTTTCACCGCAAAGGAGCGGGTGAGGGGGGTTACTCCCTCTCCCACTGGGCCAGTGAGCGCCTGCGACGAATGGCCCTGCTATTCCCAGTCGCTGTCTCGCGCCAGCAAATTGAATATTCGCAAGTGGCTGGCGCGGCGCTAAAGCGAAAGAGAAAAATTCTATTGGTCTCAATAAATTTACCCGTCTAGTTCGGTTAGCAGCAGGCTATAACAGGTCGTATTTTCTTCCAAGAAAACATTTCTTGGAGACGCATAAAAATCCCTTTACTTCGCTTTGAGAAGTCAGACACCTTCCTAGATTTGCAGTAAAACGTATTTTACTTCCAAAGACAAGTATTTACATGTTGCTAAACTCCTGTATTTAGTAACAAACGTACGAGTATATATTTCAAGGATTTCAGCTCTCGCAAATATTCTCGTATTACATTAAACTTGTGGAATTAAAAAAAATCATAGATTAAAAGGAAAATGCGCCATTTTTAAGCAACGTTTGCTCCATCGAAATAATGTAGAGAAAAAACTGAACGGTTTTCAGCAAAGAAATTATTATACTCGTAACTGCCTTTCTTCGAGCAAAAATTACGCGAAAACCATTCGTTTTTCTAAAAATTGTAGACGATCGTATCTATAGATCTATTTGATATTTAAAAACAGATTTCATATATATTCAGTTAATCTAATCTATACTATCAACTATATATATATATATATATATATATATATATATATATATATATATATATATATATATATATATATAATTTTGTGGCGTTATGGGATTGTGCAACCCCATAACACCACCGTCTCGTATTTATAAACACCCACAGGCAGCGAGGATAGCAGGCGCGGAAAGCAGAGGTTCTTAAACGCGCGGCCTGGTATCCGTTGCCCGTACTAAACGAAGGCGAACTAGCGAGCAACGTTTTCCTTGTGAAGGGTTGAGAGAGGGGAAGCAGCCCCACCACGGAGAATTTCCCCAGGCGTCGGACGATAAATACGCGAACCCGCAAGCGGAAGCTCTCTCTTTTCTTGCCACCACTCGTCGAGTAAGCAGCATTTTGATCACCGATCGCCGAGCCAGTAGCATTTTGATCACCGCTCGCCGAGTCAACACTTTCGTTAACGTTAGTTTAGATATTGTTTGCCGCTGCAACGACTACTAGATAGGAGTATTCGGCGTCGAACAGACGTTCTAGTCAGTCGTCCGCGAGATAGTGCAGATTAAGTAAAGTATTCCTTCAATTAACGACACGGGAAGTAAGTTACCCGTCGTGAGAGAAGCATGAAAAGTTCTGGTTTAGCAAAGTAGAAGTAGCAACGAGCGAGGAACTTGCACGAGTATTCGGCGAAATGCAAGGGACATTTTCGCAACGTGGGCGTAGTTAGAGGCGCCGGTAGCAGACGAGGAGGAAGAAGAAACCGAGGACCCAGACGCACGAGGAAGAAGACGGATCGACTAGGAAGAAGAACGGAAGAGGACGCAAGAAGACAACGCAGACGGCAGAGGCGAATCCCGTCTCTTACGACGCAGAAGCTGGGACCAAGCGACGTCGACGCAGAGACCAGCGCACGACCATCAAGGCCAAAAGTGGGAAGTCCACGAGGTAACGGTTAGGGCGCGGAAAATAGGTCAAGTTCACGTCGGCAGGGAAAAACTAGTATAGGAAAGTGTTAAGAATTTGAGGACACGGGTGGCAACAAATTGCAGTATTATAGTAGGAGACATTTTGATGCGCTATTGCCTGCATAAAATATTCTACTTAGGACATTTATTATTCTGCTATTTTCAGACACAGTTAAATTGTAAATGAGAGTAGTGCACTTGCACACATTTTGTTTTTCGCATGTAATATTTTGAAGCAGGAGATTGTAAATTGAAATTATGGTTTCATGTGCAATGCAATTAGAATAGCATAAATTTAGATATAATTAATTTTCCAAGGGAATTTCCAGTGTAGATTAGGGTAATTATTTCAGAGTATCAATTTTGGAGTAAATTATATGTGTTCATTCATATGAGTGTGTGTTGTAAAGGTTTCTATTTGTATTTTGATCATTCTTTGTAAAAGTGTGATTCTATATTCTTAGTTTTTGTCATGAACAGATGCCACTAAAAGTTTATGGGTAAATTATACGCTCGTTTGTGTGCAATTTGTGTGATTTTATTGTGTCAAGAGTTCAAACCTTTCTCGCACCCTGAAGATCCTGCTCCCTAGATTTTTAAGCTCGCTTCACGAGCAAAATCTTGATAACCCGCTTACGGTTCATGCGTGCTGCTGTTGAAGGTGGTAAGTTTGGGTGTAGGTGGGTTAGTTAGAATATATATATATATATATATATATATATATATATATATATATATATGTATATATACATATAGAGATAGATAGATATCTCATACTATTGTAGTATTCAAATGTTTCAATTTTTTTAAATATAGACACAGTTTTTTACTGACGTTTTTGAGGTAATAGTTGTTTTAAAATTGCCTAAATTTCTTCCAGATTTCGCGAAAACGACTCATATCTTGAAATAATAATAATTGTGTTTATTCAAAGATGTCTTTGAAGAATATATTTCATTAAGGAAAAAAATGTATGTTCAATATTGTAGTTGTAAGAAGACGCCGAATCAATATTAAACTTTTGCAATTTTTGAAAATTCAAAGTTCAATAAAATTGACCAGCGCCATTTTTAGTTGTTCTTTGCTATCTCCATTAAAAATTAAATTGCAAATTAATTCAAAAAATTAGAACCAATTTGAGAACATTTTGAAAATGTTGAGGTTTCATGTTAAGTACCATCAAAAATATCTATTTCAAATTCGCAGAGCCCCTAGTTCGGCCAGATTTATTCGGGATTGTCAGTTTTCGAGAAAATCGTCTAAACGGTTTAGAGCTAGCGTTGGCAACAGGACACCCGAACAGATGGACAGACGAACAGACTTTTTTGTTGTAAACTACTTTTTGGGAATCAGGAGCCACAAAACGTGGAATATTACTACCTAATGTATTAGAGGAAGTAATTTCTTACATAAAGGAACAAAATTTATCAAATTTTTCGATATAAGGTCCTACAACACGAGTTTTTTGACGCAAAGTCGGTTCTTTGTGATACAGACATATAATACTTTGTATTTACTACATACAAAGTAAAGTAGGGATGCTACATTTCATACTTTCTCGCATTGTTTCTAACCTATGCTATTTTAAAAGAATTAGAGAAATCAACGAAAATGAGACGTGTGATACATATTTTAGTTCTTTGCTAGTTACTTTTTCGTACTTGACTATAAAGACAAATTAATAAATTACGTAGATAGGTGTATGATGATTTTACATAACTTAATGTGATATTTATAGGAATAAAGGAAGAACTAGTATTATTTGATTTAATTACAGTAATATTCCCCAAATCAATAATTCCTAAACAATAATTCTGTGGAAGAAGTTTTTCTTCTTAGAGACTATGGTATAGATTTTTAATTAATATTGAATATGAATAATCCAAAAGAGTTGAAAATCGACAAATTCGGGAACTATTTTTATGAACGGATTCTCTTTCCAGAAAGTGTCTCGACTGACGTCTAATAATAACTTTAATTTAATTACCATTGCTGGTTGTTTGGAAAATTTCAGAGATCATTTATATTTGCAACAAATCAAAACCACTGGTAAAGGAAAAAAGTTTTTATTTCGGCATTTTTAATGCGGGAATTCGATGTCTCGGGTGACAACAGAATGGGGCGGGCGCTTATGCAGGCTGATCAAGGCAAATCTGTTTTGTTTGCCTATTGCACCAGTGATACATGATTTAATCAGGTTTTACAGTTTTCATACTCTAGATATCAGAGAAAAATTACTATCCCATGGGTCTATCGCTAGAGTTTTAGCGATTTCGAATTATCAGCTGGACATGCATTAGCTTCTCGTAGATACCGAGCTTAATGTAATGGTCGCTAACTGCAGCTCTATTATACCGTCAGTGAATGATGTCGGCAAATTAATGAAATAAGAGGAAATAAAAGTATAAAAACAGATAAAAAGCTCGTGGGAGTAGTTTTTGATACAACTAACCAGGCAAAAACATTATTTCGAAATACTATTTACAGTATATAATTTCATGGCAGAATCATATGTAGGAAACGCACCGTTGCCCGGAATGTGCTTTTAACGTGAGCACGATGAGAAACACGAAAATAATGGAGAGCATCTCGAATACTGGCACTTCTGAGAAACCATTAAATTTGATGAAACATGTTCGTGGAGCATCTATATTGTAGGATGAATCGTAGTATCATTAAGATAAAAATGTTATAACCACACATCGTTTCCTCTTTTCCACAACTGACCATCACGGGGACCCTACACTGTCCGTCCTTACCAACTACAGCTTCTGACGTCGCGATCGCAAGGCGTCCATGCCATACAGTTAGGGGCGACGGTGGAGTAACGGTTAGCATATCGGACTGTTATACCTAAGTTGGCAGGTTCAAACCCGATCGAAGTCGTGAATTTTTTAAGGGCGAAAAAATCCTTCGTACGTCTTCTTTCGGAGCGTAAGTAAATGAGACTGTCCCATTTTAGTAGATTTAGTTGCACGCAAAAGATCCTCAAGCCTAAATGACGCCTCTGAGCCAAATACAGATTGCCTGTTTCGTCGCCCAAGAAATACCTCCTTTCTCTGCTAGTTGGTGAAAGGAGCGTAGCAAAATTTGCGTGTTCAGACGGAAGGCAACAATTCTATACAGTGAATCGTCCACTTCCCTACACGAACCGTTTGCAGGTCAAAGGCTATCTTCAATATTGTGTTGAAGTTTCTAGTTTTATTGTCAGTGGAGTGATAAATAGTTTAAGGCTCTTCTCCCTTATCGCCCGGAACGTTACAGAATTTGCTCACCTCTGCGAGAGAGCACGGCAAATAACACCGACCCGTGAACTGAATGGCATCATATTTATACCTTCAAACTTTTACGATCAGTTGATGCATTGCTATGCTGCCTCAATTTCATGACGAGACTCCTGCCTTCGGCAAACAAACAAAAAACATCTTTTTTCGTATTCAAAGGTATTTATTGACAAACACTTTAGTCGTGAGTGACAATTCGTTAGAAGTGTCGAATTGTTACGAGGTTCCGACCTACTCCCTACGCAATTGACATAAAATATTCTTGAGCGTATCATATATATATATATATATATATATATATATATATATATATATACATAATTTATAACGCATTTTATGACAAATAAATGTTTTAATTAATTAAAACACACCATAGTCATTTGAACTAAAATACAAATTGTTCTCATTTCTACCACTCGTTCTCGATTTTCGTTGGTCAATCTCGCAACGGACGAGACCATTCTGGGCAATAAAGAATAATTTCCAAGTTTTGTGAAGTTATTTATTCTGGTGAGAGGTAACATAACACACAGAACGTTTTCGGTAGACATTATAAAAAATATGCAATAATGAATGGATAAATGAACTAGTAGTGCTAAAAACTGCTCATACTTTCTCCCGTTATTTGTAGCGGATTCGCAGTATTATATCATGAATCCGCAAACGAGTTTCCAAACAGCAAATATTTTTGCTTCTCCCCAAGATTCGAAATCAAATCCTTCGAGTCAATAGATCAAGCACGTTACCGCTACTTTAGTCAGTGGCTCGGGATACTGTCATTTCTCTACGCTTAAAAAATAAGAATCTTTTTATTTATTTTTTACATACTCTATTTGCAAAAATTCAGAGAATTCAACAAAAATGAGACCCGCGCCATTATTTGTTCTATCCGTGAAAAAATAAAGAAAAATTTGCAGCGGTTTTTGAGAAAAAGTTTTTTATAAATAGTATTAATATATTGCAAAGTTACACAAAAACCAGTAGTTTTTCAAAAAAATATACGTGTAATATATTTAAGGATATGATTTTACAAAACATATTAATTACGACCAAAATAATTATCTTCAATTTTGCTATTAATTTTTTGCAAGTTCTGATACTACAGGGAGTTTGCCAAAACTGAGATCAGCACCAACTTTTTACAATTCTTTGAACATACATACGAGGAGAAAATTTAAAGAAAAAACAGTTTTTGAAAAAAATAATTGTTTAAAAATAACCTATTTCATGCAAAATAACGCGAAAACTACTCGTACTTTCAAACAATTGTACTCGGCCTTATTTCAAGATCTTTGAACCACAAATTGTATTTAGGAACAAATCACTTCTCTTCAATATTGTGGTTGTATAAAGATACCGAAAAAATGTGAACGTTTGCAAGTTTTGATAAACTAGGAATTTCAACGAAAACGAAACTACGCCATTTTAAGAGGTTATTTGCGCTATCCAAGGACAACGTTTAATAAATATATTTGGAGCCATTTTTGAGAAATGTCCGAAAATATTGTTGACGTTTCATGTAAAGCACCATTATAAATCAAAATATCGTTTTATCAAAATATCAGTTAGTTCAGATAGATTGTGTAATATCAATTATAGAGAAAATCCCCAGAACGGTTTTGGCCCTAGCGTTGATCGCAGATAAACGGACTGATTGAGAGATGGAAGGACACACGGACACGTTTGGCCGCAATCAATTTTCGGGAGCCAGAACCCACAAAACCTGGATTATGACTCCACCACGTGTTACAGAAAGTAGTTTACTACGTATAGGCATTCTACGGTACAACAGTAACAATTTTTCTGTCAAAAAAATAGCCCGTTTCCGTCGCTCTATTACAATTATTTTTCTCTATTACTTACGTAGTAAGGTGAGGATGTAAGTTAGAAAATACAAAGAGGAAGGGAAAGTTGTTGCAGAACCTTGTCTCGACGAAGCTTTCGTGACAGACGCATCAGAATATCAGAGAACTACCATACTCTCTACCGCAACGAGAAAGTCACACGAGTTTACGAACCGCTGCAGTATTTAATTAAGAGACGAAGTATTTAGAGCACAGCTGTTTGAAGTTTACACTGAGTTTTGGGACTCGTGTTCTGTTCTGCGTGTCGAGTTCTTGAAAACACCGCAGAGCGTTCTTTGTTCACCATGCTCATCACCTTTCAGGTAGAGTTACAAACGCTCTCGCCCTTTGGTAAAATAACCTTATTTACAATATTTAAATTCATGGAAATAAAGTCATTTCCTCTTCAAACATAGAAGCAGTACATATTTTCACAGGAATTCCCTGTTTGCTCTGCGCAACTGCTTGAAAAATCAAAGAGAAGATTTCGGGATTCCAAAACAAACTAGTGGTCTAAACAGCACATACTTTCTCGCATTATTTGTAACTGATGCGCAATATTATAATACTATGTGAACATGCAAATGTGTGTCCCAGCAGCAAAAACTTTTTTCCCATGATGGAATATGAACTCTCAATTTTAGAGTTAACACGCCAATCATGTTACCCCTGCATCACCAGACGCAGTTACATTTTTTTTAAAAATGCAGAGATTTCCTTTTAAATTATTTCAAGATCAAGTTTTAGAGAACAGATTTTATCAAGTACAAATATCTCTATCAGCAATGATGATGGAAATAAGAAAAACACAGCGATTCGAAAGAACAAAATGCAACGCTGCCTTTTGTATAAAAAATGCAAACAAAGACGAGGACGTCGAAGCGGAGAGTTCCTTAACATTTTGTGTTTATCATGGGCTTTATTTTGTACGATGTCATTCAACAAACAAGCAAAGCTTACAATGACCTGTCGTAATCATATCTGAAAACTAACCTCATACATCATTTCTGATTCACTCTCTACGAATGATACGACTTCAAAAAAGTATTTGCTCATTCCTGCTTGGCAATGCAGTTCGCAGAGGAGCTATCGGATACCTGGTGACTACGCATATGAAGAACAAAGAGGAGTTGAAACGTATTTAACTAAAATATACATTTGCTCAGTGTTAATAACGAGCTTGCAGAGCGTATCAAACCCGCCGCTGCGGTTGCAAGTAACAGACAATTTAATTAATTTTTAGAATATTTATTATTAGCGTGCGCAAGCGACTTTAACAAACTCAGTGCCGTGGTGGTGTAACGTGAGGTTGAAACACCTGATATAAGGTTGAGAAATGATACAACTTACAGAAGAGAAAAATGTGAACGATAGTAATACTTGTGAAAACAGAAACAGTTGATGGCAATATTTTGTAAGCATGAATGATGATTAAAAAAATCATATAGTATTAAAACTAGTGAAAACTTAATATTTTTTATTTACAGTATATTATTTGAAACGTTTTGTGAATGTGGGGTTCTAGTGAGTAGCAGATTTAGTCTTCTAAAACAGTAATTTTATTTTAGCACGGCAATGACATTGGATGTTTGATATTTGTTCCTCATACAGAGTCAAACTTTGTTAGCCCCAGCCCTAAAGCCGCTTTTAATTTCTGGTGAAATAATTACGCTCAATGAAAGGAGGAACGTACGAAACTCGGGCGTATTCTCTGTGTAATTTGGGGTCGACAAAATCGTCAGGTTTTGTCGGGGATCTCCCGTTGCCAGTGTATCTCAGTCCAGCATTTCTCCATTATCATTCCCGCATTTTTGTCTCTGTCGCGTACTCTTTATTTCATCATTCGTGGGTCACGTCGCAATGAGTTAAGTTGGTGAAGGGCATCTAAAAGCCAAAAATAAATAAATAGTTTCCAACATGGCCGTCAACAAGCAAATGGTGGGAGAGGGAAGATGTTCCCTTTCCTGAGAAGTTCCTCACTTCTGACTGACGCGAACTGCCTAGCTACCGAGGGTGGGGGTGCCCCCGCTCTTTTTCGTCATGTACGGCGCGCCCTCGAGGGCCTCTCCATGGCGGATGGCGTCGGACGAGGCGGGTGGCGGACAGGAAGGGAGCAGGAGGTAGAGGAGCAGTGAGGGCGCGAGTCTTCCTCAGAGCTGGCCTGGGGCGCGGCGTCGGGCGCGGGGCAGGGCTCTAATATCCGCGCGTCGTCGCCGCGCCGCGCCGCGCCGCACCGCGCCGCGCCGCGCAGCGAGCCACCTGAGCCGGCCAGCGGGGCGCGGCGACGCGGCGGCGTCGCTTTGATTAAATGGGAGGAGTCGCCCTGAAATCCTCAGGCCGGCGCGCGCCATCCCGCCCCTCCAGGCGCCGCCTCGCGCGCCTGGGCCAGAGCGGCACGTGCAGAAGAATCCCGACTCTGCTCGCTCGCCAAATACAGAGAGTATGGCAAAGCATTTCAATTACTTTTGACGAAAAAAGACAGACTTTTTCGACCTTAGACGTCCACCAAAGGTGGGTATCTGTCTAATTCTTGAAGATCATATGTTGTAAATAACACGTTCAATATTAAGATCTAACATTTCACCCTCCTTTCGCTGTAAGGGAAATTACATATATACATATATTGTGGTGTAATCTTCTCGGAGTAACTCGGGAATTCGGCTGTCGGTTCCCGAACTATCCAATAAATCCTTATTACTACTAGATCAGTTATTTTCTTGTTCAGGGAAGAAGAGTTCTTGCAGTCTACCTGAACGAAAAACTAAGAATTGAAGCATCAGCATTTGTTGAATAGATGAAAACAATCATATTCATTGAAACTCTTAGTAGACTGTACACCAAAAAAGACATAAGAAGACATAAGCAGTAATCTCTCTCTCTCTATCTATCTCTCTCTATCTCTCTCTCTCTCTCTCTATCTCTCTCTCTCTCTCTCTATCTCTATCTCTCTCTCTCTCTATCGCTCTCTATCTCTCTATATCTATCTCTCTATCTATCTCTCTATCTCAAAAATAAAAGTACACACAGAACGAAAAACAATGTGTACACTTCACACTCACAAAAGCAACAAAATATGGAAAACAGACACAAAAGAAACTCTTGAATAAATAATGGTTCCCACACTTACAATCTCTAATGTGTAAATTTGTTCAACAACTTCTTTTCTTTTACTGCCATACACTTCTGCTAGTCTCCAGAGGCCCATAGCGCCTTCTTGTGACACTTGTTCTGAGCAATTAAACCAAGGGTTGTTTGCCAATGCTCTCCCTAGGGGCGCTAGGCCGCCAATTTTTACGTTTCCAGTTCCAGTGGCATTCGTTCGATTCCGTTCAAAGATTTATTATAAATCTTTTCAGGAATTATGGTAAAATAATGTATTATAAGCCCATGAAAAAAAAACAAAAAGCTATATTTCATCTTTTGAAAATCCTTTAAATATTTTATGTAATCAATAAAAGACAAAGACAACTTCAAAATGTGTCTTCTGTAACTCCTGCAATAGACAAACATCGTCTTCGTGATAACATCTAAGTTATGAGTTAGAAAGATGCCCTTGCCCTACTCAGAAAGTAGTTTCATTAATTAAAGCACAACTATAAGATATCTATCATATTCAAAGTAAGAAAGTACTTGAAGGCAGTAATTTATTATTCCTATTACAAAGTTTGTATCAAACTTCTACATGAAAGGTTGTAAATGATCTTCCAAGAGTAGTTCATTTTCAACGTAACGGGATTAAACCACCCGCCACCGCTCCTGTCTGCGGCGGTCTCCGCGCGTTACTTCTGTTGATCCACAAGTGATGGGAATGCATTTTTTATTCTTATTCTTTAATGGCTCAACAGCATTTACTGTTTTGCATAGGCCTTGTGAATTTATTATCCGGTGCTGCTTCGGCATTCACCTAGAAGAGTTCAAAGAAGCAACGGAAACCACTGACAAAAGTAGTCGGCTTTAGAATTGGTTCAAACAGGCGTCAATTTCGTTAACTCGCGTTGGCGCAGGCCTTCGTGGCATTTTTCGATTATCGGCAAATAATTGGTCTTTCTGCGGTTTAGAATTTACGAATTCTATTTTACATTTGTTGTTTTATTGTGTTTAGTTTTGAATCAGAGGACCACAGGTTTTCTGTTTTAAAAAGTTTTTTAAGTTATTTACATTATAAAGAAATCTTTTGATGAAAAGGTGGATTATTTATCATCCTTGTTAACATATTTTCATCGATAATGTAATGTTCCAAAAGGTATACGTTTAATAGTGTTAGATTTATTCCTTTTCGTGATAAAGCTACAACTTTGCTTGTTGTCTATGCCATGAGCACTTCTTGTACCAAATTTATCAATAATAAATTAGGCGCAAATCCTAAACCTTGTTTACCTGAAATAAATTACCTATGTTTTCCTGCATTCGGGATTTGGCATCACAGAGAACAGTATGTTAAATTATTCGAATTATAGTTTAATGGTTCATAGTAATCTCACAAATTGTCGAAGTTGAAGATATAAGAACAAACAGAATAAACCTTTAGCGTAAAATCGGTTCCGCTATAATTTGGAAGACAATATCCTTAACATATCAAATTTGACGACATAAACTGCACCTCGTTTACTTGTCAGTTGCTCTAAATGTTTAGAACAACGTTTGCTTGTGTTTATATATTCCACGGAGGCTACACGACTATTCAGTGTATGTTAATAATTCAAAAAATGGTTATCATCTTACATCGTTTTCATCACTTTTAAAACCTTTCTATTGTCGACATCAAAACAAACAAACAAAAGCTTACTTTGAAGGTAGACGAATCTGTGAAGCGATTATTATTGCACATCGAAACTCGCGTAAAGTACAGTTGGTCCATGTGGCCACCAAAAGTCCGAACTTCATTACTGGAGAGAGCGCTGCAGGGCCGCGGAACGTGATGCGAATTTTCGCTTCCAATTTACACGTCGAGAGCGCGCGTCGCTTGTCAGTGGAATTTAAATCATTCGGTGCCGGAATTGTGGGGATTTATTTTTAAATGATGGAATTGGTCCCGACGCACCGAGGGCAGACAGTATTTGCGGCACGCGGAGTATTTGCGTAGCAGTTAATAAGGATGTTTGGTAGAATGAACTGTGACTTAAGTTATTTAGGTCTCTGATAAATTAATTTCTTTTACAACTTTGTGTATTGTTTAGAAAAATATTGTCGTGACTATTGAGGACTTTTATAGCTAATACCTTCATTTTTAAGCACCACAGAACGTTGTAATTTTATAATTAGTGTTCTTTTGTTCCTGCATGAAGGTTAGTTACTAGTCTCTAAAGTCAATGCAATGCATTCTAATGATGTTGCGAAGACATCGGCTAGAGGTCAACGCAACCTGTGTCCCTTTGCGACACGAAAACTCCGAAATACTAGCAAAGAAACATTCAAAGGTAGTACAATTCGAAAGCCTTCAAACTGAGATCGTCAGTAAAGACAAACTCTGCCGATTCTATTATGTAGTATGGTAGTAAACAAGAATTATAAATACATTTCACAAAAAAATAATTATTCAGTAAAAGAATTACAAAATATTTACAAAAATTACAATTAATGCATTAGATAAGATACCAAGCAGGCTACAAATCTACAATAGAGTTGATTAATATGTAAGTTATATTATTCTCGTAATAATCGGTCGTAAACATTCGGTCGTAAAAATTCATGTTCGAGAACTTTATCATTCACATTAAAATTCCAGTCAAGTTGAGGTTAAAAAATGAATGATGATCATTCTAAATCGGGATGCTGCACAATTCATCCCCGCTGACATAATATTTCACTGAGCAAGTTTTTGTGTACTTTTTCCAGTGATGCAACCCAGAGATTTGAGAGAAGGTTTCACCATTCAATATCCTCGGGTAATTCAATATTACTAAAACATAAATCCAATGAAAGAAATTGAGAATTACGCCACTTGATTATCAAATTCAGTTTTGATTTATTATAAATCGTTTTCCCAAAATTGCTTAACTTTTGTGCGTCAACTACTGGCTCACGACAAAAACGAAGTACAAGAAAGAAACATAGTCTACTATGCAATACTAAAAGAAAAGAAAAGAGAACAGAAAAGAAGAAAAAGGAAAAGAACATAAAAGAAGAAAAAGGAAAAGAACAGAAAAGAAGAAAAAGGAAAAGAACAGAAAAGAAGAAAAAGGAAAAGAACAGAAAAGAAGAAAAAGAAAAAGAGAAAAAGGAAAAGAAAAGAAGAAAAAGAAAAGAAGGAAAAGGAAAAGAAAAGAAGGAAAAGGAAAAGAAAAGAAGGAAAAGGAAAAGAAAAGATGGAAAAGAAAAAAGAAAAGAAGGAAAAGGAAAAGGAAAAGAAAAGATGGAAAAGGAAAAGAAAAGAAGGAAAAGGAAAAGAAAAGAAGGAAAAGAAAAGAAAAAAAGGAAAAGAAAAGAAGAAAAAGGAAAAGAAAAGAAGAAAAAGGAAAATAAAAGAAGAAAAAGGAAAAGAAAAGAAGGAAAAGGAAAAGAAAAGAAGGAAAAGGAAAAGAAAAGATGGAAAAGGAAAAGATGGAAAAGGAAAATAAAAGAAAGAAAAGAAAGAAAAGAAAGAAAAGAAAGAAAAGAAAGAAAAGAAAGAAAAGAAAGAAAAGAAAGAAAAGAAAGAAAAGAAAGAAAAGAAAGAAAAGAAAGAAAAGAAAGAAAAGAAAGAAAAGAAAGAAAAGAAAGAAAAGAAAGAAAAGAAAGAAAGAAAGAAAAGAAGCCAATTCCTATAATACTCTTCCAGACTGAGGTTGAAACAGACCAACTAGTAGTATCAAAATCCCCCACCGTTACGCCTTGAACTCCAGGATCTTCCTGTCAACGATTCCGCAGAGGTGTTGCCACTGGGCCATCGCGGCAGGTTCATTCTTACTCTAATTACATGAAGATATGAAATGTAGAAACCTACTGCGAAATGTATCCTTTGCAAGAATAGATGCCAGTTCTTTAGAGGGGTTCTGAGAAGTTTTTATTGTTGAAAATTCTCTAGTTTTTAGGTCCCTCTACTACATTTTGTAAATTTTCTTTTGATGGCTATCTGTACCTAATTGATAATGTAATTACCAAGTTACTTTTAAGACGTGTAGCATATTTAGTATTTAAACCTGACAATTTAGAAATATTGAGTGTTTCTTTATATTCACCTCCCGTATATACTATAGTATCTCCTTTAACATTTTGGCGGGTAATAATTCTGTTCTAAACACATTGACAAATACACCCGACAGAAACTTCAATGTTGCTATAGACATGTTTCTACGAGATTGAGTAAGCATGACTTTTACAAATAACCATCTTCTTACGTCCGCATGGATTCGAGGAAAGAGACCTCGAGCGCCTGAAGGCAGACAACTTGCTTTACATGTGCGTCAAAAAGATGCATACACAACCCATATTTTCTCACAAAATTTTGCATGTCATGACTACCAAAGGTGACTTCGTAGATTCAGTGTCCATAAAGTGAAAATAATATATTATAGAACAGCGCTGTGTCATTTCATTTTGGAAATTTATTTCAGATACAGCTCGCATTTATTTAGTAACCGGGAAGGTAACCAGCTTGCGTCCGTATGTCCGTCCGCCCGTTACTCATGGCTAGACCTCTTCCGACCAACCATTCGTAGCAACTGAGCTGGTATTCGGCGCGCTGGTATTCCGCTGATATTGGAACCGTAGTTTCTCTGTCACCTTTTTATTACGAACTTGCGTAGCACATATAAAAGAATCTAACATAAAAATACCTGTCGGAGATGCCTTGCAAGCATGTACACTGTGTAGTTGCAACAACATGTACCCTACGTCAATACAAATAGTCGCAGTAACAAAAACTACAATGAACCTAGTACTTAATTACGTCCATTGTAACAACTATGATAACGTGTTTTTACGTTGAAATGTATTCTTTTAATGCTATTTTAAGCTTGTATTTTATATTTATAATACGAATGGATGTTTACAATTTACATGATACAAGTCAACGTTTTCTTTGTATATTCATGTGTATCAAGATTTATGGACAAAGTATTTCAAAGAAGAAAATTTTGATTTCAAGCTATACATTCCGGCTACAAAATTACCACATCATACGATATTTTTAGAACTTGTAAAGGAAACTCTTTTTAGCAGTTAATTATTATGTCAATAACATATTTAAAAATTGAAGTCAATACAGGTTTTGAGACCTCTGATCACGAATGTTTTGGATTTTTCGAGAGGCATTGCAGAACTGTGGCTACGATGTTAGGAAATCTGTTGAGTACTTCAGCAATGCAATGGACGTGGAATGATTTACAGAATGTGTAATTATGATGTTAAGAGAAACAATTTGATGACACTGTACCATTTGTAGAAATTCACATTGATGAAGACTTTTAGATTAATTTTTAATTCTACTAAGGACATATGCCCCGCAGGATTCCTATAGATGCAATGAATGCTAGTGAATATTTGCAAAGGTTTACAGAAAAACGGCACTCACCAGCACATTGAGGGGCACGAAATGTACGAGGGGTGTTATAACACCAATATCAGAGGCATTTGTTGGAAAGCGTGGCGCCAGTGCGTGTTACTCGCCGTGCCAGAGGGAGCAGGCGTGTGGTAGGTAGTGGGCTCGTCTGTCGGCGTGGAGCGGCATCGGCGCGGGCGGGGGCGCGGGCGTCTCGTAGTGCCACTGCACGCGGGGCGCTCCGCGGCTCGATACGCCGCCGTCGGCGAGTGGCGTGCGCGCGCATACGCTCGGCGGCGGCGGCGGCGCTGGCGAGGATGGCGGCGGCGGCGGCGGCGGGGGTGGCAATCGTGGCGGCGGTGGCGCGGGGCGTTTGCGGGCAGTCAGCCGCGCTACGAGGCCGGCGTCGGAGCTCCGCCCCGCGCCGCCCTGCGCCGCGTCCCGCCCTAGAAGGGTTTCGTCGGCGCGGCGCCTCGTAAAGCCCCCGATGTCCCGGAGAGCCTTCTCTCTGCTGCCTTGCGCTCAGTGGCGCCTTGGGCCACGCGCCCTGCGAAACCTCTGCGGGCGGCAGGGAAAGTGAACGAGATTGATTGTTGTAGGGGAAATATAGTTGGAATAAACTGTTATTTTTGTTTAGACAATACGCGATATTTGAGATTTTGAAGAATATTCTCTAGTTTGAGTATTTGTCTTAAAACGCACGCTTTCTTTTCTTTTCCAGAACGAAGGTAGACATTTTAATTGATGAAGGGGACATTTGCTTGCTTAGTTGCAGTCACATTATTTAATAAAGGCTCGTGCACCCAATACCTGGTAAACAACACATTCTAATGAGGCTGCGGGTAGAAACCTTCATAAACACAAAATATTTCAAATGACTATGAATATGACATTTTTAGTGAACTCACCCTTCAGCATTTCATTCGTACAGAGATAAATGTTTTAATACAAAATACGAAAATATTTCTCTATTAAATTCCAGCACGACATTCATATAAGAAAAAAGAGCGACATTGATTGGTTTGAAATGCTAGAAAAGGGAGAACTATTGCAACAATTTATGTATTATTTGTAAATGAAGCGAGTGACGTATTTTCGTTCATATTAAGAGAAGAAACAAACTTAAATGATACCAATACGTGAATATTTTGACAGTGAAGACTTGATTAACGCGTCATTCTATATTGAAAATAAACATTGAAGTAGTGAAGTAGTAAGCATTGATGTGAAATGAAAATAAACCGTGTTCGCTAAAGTATAGCTTTCAGAACACGCAGACATAAAAACATCTGATATACTATGTACTAATAGTTGAGGCACACCGGTTTTGCGGATTTAAATGAACATACATCTGTAGCTGGTGAAAATTATGAAAATATATTTTCTTGTAAGGTTTATGAACTACAATGACTGCCTATTTACTACTAAACTTTTAGGATTGCTTTCCTTCCGGATTATAATAACCGATAACTACAGAGATGTTATAGTGGATTTTTTATGTTTTTAATATATTTTATTTTTATTAACACATTTTATAAAAAGTATCCTTCAGTGCTCAAATTTTAACAGATGCTTGATGTCAAGGGAAATCTGCTTGGGCCAGCTTTATTGTAGTGGTTCAGGGCTACCTAGGCACTAACAAAGCCGAAATCTACGAGCAACTGGTCCAGAACTTAGTGCAGAACTACAGTGCAATGGTCTGCAGAATGTCTCTAAAATCCACGTGCTTCATGCTCATTTTGATACATTCAAGAAGAATATGGGAGCTTTAATGCAGGAACACGGGGATTGCTTCCATCAGAATGTACACAATTTTGAACGCCGATACTAGAGACAGTATAATAAAAACCAAACATGACACGAGAATTATTCAAAAAGAATAATTATATTTTTACTTTTAAATTTCAATTTTCAGACATAATTTGGTATAGTAATTATTCCCCAAAGACATAAATTGTGTTACATAGGTACAAGTATGTATGTATGTATATGTATACATATACATGCATACATACTTATGCACTGAATTAAATAAAAAACACAGCCTCGCTTGTCAAGCGATGCTATGCCACAGATAACACCATAAGTAAAGTCAGAGAGGTCTTAAAACGATTCACTCATGGAAACCATAATATAAGCCGAGGCCACGGAGTCGCAATTTTAAATTATATAGATTCGGACCAAGAGAGAAGACCATAGGGCGACTGTGTAATTATTTTTCAAGTCACAATATTATCAGGTATCAGAATCGATTGTGATTAGCGAATTGTGAAAAAAATAATTAATTAATAAAATTTGTTTCAACAAAAATATTTGGGTTGGAAGAATTCTTCGTAATTGCTAGTTGCTAAAGCAAACGCATTATGGGGAGCGTTCCACGTGACCTAGATAATATTTTTTATATAGTTTTCTCTTCCTTAGTTCTTACCAATCAATTAATAAATATTATGTAGTGTGGGAATCATTAGAATACCAAACTCGGCGACTAGACGGCAGCAATAAGTATAGTCGTAGAGGAGGCCTACAAAAACCCAGGTATCCAACAAACCGCTGATGGCTTCATTAAAAAAGTTCCTCTTTCTCGAAATTCAAGCGAAGTGTTCTAAAACGTCTCAGAACAGAGCTCAACGACGGAAATTTCACCCGGGTTATCAAGAGATGGGCAGCACCGCTAATGAGGAGCATCGCTGAAATAATAGACTGGACGCAAGCAGAGCTAGATAATATGGATCCTCAACTCGAGGAAACTATTGACAGTTCATCTCCCTCTCCAACTGCGCGGCGACATCGATAGACTATACCTCCAGCATATTAGAAGGGCGTGGACTTCAGCAGGTAACCGAGACTTCATTCAGACC
Source organism: Gryllus longicercus (assembly GCA_038098605.1). Classification (NCBI taxonomy): domain Eukaryota; kingdom Metazoa; phylum Arthropoda; class Insecta; order Orthoptera; family Gryllidae; genus Gryllus; species Gryllus longicercus. Next base: position 206,214 of record JAZDUA010000782.1, read on the forward strand.
TACGAACACTGAGAGAATACATGCAAAATTCAAGGGAGAATTGACTCACGGAAGTTCGTAATTAGTGCTTCCTTAAGCCGGGAAGCGCGTATTTGAACCATAGCGAAGAAACTACAGGAATGCCGAATAATATGACATGGCAGGTCTCTTCAAGGACAATATTTTTGGGACATGGAAGGTAAAGGAGACAGTACTTTGACTTGGGAGCAATGGCTTGAGGACGTCCTCTTAAGAAACACGTCTTAAGTCTGGTCCTAGCAAACCTAGAATGGATCCTAAATACTAATGCCATACAAGTCAAAGTAAAACTACCGATGACGGCAAGTATATTGTGTAAATAAGACAAAATAGTCAATAATCTAATAGTTGCACGCCGCCCAGAACGAAATGTCGCCGAGTCAAAATAGGATCTGTACAAAAAGTATGGTTTGCAGGCAACGGATCACTGGTGAAAGGAAAACCCTTACACCATCAATAGGAACATATTCTTGGATTTCAAGTACCGGACATCCATCGGTTGGTTCATAACATGATAGACCTCATCATTATTGAAGAGAACAAAGTTTGGATAGTGAGCATGGCTGCTGCAGCAGAACCAGAGAGGAGAATTAAAAAGAAAAAAAATGTGAATATCGAGATCGCCAGATTATGGTGGAAAGACTGAAAACGGAGGGTCACAATTGTCCCGAAAGTTACTGGGGCCGTACGAATCAATCGCAGAAACCTAGCCGAAACACTTGATAATCCTAGGTTTTATTAGGACTTTAGGTAATGAAATTCAAAAATTGTTACGGGTTAATAAAATACTCCTCCCCTCCTAGGACTACCACTACCACTACTATTGCTACTAACACCACTACCTCTACCATCACCACCACCTCCACTATCACTACTACTACTAATATTAATTTTATATCGTCCAATTTTTCCAATTTAAGCGGAAGAACTATAATAAAATAAAACAAATGTATTACATAATTGAGTAATATTATTTCTCAGCGTAAAAAATCGTTCATCAGTTACACCAATTAATTGACATGTTTGTGCCTAATGCATAGAAAAGATTTCTTTTCACAAAGTGAACAAGTTAAGAGAAGAGAATTGATTGCGTCTAGCATTGTTAAATTTCATTCTAATATTTTCTAAGTGCGCGAAAACACAAGAGTGGAAAACACAAATGGAAATATTGCGACATGAAAAACATTTCAATGTCACTGCTAGTTGCAATGAACAACGTTCCACCCTTTCGTTTCCGATGCAAAATGAAAGCGTGGGTCCAGCTGAGTTATCTCAGAGCCAGCACTACCGTTATATCTGCAGTGATATAGAGCGGGAAAACCTAGGGTTTGAGTCCAGACAGTGGATGATTTCGACACTAGCTATACAGCTAGGTGGACTTCAGCCGCTGCCTGCATAAGAATTCTGACGGCTGGCTACTCTGATCGGTAGTTTTCCGAGATTACTCTTATCAATACTAGGCGAATGACGGAGCAGTTCCCTCGCAAACGCGCCAGCAGTGCATGGGATCTTTTCTTCCTGTTTCTTGTCTTATCCTATCCTCTTACACAGTCACACTCACACACACACACACACACACACTTACTTTACTACTCTACCACATATATCGGAGATTTAGAGCTTGTACTGCCTGGGGCGGTGCACCTCAGGGATAGGTACCTGGAGGAGGCGACAATCCAGCGGGGGAGGAACACAGCCACCTTCTTAACATATAATTTTTTACACTAACGAGCCCAATGAACATAGAAGATGACGTACTGAGAAACGTCAATCAATCAATCAATCAATCAACGAAAGCGCGAAAGCGTGAAATGCCTAAACGTCAAGCGGCTTGTCTAATTGGGGGCTGGTCGAATGTAAAAATTGGGACCAGTCTGTCGCCGTGACCCGCTGGATTTGCACGCGTGCCACTCGGCTTTCACTAGACAACAGCTGATCGCTCGAGAGCCTTCTCGCCCCCTAGCTGACTTGTCAAGCAGAGGGACACACAGGTTGCCCGCATGTAAGGTCTGAGCAGGGCACGCACAGTGGACAGCTCGCTGGAGCTGCTCGGATCGAATTGACAATTGACAAAAGACAGCGGTTGCCGGTGTCTCATCTAATATTATCAATAGATTTATATTTGTTCTTTGTGTGCATGGGTCACTTAACAATACATGCGTGTCTTGGCTTAAATGTTAAGTTAAAAATCTACAGTCACTTATGTTCAAGTAAAAATTCGCTCTAAGAGAACCTCTGAGTTATGTACCTCAATTTTGTATTTGCATTTTTTGAGAAATTTTGGAAAGAATATCTACATTTTCTTCTTCAGTAGGTGGATTCTTCCAAGACTCTAAGCTACTAGGATGATGCTGGATCATTTTATAAGTTTTCTTGGAAGTTCTAGTATGTGAAAGCAATTCAGTTTATTTGTAAGATTATTCCCTAAATTCACATCGCTCATAGAAGATTAATTTATTGATCTTTCCGAGCATCTCATCTGCAATGGTAATTAATCCAGTTACTGTAGTCAATGTTTTATCGCTGGAGGTGGTGGTGTACCACCCCGCTGAATGGTGAGACCCGGCGCCGTCCTACGCGTTGGCTTGCGGAGGATTCCTCCCAACAGTTATCTATAGGCTTTCGAATGGCCTCCAGCCACGCGTGGTTCGTCACCGATTTGTTAGGGTACGGCTTCAGAATTCGCTTGTTATTGATTGAAAAAACACATAAAAATTTCCAATGAGACAACTAGCCACTAGAATTCTCCCTTAGTCAAGGGTTGAATTTGACGTAGGTTTGTAGCTAGAGTCGAAAATTTGCCACCGTTGGGACTTGAACCTATGACCTCCCGACCAGAATCGCAGCGAAGACAGATGGAATGCTGGCTCGGATATTGACTCAGCCGGTATAATACGTTAAATATTCTATAATCTACTCTTGGTGGCAGCCAGCTTCCTATGGAGAAATCGTGACGGTGCACTGTTCGAAAAATGGTACAGGATCAATTTTGTTTTTTCTCTTTAAACACTCTGTGCGAAAAGAGCACGAAATATTCAATTGAATGCTAGAAAGCAATTTTCATTTAAAGTATTGAAATTTTAGAAATATACATATTTTTATACTCCGGCTCTCCGTTTGGTTTGGAGATTATCAAGTGATGACTGAAGTGTTAGTCTGCTCTATGTTGTAATGTTCTAAGATTACGTTAACGTTACAAGTGATACGAGAATGTGAATTTCAGAATTACTAGGTTAACGCATAATCGTATCAATATGTTCTCTGATAATGTGTTATCCCATGATCTTTTTATTTTCTCTTATCATACACGGTTTACTTGCGTTTCTATTTGAAAATGAATACTCTAATTATTCAATTTAATTTTATATTATTTGAAAGCAAACAACAAAATTGCTATAAAAATTAAAATGTTTAATGCAAATGAAAATCATAATTTTAATCCACTTATATAGTATTCGCGGGTGTAATGTATCGGATATTCATTACTCATAATTTTTCATATCTAAAGTTCATGAAAATTAAAATAGGACCGCATTTACATTGATAGAGTGCTTTGAACTGTAGTTATAATGAAGGATTTTACCTCTCATTTCGTAAATTTATTTGATGAATAAAAGTCACATATACATTTGAAAAGCATTAATAATTAATAATATGTGCATCTTTTGGAAATGGTGGTGATTGAACTTCAGAATTTCATTACATTTCTTTCAATAACTTTTTTCCTCGCCATAGAACGTACTTATGTATTAAAGAAAAAATAATGCTAGGATAAAAATCGGCGATTGTTCGACAGAAAAACTGGTATCGAAAAAGTTAATAAATCTTGTTCCCGTATATAGTAAGTTACTTCCTCTAACACGTTGAATAGTCATAAGTCACGTTTCGTGGTTCTTCATAGCGGATCACTGGTGAAAATAGCATATAATTTCTCACATCATTCACGTTATTTGAAACGGATACGCTTTATAATAATACTACATACTGCCGGAAAAAGTGTTTCCAATCGGGAATTTTGTTCTCCGGTGGGATTCGAATTCAGGTTCTTGGAGTAAGCATACTTTATATCACTCCTATAGCAACAAAGTCATAGCTAAACACAACGTTGAACATTTATATTTGCAATGTTAAAGGAAATCAGAGATTTTTATTTACATTATTTCAACACCTAGTTCCAAAGCAAGATTTCATGTCCCTATTAATTTTTTGTTTGAAAGTTTTGAAAATCCAAGAGAGATCACCGTACGTGTGTGCTATTATTTCAGCGTACTTCCCTCAATCTGAAGAATGAAAATAAATAAATTGGAGTAGTTTTTGAGATTTTCTACGTATGTAAGTACGTAGTATGGCAATAATGTAAATTTGTAGGCTTACAAGTAATTCCATATTTTTTCCCACTCATCCTTTGAGAACATACGAACATACGGCCAACTAGGTCCACATTTTAAAGACTTTTGTATTGTCTCTCTTATTATCTAAAATTTTTCACAAAACGTTGCACCACTATAAAGAAGTCTTTTTATTTATTTGTTAATCAAGAATAATTGTTTTGTTGCTTATTACAGTAGAGAAGAATGAAGACATACTCACTATCTCAAGCTGGGGTGGCTTGGGTGCTCTATCACCTTGATATTTTCCCTTGGGAAAACATGTCTCCCTGCTGACAATAGCTATAGTCTGCTAACTGTATTCACAAACATTTATTAGAGCTAATTATTCTTCAATTTCTACAGTATAAATCTGTCTAATTCACTCTCATTTTTGTTAGTTTATCTTTCTCAATAACACTTCAGGTGAATTATAGATCCCATCTTTCTGTTCTGACAACTTCCAATATTAACAATTATTCCATAGTTTTCTCTTTCATTCTTATCAGAAATTGCAATAATCTGACACACTTTTCCCCCTCAAATGTGATTGAAACAAAAACTATTTCACAGTGTCTACATAGTCCGTCTAGCGGATTTGTAGAGTATGTACAGCATGTTTGTCTTTCCTCGAAGTGGTGCAAAATCGTCGATTTTAGAAACTTCTGACATAAAACCACTCACTTTGAGGAATTTTGAAATATTGACTGGCACATTTTGTACTGAAAAGTATTTAAAGATTTGGTTTTGTGCGCTTTTATTGAACTATTTATGTTAAACAATGAATGGGGAACGGTCTTTTATGAAGAATGAAAGAGAGAAAATCCTTCTGTCCCTCGTAAAATGACGTTACTCAAGATTTTCGAGAATACTGATAATATATCCCATGAATTGACAACCAAACCTCGCTTATCGTTAACTAAAAGTAATTAAATTTCATCATTAATGTTTAATATATTATAAAATTACTCAAGCTGAATAAAATTTATATTTCACTTTGTTACAGTTTGAATAAATAAAGAAAAAGTGTCAAAAATATGGTTTTCAAATATTCATTATTACTTTCTTCGTTTTCTTAATTAACACAATATAAAAAGGAATGAATACCTATAGGTATAAATCAATAGTTTTTATTATTTTGAGTACAAAAAAATATTAAAAAAACACTCTTCACACATCATTAATTCCACAAAGTATTTCTACTCTGTCAAATAATCTTATTTTTGGTTAATAAATTATCTGACAATTTAATTGAATCAAAAAAATTCAGCAATGTATAACTTTTTTATATCCAATTATATATCCAATTGTATAATTTTGTATTGTAATAATTCTTAATTTGTGGAGAAATGAGAGATGAATGAAACTCACACATAAAGAATATCCACATGAACACAACACACACTCACCCCCACCACACACTCACCCCCACCACACACAGAACCCCCACGCATAGAACTACGCATAGAACTCCTAAACAAAACACACACACTAAAATATTGCTTTCTCATAACACAAAAGAACCTTCGTCGCTTGAAAACTGTTAAGTGCTCTTTAAAAAAGGACATAATGGGCAGAATGTACGAGTATGTAAGACAACATGGGGTAAAGTGGTATTTTGGGACAAGTAAGCCGTGGAGAAAAGTAAAGATAGAAAAATATACATAACATAATACATAAATACTTTTAAATAATAATACATTGCTAAAAACTAATTAAATGGAGAACTAATGGAGAAGCAAGGCACAATGGAACTCAAAATGAATTGTTTTCTTATGAATATATTACGCAAATTCTGATTTGTTGGCTTAAATGATGACATGGTAAATCTCTGGCGATGAATTACTTTGTTATCTTGACAGATCTTAGCGGCTTCTCACGTACGTGCTTTACTACTTGCCTTCTACAAATGTTTTTCCTTCTAGCAATGCTTGTAATACGTAAGAAAATGTCTGCCATAAAAATAGGTGTGAAGTAGAAGTTAACTTTATTTTGTAGAACAAAATAAATGCATCGTAATCCGCTGCGACGACAGCCAGAGAACAGCAACGTCAAATGAAATGGTTTGGTTACCAAAGCGCACGGATGAATTGTAACTTTTGAAGCGAAAATGTTTATACAAAGCCCTGCAAAGCGTTTGACTGACAGATTTACAGAGTCTAGTTAATATTACTCTCACGATATCAAAGTTAAAGTTTAAACGTTATCACGAGTTAAAAAGTCCTCTTAAATAAAACCGCTTTCCGAGAAAAAGTTCCTGAATATCGAAAAACGAAGTCATCCAAATAACAAAAATAAACTGAAGGAGGTTTTAGAGCTTGATACCTACAAGGATATTAATTGAAGAGCAGTAACTCTCTTATTTTATACATGATTTAATTTACCTCGGTTTATTTTCGCTAAAAATCAATAAAAAAACTAACTGTGACGTATGGGGAAATGCATATTCAGCGAATGTTTTCTTGAGTTTCACAATCTCTTCTCCACCCTTTTACTCCACATAGTTGAATGATGAATTAAAGTTCCAACAAAGTGAGGTTATCAACATTTGAAAACTACTAAGATTCGCTTCCGAGGAACATGCACCTTATTTGCATCAGGGAACGGAATACAGATGTGATCTTATATAGTCGTATTGCGACAACATAGCAACAGTCACAGACTCTACTCATACCGCAACTTGCAAAAAGGATAGCTCAAAAACGTGCCCATAGTGAAGATACATTTATATCCAAGAACATTATAGTTGGCCTCAGCATTTGCTCAATGAATCAATGGAAACCGAACAAAAAACCTGGTTGAGAGGGGCGTCATTGACCAAGACGCTGAAGTTTATTAATTGTCAAGGCATTTATTATTTTAAAATTATACAGTGGATATGTTGAATTATTCATTAAGTATCAATATAAAATTAAATAAAATGGCATAGAAACAGTTAATAAGAAGAAACGATGTTTCTTGACATTTAAACTTGTGAATTGATTTTCATTGTTTAATGTCATCTGAAAGTGTGTTGTAAACTAACGCACATATATTATATGTGAATTTCCTGTAGTGAGGTATTGATATTGACACCTGATGCATATGATTCCTACGACGTGTTTAGCAATTATAAATATCAGCATTTCGTGAAAATATGTTCCCACTTTAAGTAAGTCAGTTTCGGCAAAATACCCAAAAACACCCAAAAACAGAAACAACTTGATTCGTAAATAAGTAGGCAACATAATGGTACGATTACGAGCTCATCGAAGAAAGAAGCTTGCGGGAGTCACGTGTATGGCATTTGATTTTAATTTTAGAATTTTTCTACAATTTAAAAGTCTGTATATCATAGGATGTTTTTCTCTACAATTATATGCCATATCTTAGCCGTGAATGTATCTACATGTACAAAATACACTCAATGTTCTGCACGAAGGCGCTGACTGAGTTTAAAATAATTATAAAAGGGTACCATAATCGACTTAATTCAGCGTTGAATTTATATACATGGAGAATCCATGAGAGGTTTGAGAGAATTGAGAGGCAAGAAATTTTGTTTCGATAATATCAACCAATTACATATTGTTCATTTTCATTGGTGCATGCAATTGTCTGTTTGCAATGCAAAACTACAAAGAAACCGTTTTCCTTTACTCATTATTTTTATTACAGAACCAATTTGAAACATCTGATATAATACTATTTATTATCTCTTTTCGCAAAGAGTTTTTATGTCATACAAAAAGATCGATAATTCCGTTTGGAATGGAGGAGGGCATATAGTTTACGTATGAAAGAAAGAGGAGAGGTCGAAGGTCATATCCTGCAGGACCCTACGATCAATTGGTAAAGAATTTGAAAGACTATGAAAGTAATGTTCTTTCATAGTTGTACAGTATTTCCACTGTTTGCGATCAGTGTTTAAGGTAGGAAAATATCCAACTCAGAGCAACACCGCGAATTCCATACTAAGATAATTGTGAAAGAAAACTTATATATAGTCAATGACGTCAAACGCTTTCGAAAGTTTAAAAATATTCTAATAGGTGCTTCATATTGATCCATTGATAAAGCAACAGTGTTAAGAACAGAAAAAGTGGCTGTTTCGTTAGATTTTGATTTTTTAAATACATGTTGAGATTCTAAATACGCTTCGTTTTTCTTGAGAAATGTTTCCATTTGTATATAGAAACATTTTAATTAGCTGATAGTTTTGAATTTAATTCTTTTGCTTTTTGTAATACGTCTTAATATTTGCTGTTTTGAAAATAAATATAAATATTCCTGTCCTTAGATAAACAGTGAAAATGTGATTTAACGGGTGTAAAAAAGCAGGCGAACAGGATTTTTAATAATAAATACAGGAATTCATCCAGATCAGGAGAACAGCTGGGGGTTTCATTGGAAGAAATTTCGAAAACAAGCATCGTGTACAATTTTTGGGAGAAACATATTATGTTGAATTTTATGATTCAATTCCTTTGTGAGATCAACTGCTATTTTAGAAATATTTTAGTTAAAGAAAGTAGCAACTTTTCCCGGATGGCTCACCTATATGTCATTATTCTCTAATATAATTTTCTCCACAATGTTTCGAGATAATATAATCATATTTTTAGGACGAGGCGAATTCTTTTAGCGAATTTAAAATTTAGCTATGTAGTTTGTGTCGAAAATTCTGCTAAAACGCTAAAACGCTGGGGCTGAAACGCTAGGACCTCCCGGCCATTATGATTAAGAAGACAGCGGCAATGCAAGATGTGAACGAAACACAACCGATACGTTTTTAACTATTTTTCTGAAAGAACATCGATGAACATTACTTTTCCATATTTATGTGAATTAATAAAAGCTTGATGTGTGTACGTAAAGAAGTGTGTACAGAAGAAATGGAATTATGACCAAAATAAGACGGAAAATCATCAACATGCCACTGAAGCATTTTCACCTCATAGTTTGGCGTTCCCTGAACAGGACGACGGTTCTGGAAAACACCATTCCTATTTATCTAGCGCTGTTCCCCGTTTCCCTCGCCATATTTAACATCACTCACTACCTCCTCAACACCGTTCTCTCATGTTTGTTGTGTTTGACCTTTGTATCTTTTTCCTCCACCACATGCAGGTTGCCTTGTAATGTATACAATGTTTCAGGATTGTTTCTTCTCGCTTGATAGCTCTAGCAGAGCCTCTTGAGCACATAAGTATAAGTAATCGTAAACAAACTGAGCTAGAAGAGTATACAGATCTTTGGTTACAGAGAAATACTCGCATGTTTCATAGGTGACAACTCATTATTACGTGTATAGCAAGACACAACAATGGCTAACACAAAATTAATTTACACTTAATTCGATGAAATGAAAATAATAAAAATATAATGTCGTCAATAGAGACAGCGGCATTCTTTTCTATTACCTTTGGAACATAAGTATGCCGTAAACTTCGCTTAGAGTGAGTGTAACGATACCTTCATGACGCTTTTTCCTTCCTCCTCCTTACCTTCTGGGACCACGGCCCCGCCGCTCTCCGTTACTTCACTCGCCTCTCCTCCACCAATGATAGACTCATTGAATGATTATTTTGTTTCAGAAATCGTTAATAGCTATCGCCTTTGATCCCGTTTTTGATTGATTGATTGATTGATTGATTGGTGATTCCGGGCGCGTAAACTGCTAGGGTCATTAGTTCGCTAAGTGTACATGTTCGTATCGCGAGAGGTCCCCTAAGAGTCGTGCATGTTTTATCGCGGGTGACCATTCCCCGCAGCACGGCGATATTAGGCGCCGACCTACACGTCGGCTAACGGAGATTTCCCCGACTAGGTGTTTTCCACCTGCGAGGCACCGTCTTATTCGTGCCAAAGTCTTAGTTTCCCACTAGTTACCATGTGTGTTATTGTAGTTCATGTAAGTAAGGGATAAGCATAGGATAAGGAAGAGAAAAGAAAGATCGCGCGCGGTCCGTGGCTCGTTTGTTAGAGTACTGCACTTCAGACGGCGGCTGAATTCGACCTAGCTTTGTAGCTAGTGTCAGACGCACTAGCTATCGTTAGAGGCACTGCAGTAACATGAAGTGATTCTCAATTAGTCCCGTAAGAGTATTTCATGTTCTCGGCAGATGATGATGTTGCCCTTTCATTGGAGAACTTTGAGACATCCGGCGCCGACCTGTATGTCGTCTTGTAGAAGTTTTCCCTTAAACGTTTCTCTGTCAGCGTTTAGCTGCCCCGGGCGGAACACGCTCTAAGCTCCAAATATACTTCATGATATGTGGCTTTTAGTGTAATGCTTGCAAGAGGAAATGTGGCCGTGCACAAGGGGAGAGGAGTAAACAAGGTTGAGAAACAAGAGATTGCGCGCGATCCGTGAGCCTTTTGTTAAGGTACTGCTCTAGCGTTCACCTGGTATTGAACGGATAATGAAAGAAACAAAATTTCTATGATACTTGAATCATGCCATTCAAAGTGAATATAATGTAACTTATAGTAAATGGTGTCTCATATTTCAAAATTAAAACCTTTTATTAAATATTGAACGAATTTAAAGGTTCTTCGAGTGTCTTTGAAGTACCGCCCAGAGGAGTCGGCCGCTAGAATTCTCCTACAGAATTCTCCTACAGACGCTAGAATTCTCCCGCGGAATTCGACCTAATAGCTACATGACCTAGTGTCGAAAATGCGCCTCTATAATGATTCGAACATTAGAATCGCCTGGTCAGAGACACAACGGATGAAACAGTTGTTGCCCTGAGCTGTCTCATCCGGCGACAGCTCTACTAAGCCGCGTTCTTTCGCGTGCGCCTCCTCGATTGGACAGGCACGTAAAAAGGTGGACTTTCGACAGATAAAAAATTCATTGCCGGGCTATAATAACGAAAAAGTGGATAAATTCATTTGCTTAATTAAGAAAAAAATTCTCTAATATGTGGTGTAGCTAGAATCAAAACGGTTTCTTGATATCGAAAAACCAATTGACGGCACAACGACCGTCTGTCCCTCCCACAGTCTGTCCTTCTGTGAACATCACTATCGGCTAAACTATACGTAGGTTTTTTTACAAATTGAAGAAACCCCTCTCCACCTGGCTCGATTCGAAACTTTGAGATTTTGAAAAACATTCTTTAAAATTTGGGGGTACATTACATAAAGCCTTTTCATAATTTTCTTAAAAACAGAACCCATTTTGCCTTTAAATTTCTAGTAAGCATAGAGTAAAATACTCTTATAAAGGTGGCATAGGTAAAATTTTCACCGTTAACTCTGAATTTTCGAAAATTGCAAAAGTTTGAATTTTTTCAGCGTCTTCCTACAACTACAAAATTGAAAATAGAGGTTTATCTTTCAAATAAAATTTGTTTTTCATAGCGGGTTCTTTCATTAAGGTCTTGTAATTTTTTTAAAATACTATTGAGTAGTTTTTGCGCAGTATTGCGTGCACCTTGTGCAATTTAAAAAATAACAAAAACAAGATTTTTTCAAAAACGGTTCCAATGTTTTTCTTTAAATTTTTGGTAAGGATACTGCTGCAAGTACTCTATGAGATGACATAAACGCCATATTTCTCAATTTTTTGGTTTTCCAAACTTACAAAAATTTAATTTTTTGACGAGCTTCTCACGTTGTTAATATTTATAATAGCGGCTATTTGTTTATATTATTATATTTATGAGTTCATGTGCTTTAAATAATATCAGACAAAGTTTCTCGAAAACTCAAACATTACAAAATTATTCGCTCAAAATTCCGCACTTTCAGAAACGCTCTAACGCCATTTTCTCAAAAAACGACATTAATTATTTTTTCAGATTTTTCGTACGGATAGTGCATTTTCAACTGTTTATGATGACATAAAATTCATTTTGCTGTATTTTTTGTTTAAAAAATACACAAATGTAATTTTTTAAATTATCTCTCACGAAGTTAATATGCCCATTTCCAGTAAATTGTATACACTATTGTATTTGTGGGTGCTTCAAATGACATATAATGACGATGTTGAAAAAAAAATTGTAAAAGAAGAGTTTCAAATTTCCAATTTAAGTAGCTTTTAAACACCATTTCCTTTACACGCCTCCAAAAATTTCAAAGAAAATTGCTATTTAGGACGAGGTTTTCTGTTCTTTACTATTCTTAAAATAATATTTCCGTTCTACTGTTAGAAAACCAAAAAATAAGAAAATGTCAACAAAAAAAAAATACTTTGGGCGGAGATTGATGGCAGCTGGCATGGGTGTGTGGCAAGTCCGAAGAGCTAACCGAGAACAAAGGAATAAGAAAATTTATACGGGAAAGTCTCTACCATTCTGTAGCACCACTAGTTCTATTCTGATCGCCAAACAAATGTCTCGGATATAGACGTCAGTGGCTTATCCAAAGGTTGGAAGACCACAAGCCATGTAGCATAGTGATGGTTTAGTGATTGGCGTAGATACAATTTTACTAGAAGAGTAATTTCCATGTAATAAAATTGTATTATCGTAAAGGACAGGTTGATACAAAAAAATAATTAATAATAATAAATCGTATATGGTATGGGGAAGTATTAATTGAAGTAGCACACAAATACAAATGCGCAGCTCCTATACATCCTAACAAAAAAGCTTTCATTTTGTACATCCATTTCTGTAGGGACCGAAGAGGACGTGCATACAAAATTTGGATGTGAACAATAAATGGCTCATACTTACCTAGTATTAACAATAGTATCAAAATCCTTACTGCAGCGAAGCAGGTACCCGAACGTCACTCCTACACTTGCAGAACAGGGAACACCCAAAAACACACCGGGCAAGGCCAAACCAAGTGTGTACGAGTATCAGGAACACTTTCCCAATATATTATTGACAATATAATTTTTTTTCAGCTCATAAATCGGCCTGAACTATCATTGCAGCGTCCGACATGAGTACAAACACATACGTATACACGCTTCGGCTTGTAAATCTATTTCTGTGCCTGGACAAATGAAATTCCTTTTAAATCAATCAAAATCACATTTTTAACGACTAGTATTCACAATATCATAATTTTTCCTTCTTCATAGGAAGTAGCCCGACAGATCCTTGCATCGACTGCATTGCAAAGAGCCACCTATTAAATCATGCTTTGGCTTGTAATTCCATTTCTGTGCCTTGTCAAAAGAAAATATATCTTTGGGAACGAGAACACACTTATAAAAAATAGTATTCACAATATCATATTTTTTTCTTTCTTCATAGGATCTAGCCCGACCGATAATTGCAGTGACTGAATTGCAGGAAGAAGCCTACAAAAACTACATGCTTTCACTTATTATTCCATTTGTGTACCTGGGAAAAGGAAAATCATTTTTGGAGGAACAAAGACACACTTTTCCTGAATAGCAATCAGAATATTATAATTTCTCTTTAGCATAGGAAGTAGCCGGGCTGATCGTAGCAACGACTGGGTTGCCAGAAGCCCGCTAATAATACTCTGTTTTACTAATACTTTGCTTTAAAATTGACATTATAGTTGACGTAGATTTAAAAAAAAAACAGCACTGGATATGGTTACCTCAGTCCTATAAATCAAAGGAATAATTGTCGACCTAGAAAGTTTTTATACATAAAATATTTGAGGCAAAATGTATTGAAAGTGAACGGAGAATTTTCTATTATATTGGAGTAATTCCTGAAGAACAAATAAAGTTACATCCTTAATTTTTGCTAACCATAAACATATGACATTGCAGATCTTTAGGTTAAATAACAGGTGTTCATAGCACATCTACTTTAAATTTCACTCATAATAAAATGAAAAATTGCAATTTTTTATTTATAATAAAAAAATATAATATTAAAATTATTATACCTAAAACACAACCATAGTCCCAAAGTGCAGTCTAAATTTCAAAATTGAATTTTGACTGAAAACGAGTTTTAAAAATCAGAAATTAACGCATAAAGTGCTTGAATTGCACCCGTTTTTTAATTGTTTATAGTTGAGTACAAAATTATTTATTTCGTTATAGACTATGTACATATATGGTAGATGAATATAGACAAGTTAAATTGAAATTTCTTCGAAGGGGGATGCGGTGGCGGACACTTTTGTTTAGAGACGCTTGCAATTTTTCGTGTTTTTAGACTGTAATATCTCAGTTGCGGGTCTAGATAAAATTTTGATATTATTATATGTAAAAGTTCACTATATTGTTAAACTGCGTTATAAATTTCATCTTTGAAATTTGACTTAAAATATGTTTTAAAAAGTCGTGAAATTCACGTGAAAAGTGCTTTATTGGCACCGGTTTTTCAGTTGTTTATAGTTGAGTACGAAATTATTTATTTTGTTGTAGTATTAGTACATATATGTTAGAAGGATATAGACTAGTTAAATTGGAATTTCTGCGAAGGGGGATGCAGTGGCGGACACTTTTGTTTAGAGCCGCTCGCAATTTTTCGTGTTTTTAGACTGTAATATCTCAGTTGCGGGACTATATAAAATTTTGAAATTATTACATGTAAAAGTTCACTATGATGTTAATCTGCATTATTGATTTCAACTTTAAAATTTCACTCTAAATATGTTTTAAAAAATCAGAATATATGCGTGAAAAGAGCTTCATTGGCACCCGGTTTTTAATTGTTTATAGTTGAGTACAAAATTTTCAATTGTGGTAGAAAATTAGTACATAATTAGTAGATAATGTTAGGCTAGCTAATTTTGAATTTATGAGAAGTGGGGGTGCTAACTTAACGTCAAGCTAGCACCCCCACTTTTGGATGTGGTTTTTTTATTGTTTATAGTTGAGTACAAAATTTTTAATTGTGGTAGAAAATTAGTACATAATTAGTACAAAATTATAGGCTAGTTGATTTTGAATTTCGAACAAGTGGGGGTTGCAGCTTGACGGAGGTCTGTCTGTCGGGCTGTGGCAGGCGGCAGCTGCTAGCAGCGGCGGCGCGGACGGTGCACAGTGTTCATTTGTATTCATCTAGGACGACACAAATCATTTTCTCGAAAACTACTCCTCCAAACTCAATAAAACTTTTCACAAAGCATACATTAAAAACACTTGGTATATATTATGTTTCGTAAATGTCTTTAATATTTCAATGGTTTTTATACATGAGTTTGAGGTAATGAATATATCAATTAAATATCTCTCAATTAATTCAATTCTAAATAATGCAGGTACTTTACTATCCTCTGCTTGTGACGATTCGCTACCTGAAAATAGTAAAGCGGCAAAAATTGTCAATACCTACGAGTTATTAAGATACCGTTCCTAGTAGAAATTGCTGACTTACGTAAAATCAAAGCAACAGATTTTGAACAAGGGCTCTCATTCTTTGCCTCAGAAACCTGTTAGGCAGATAAATTATAGTCTCAAAGGAGGCGTAAAACATCTTGGGAAAGACGCTCTATCTTCTTTGGAAGTTTCCGGATGCTAGAAACATGATCCGATGATACAAGCAAACATGTTCAACAAATCTTGATTTGAAGCTGTTCGTGATGTCTTGCTGGTGTGAGATTCTCTAAAGTGTCTAATATCTTTCACACGAGCTTTCTGGCATCTGCTCCACTGGAGATCGCAAGATTTCATTATTTCAGCCCCATGTATAAGACCTTTATGTACCGTGCGAGACAAATTAAATCACACATACAAACTAACGAACATATATTTAGTTTCTTTGGCATATTGTTCAAATGCAATCAGTGCATATGCTTCCTGAAAAACAAATGCTTCCAGCGAGAAACCCCTTATTTTGAAGCACAAATCTTTCTAAATGTCTTCCACATTCTCCCCACTTTGACTTCATTCTTGCTACGAATAAATGTGAAACATTCTTAATACCACGCTCAGCACCTTTTAGACCCTGCTGGATGTTCAGTTTCTGCACAGTGTAGTTGTAAAGTTCAATACCCTTGTTCTTTATGTCGCCCCGCTGCCACAGCTCGAATAGCTCACGCCGGCAGACAAAACGCTCAGGCACTGAAAATAATAAATATTTCTTAAAAGCGCAAGAATGCGAACAAGATAAAAACTATTACTTGTGTGCAGGTCGAAGCCACGAAATTCTGTGTCTTCAAGTGCATGCATTAACATAAGCCTCGATGAAATTTGAATTAAGAATTGTTTTTTCCCTTCTCTAGTCTGATTTTAAAGATTTATTGAAGGAGGCCTGCACAACGCATAATTTTATATTCAATTTGAAAGTACTTACATAGCCCAATAATCATATAAGACGCTAAAGAACGCACAAGTCGAACACACTAATCGAACTACGAAACGTAACCGGCCTCCGTCACCGTCAGCGGAAGTCTATATTTAGCGCAGTATTTTATTAGTATTGTCCGGTCAAAAACACAGCCATCGATGCAGTATGATTTGAAGCTTTTGCAATGCGGTGGGCAATGAATGGAAGCCAGCACGCGAAATTAAAAATTCGATTTTGTCGCCTTTGAATGGGAAAATAGAATACATTGCGGCGGGGCGCACTGATGGAAGTTGGGCGGGAATTTTAACCCATTGTGAGACCACCCATGCTCCCATTTCTGTGTTCGACTCCTCACTGCGAGTTTCAAATTCACAGTCGAGAATTGGAACCAGTCCTTCTTCAGTAGCTAAAATACGTTTTTGTCAGGTGAAGGCAAAGAAACATAGGAAGAATGTTTTCCAACATTCAGAAACGAATAAATAGCACATTAATTGGCAAATATGAATGATGATTTCTTAAAGCATTTTTTGTATCTCTGTGCATATTACTATTACAATATATCTTCATTAACAATAATCTTCATTGAAACGTTTTCTGGTAAAGTGAATCTCTTCAAAAATTAAGAACTTCACGAAGTTTAAATTGTGTTGTTGAATGAACGTCAAAGGGTCGGCCATTTCAATCGCCATAATTCAGAAATGCAGCTTTGTAGCAAAATGTAACACGTGTCGTAGGCGTTTCCTACTCAATGATATTCTGATTCATTAACGGTCATTTCTTGCAGTGTTTGATTGTGGAGAGGTGTTACACAAAGCAGTTGTTGATTTGCGGTACTCTCAGAGCCTGAAATATACGACACTTTTCTTAAGAACGATGGGTTGTACGCCTTCTTGCTCGAAAAATATGTTATTCTTTGAGACTCAAAATAAACGAACCTTAAAGTTTTTATTTTTTTTTTCACTTTTCAAGTTAATGACTTTATGAAAAAAATATGTTGAGCAGGCATAACTTTTATTTACTAACTGAAACACGCAAAATATTTTCTTGACACATGAAAGAAATCATAACGCATCAATTCCTTACATTCTAGTAGTAAGAAAAGTATCATATCCGTACCGCATTAGTAGGCAATTAAAACATTATGAATAGTTGTAAACTCTAAGAGTATATGCTTCTTAAGTGCTATAATGGACCGTAGTAGTTTGAAAAGTTGACTTTGAAACTTCTTCAGTCTAAAAGAGAAATGAGTATAAATTCACCACAATATATAATAAAACGCGATATATTTCGTTGATGGGGCTACATTTTAAAATGACGGGATCAGATTACTGATGGTTGAACATTATCAATATGAGTCTATAGCTTCCAAGGCAAGCCATACTGCTACCAAATATACAACACCCATCTTTTCTCCGCCAACCCTGTTGGCATC
This sequence comes from Gryllus longicercus, assembly GCA_038098605.1. Taxonomy (NCBI): domain Eukaryota; kingdom Metazoa; phylum Arthropoda; class Insecta; order Orthoptera; family Gryllidae; genus Gryllus; species Gryllus longicercus. Next base: position 224,201 of record JAZDUA010000782.1, read on the forward strand.
GATCCATCTAGGGGAGAATGGGTGACCTGAAATCGGATTCGCGCTCGAAACGGATGGAATAAAGCGACGGAATGACTTTCCATATAAGAATGAAACTTATTTTCATCTTTGTCGGAGTAATGAGAAAACAACGAAAAGACAAAAAATGTTACACAGATTCTCTTGGAGAAATGACGTATTGCACAATGGCTGTCCGATATTGGGATAAACTTACGAAGTTGTAATCTATTTGATTTGTTGATAATGAAACATCGTGAAAATGCATGGGAAGGGAAGGTGCTCCCAGGCGAGAGAAGCCGCGATTTGAGTCCCAGAAGGTGAAAAACGTCCTGAGCCCTCGCGGCGAGTTGGCCTTGTCGCTTAGTCGATTCGCGCAGCCGACGCTCGATGCGCGCTCGTCCACCCGCCCCCGCCCCCGCCCCCGCCCCCGCCCTCACCTCGCTCGATAGTGTCTGAGCGAAGAAGGTCGCCGCGAACTGACCACCTGCAAGGCGGTCGCCGCGGCCGGCGCGCGGGCCCAGGGGGAGGGAGGGAGGGAGGGAGGGAGACGCGTGGCGCGGTGGGGCGGCCAGGGAACGCGCGTGGCGTGCAGCCGATGGATGGTGCAGATATCTCCGCACCCGCCGCACCTCCAGTCTCTAGAATTTGTGCTCGACGCATTTTTACCAATTAGTGTGAAGATAGGAATCGCCTATTTTTTTCTATTTTACAGTAACACTGATAAACTTCTTTTCCCTACGTGTATACTTACAAAATCGATGATTTGCTCACAAATCTTTTATATTCTATAGAATGCACGTGTATGAATTCAACGAAATTGGTCTCTAAATTATTCAGTGAAGGGACGCAAAGACACGTAGAATATAAGTTATAATAATTTTGGAATAACAAGATAGACCCAACGCATTTCTGAACCTTATGTGAATTTCGCAGATTTGTCTTATTGTTAAAGAGAGTCCGATTCCTTTGAAGTGAGGTTTGTAGATGATTGATCATTTTATCAAAACGCATTGCTCTTACTTTTTCACATTGACCAGTTTTCTCCAATATAGAGTGCGCAATAGGTTCTGCATATTGCTTTTCTATCGCAAATCGCAGTTTTCCAGCGGACGATTACAATCCGTTGGCAACACTCTTCTTACGAAGTAAGAGCGGGGAAATAAAAATGAAATGGAAAACGGGTTAATCGGGCTTTAATCAGTCTACAACTAATCTAAAAAAAACATGCTGACTAATAAACGATTAATTTCGCAGCACGTATTTCCATTCGTATCTTGTTACCCCTTTGTACTACCAACACAGAGAAATCGGATTAACTGGGATCCCATAAAGGCTTTTTATCAATCAAAGTTACTTATATGACTTCTGGCAAATTACTGAGAGTACCTCCAAAGCTTCAAAGGGCAAAGGCCGCATTTATCATATGGCTCAACGATCGGACTGAAACAGAATGTTCTTTTACACATTAAATGATGAATTGTCAGGAGGAAAACGAAAAAAAAAGTTGGTCTTACGGCATCACAAAAATTATTCATTACATACATAAATTGAAATAATCTTCTCAGTTTTTTAATTAATGAAAATATTGTTGAAGGGAAAGTAAGGGGTTGAAGTTAAGAGAAGGCCCCCATAAATATCGTTAAAATGTGCTAAATATGATTGCTGTTCTCTTCTCGGAAGAATGTTTCAATTAGCTTTTGACGTGAAAATGAAACAAATTTCAATCGCGAAAACATTCCAAATGGATGAATTATCTTCTACGAAACTGAATTTTTAAACTAAATCAGTGTTTAATGTCTTCTGTCCATTTTTGTATGATAGCAGAAAATAGACGCCCTCAACAGAAGTGCAATTAAATAACGTTTCTATACAGTGACATTTAATTCTATACTTCTCCCATGATAATGTTCAATCTCAATCTACTTGCAAATGGGTTACAGCAATACAGATGTTGTTTTGAACATTTAGTACACCGTAATAGATGATAAACACAATTTTAAGTAACAGACACAACAGACTATATCTATAGTATATTGCACTTTCAATTTGCATTTTACATATTCTAATCGTACGCAATTCCTCAACAAAACTTCAATGATCTCATTATGAAATGATAATATAAATACAAATATTCCAATGGTTGTATATTTTAATATTTTATATTTTGATATTAATCGACATTGAAAAACGTATTTTACAATTATTACTTTAAAGAAACTGAATGAAATATATTTTCCGTTTGGAAAGAATTCTATGCCAATCGGATATCTATATTAATTGTATATTACTAATTACAGATAAACACATAAATTTAAGGAAACCTATGCAGTTTGTGGCCACATTACATGTGTTTATAGGTTTTCTAGATACACAAGAACTCGGGAATAATTTAAATCAACGAATCAGTTTCTATTTTGGAAAACTTTGAAAAAATATAAATATTTGTGTTATTCCGCCTATTTTCATTGTGCATTCAATTCGGTGAATTATCACTCTCTTTGAACCACAGCTTGGGAAACAACTGACGTCATGTAACAGCAAGAGTCTGAGGAAGAATCTACCGGCCATTAAATATTTGCTATTCACGTGTTGCGTGATGGAACAACAATATTTTTATATTCTTGGTATAAAAAAACCTGTTTTATTCTGTATCTTTATATACTAAACTATTTTATTGCAGTATTTGTAAAGACTGTATTGGGTGAATATTTATTTTGTTGCAGTGTTATACGAGAGTGTTTTTGTTGTTTTTGAGCAGTGTGCGTACTACATTTTGTAAACCAACTTGTATGATTTTATTCAGCAGTAATTTTACTGCAACAGGCTACTAATGTAGCTTCAAGTTTCAATTTAGGTAGTATCTTCGGCGATTTTACTTATTCTCATCCAAGCATTCATATAGAACAGTAATTAACTGAAACTATTTTCTAAGTTTGAGAGTCGCCAGAACATACATTGCTATACACTGGGAAGTTGAGAAGCATCACAGGAGTCGCCCCAGTGAAGATTGTCTTTAATAGTTTTTGTGCTAAATGAATGATTCTCACTTTACAGAAGTCTCGCTATTCTCTGAGGTAATAAGGACAGAGACGATCTTGGTTCGAAAACACTTTGATAATCCGAAATTCATGTAGGAAATTATCATAAAATGAAAATCAAATGTTTTTTATATTAATGTTAGACATACCTTAAGATGCTCGTATATTACGTATATTAAAATTAAAATAGCTTGTTTGACGGTCTTAGGGTTCGAGTCCCGAAAATGGCGGATTTTCAACACTAGCCACATAACAAGGCAGAATTCGGCAGAGTTCGCTCTGAGCCACCGTAGCGAAAGGTCGTGCCGACCGCTCGCCGTTGAAGCTCAAGGAGCGATAGTGAGTTCTCGACCAGCGAGTGCCGGCGCGCTAGGGAACAGTTCAGTGTCAACCAGTACTTATTATGCATCCAAGCGGCAACTCCACTATAGTCGCAGCACGGGCGTGTTTCACGGGCTGCCGTCTGTTCTTCTCTACGGGCGGAAGTCTATTCTTCCCTACCGTGTGAGTACTGTGCTAACATTGACAGACTTACGTTCTCCCATTATAAACTCAACTGCTCATTCTTTAAATAAGAGAAATTGAAGTGATTATAGCAGTAAAAATGGGAAATTCAAATGGCCGTACGGGCAACCTATAACCGATGCACTCAATGTGGTAAACAGTTCAAATTATCCGAAAACTTCAAACGTATACAAAGTTCTTGAAATTCCTAATAATGAGCTTATTATGGCGTCTCAAACAAGAATCTATGCTTTAGAACAAGAAATTATGTATCTCTAACAGCACTCTCAAGACTTACAGCAAAAAATTCACTTTCAACAGGAATTTATTAATCAAAATTTAGCAGTTATAGTGAATACGAGTGAGTCGGTTAATTCTTCTTCTACCAGTGCTTCATTACCACCCGAAAATGCAACAGCCATTGATCACAATAGTTCCAAACGCAAACAATCTGATGATGATGCTTCATTTTCATATTCTGCCCCTATTTGTAATCTATTTCACGAACTTCTAGAAGAAAGAGATGATTATACTCCTTCTCTTCTTCTTCTTCTTCTTCTTCTTCTTCCTCTTCTTCTTCTTCCTCTTCTTCTTCCTCTTCTTCTTCTTCTTCCTCTTCTTCTTCCTCTTCTTCTTCTTCCTCTTCTTCTTCTTCTTCTTCTTCCTCTTCTTCTTCTTCCTCTTCTTCTTCTTCCTCTTCTTCTTCTTCTCAAGATAAGAACCAATCTAATCAGTATAAAACTTCCATCCCTTCAATTAATATATCAAAAACTGCCAAGATCTTAAGTAATTTTGGTGCATTTATTTCAGAAATAAAGCAAATCGCACAATCAGATTTTACTACTAAGGTTAAAAGTGATTATATCTTCATATTATTTGATTCAATAGATGGTTATCGAAACTATAGAACCTTATGTAATACAAATCAAGTTAGATAATTTTATTATCGTGATCCAATGCAACAAACATTATCAGCAATTATATGATATACCTATGTTATATGATATGCCTATTTCCTACTCAAACGAAAAAAATAAAGCAGAATTATCTAAAATATATACTATTACATCTGTATGTAGACTATTTTATAAAAATTGACAACCTATAGAAATCAATTAGCACTGAATTCATAGGCAACAACCTCAAATAAAACTTAATAGTTTTGTGAACATTAAATTTCGTTCTGAATCTAGTTTTCCTATACAGTGTAAAAATTGCCAAAATGTCAATCACAGACAAGCTGTGTATTAGAATTTCGCTGTGCAGATGTACTAAACACAAGCATTATTCAAAATGTAAAAAATTAAGAAATTCTACCTCTCAATGTTATACTTGTCAAGAGAATCACACTGCTGTATTGAAATAAGCTGCTTCTCTGATACTTCCTAATAATCATACAAAACAGAATATCTAGGATGAAATCCAGGGTATTCAGTATCCGATCGTGTGGGCTGTCGAAGGCCTCATGATAGTCAAAATAAAGCAATGCTTCAATTAATTTTAACCGGGCGGTCGCAGTGACCGCACTAGTGTTTGCGTGACTCATATAGCACCACGGTGGTTAAATGTTAATGTTAGTACTAAAATATATTTCCTCTGATACCCGCGCGTTAATACATCCAGATAAATACAGATGAGTCGGCCCATTACTGTAAAACGATTGTGTTCTAAAAAATGTTACGTCCACCAGTGAATTACAAAGAACTGACAAGAATAAAAGTTCTTAAAGAATGCAAGTCTCCAGGTCTGTGGAATTGACGTTTAGAGATATTTTACGGAATATACTATCAAACTGGTATAAAACTTATTGAGGCTTGTATAAAACTGATGTTTAGCAACTTTGGTGTTCCCGTGGAAATATGTTCAATGCTGTTTCCCTTGCGGCAGCCCTAGTTACATTTGCGCCTCTTGCGTGTTACCATGGCAACATAACTTCCGCGCTTTCTGTTATTGGATGCCATATGCCCGTCTCACCACATCGTTCCCTTCAGGAACGGTAGCGCATGCAAGAAGACGTTCCAGATACAGGAGACGACATTTAGGTCTGAACAGCGTAAAGGGGATACATCGAGACACGACGTGCGCGCGAATCTGAAAACCTACACTTGTCTATTCCTGCAAACGTAGTTACTTAACCCAGCTACCTAACTAATTCTAACTAGCGAACCCCTGTTAACTAACTCGCCAGGATCAGTTTGGAATCTAATCCTACCTATCGAACCTCGGTTATCTAACCTAGTCACCTAAACACATGTGGACGTCACTGATTTCATTTTAAATAAATATGTATAAAACAGGACATCAATACTTACGCAACTATTCAAACCTTGTTAAAGATTTCTTGCAAGACACTAACCCAATTTAATCGTATTGAGAATTCACTAAAGAATTGTAATTCTTCACATTTTTTATTTCTTAATTTGATCTGAAATGACCAGTTGAATTTATTCAAAAGCTTATTCGTCATCGTCTCACAAAATGATTACGCATGGCGACGGTTTCGAATTTATTTTTAATCACCCGAAAAGCGATGAATGAATAAACTATCACTAAGAGGTAAGGGAGGTTATAATCATAAATGATCTAAAAGATGAAACAGTGAATCATTACCTAAACAAGAGGAAAGAAACTATTCTTGGTCTTTCGATGACCCTCTCTCTCTTTGGAATGCTACTGCTTACCTCATACTTAGTCTTTTACAAGAGATTGCATACTGTCATCTTTCATTATTTCAACATTTCTAATACAATTGATCTAAGGCATCTATAAATGGCATGCAGACAAAATTGACAACTTTTTTCACGACAATTTCCTTTTTTAATTAAAAAAACTTTACAAACTAAAATATTGAGGTCAAAGGCCTCAAATAAACGTTTTTCACACCGTAATCTACAGGTGACATATTTTTGAACATTCTATTGCATTGTTGCTGGTGGGAGGGGGAAGGAGGAGGAAAAGCGAATAGAGAGAAAGGTGGATGACTGGCAGAACAACGTCTGGCGGGTTCCGCTAGTTATAAAATGTTCAACAACATACAATTAACGTTACACATATATTTTATTTAAAGATAACTTTTCTTCATCAGTTGTCACATACAATTGTCCATGCTTTTCAACTCAATAATATAAAAATATATAACCCGGAAAGATGCATTGTGAAAGTGTGTTTACTGTAAGTCACGGGTATAAAAGATTTCATTGCAAGTTTGTAATTTGTAATTTGTTGTGTTAATATCGCGACAAAAAACTTTGGGCAAGAGGGAGCGTTCCTAAAGAAACCGGAAGTTGGCGTGAAATGTTAGACGTACTCAAGCATTTGTCAGCTGGAACATAATCCACGAAACACATCCTATTATGAGAACTCGGCGAGAAAGAAGCGAGAGCGCGGTCGCTTTATCACGAGCCGTCATGTGTTTGGGAAGCGTGAGAGCGTTCGGGACGGGATGCAGGGGCGCGGGAAGGAAGGGCGTGGGAATGCAAGCCGGTGGCTGTGTTGTGGGAGGAGGTGAGGGAAGGTGACTGAAACGCTGTAGGGGCAGGAAGCGGTGAAAGGGAGCGGGAACGGGTGAGAAAGCGCGGAACTGAGACAGACAGGTCGACACGGAGCGAGGCGGGGAGAGGAGAGGAGAGGAGAGGAGAGGAGAGGCGGGGCGGGGATGGGCGGTGCGGGTCGAGAAGAGGCTGGTCGAGACGAGGCGGAGAGAGGCGAGGCGGAGAGAGGCGAGGCGGGGCGGGGCATGACATGACATGACGGAGTTGAAGGGGAAATGGCAAGGAGTGCCATTTCCCCTTCAACTCCTCAACCCCTTCAACTCCTTCATGAAGCGGGACGGGGCGCGGCGCGGCGCGGCCAGGCTGAGTCAGTGAGGGGAGTTGGGTGGAAATGGAGTAGGCAATCGGTGCTTGGCGTCCCCCAAACCGCTTCCTTTTTGTTTCTTTGTCTCTTATGCAGACTTAGCGCCGTGGCGAGAGAACCGGGCGCTCGCTGCACTGTCACAGATGGTTTCCTTGCGGTGCAGAGGGTCCTGCGGCTGTGTGGGCGTCCTCGTGGTTGTACTTTTTTATTTATGTGCTGTATATTACTTGTATAACAACATTTCAAACCTTTTGGGCGTTGAACGTGGAGAAATCCTCTTTGAACACAAGTCAGTCATGCGTCAAGTCATTGCTTTTTATCCCTATCTGCCAGGTGTTCCGCGCTGTTAGTATCCGGGGTTCCCTGGCGGTCACCCATCCAGCGAGTCGCGGTGTCTCGAGCTGATTTGTTTCGTTGATTTCACGGATCTTGGTTAAGAAGTTTAACAACCGGCGGCGTAGGCTGAATGGATGTGCTGAACGTATGCTAAACCTTCCTTCTCCTTTTACTGAAAGTCACTAATGGTGCCCGAAGACAGGCGAAGAACACTGTAGTATAGCTTATTTTTTAAAAGATGTTAGACCAAGACCAATACAATCAAATGCAAATAATGCACTCTACTAGAAACTTTTCCATTCCTCATCTCCTCCATCTTTCTCCATTCTACCACTTTCCATTGTAATAAAAAATAAAGTAAACAAAGGAAGGAATTACACAATGGAATCATAAATACATACAAGGTCATATACGCATCCTTGCATCCTACAAACGATGGAAAAGCAGAAACTCGTTGAAAAGAATTGCTTTTCGATCCCATAAGACCGTTCACAGCACTTTCCTGGTCGGCAAAGTTTGCTAGAATTTGGTCTCCGTCGGAGATTGTGTGACAGCGATTCACTGATAGCCATTTGGTTTCCGGGGCAAAGTGTTCAAAGCATGTTTCAATGTCTGTGCCAATCCGATCCAGAAACTCGTCACCATCATTGTGGAACTGCTCCAGATATGTCAATGTTGATCACACGCGCTTCCTTTTCGTGGTCGGATGTCAGATTCTTTTGTAGGCATCTCGCACTCTTTCGTAAAAAATAGATTTTCATTGAGAATTTAGCGCAATAAGAAATCGCGCGGGAAATGGTAATTGAATTACGTAATCGTGAGACCACTGGTTTCCATAACACACTGCTGCACTTAATGCACAAGAATGTCCCTGATAAGGGATGACTGTACAATTCACACTACTTCATGCACATTTTGCCGAACTTTTGAAAATTATCTGCACTCAAAACGCACAATCTGCTTACTCATAATGTCTGGTCCATACAGTTCACAACACTTGGCTTATATGAACTAACAGCTTTTCCGGCAGCATTGCAGTAATTTTCATTGTTATAAATGTAAATAAAACGATATATTTCTAAAATACTTCAATACTGATATTTTCTTACGCAAAGAATGAATTGAAATATCTCTATTTACGCTAAGGAAATATGTCCATTTTTTCACCACTTTTATGAAACTATGAACACAAAACCCTTAAAGTGTGTTACTGTTGGATAGGGAGTTACCCCCACCCCTACAGGCTTGCTTGAAAGAGATTTGTGACGAAAAAATCAGAAGTTTACAGTTCAGAATATAACTATACGAAATCACTGTTTGAGAACGAGACCTGTCAACCACCGACAACGAGACCTGTTAAAACAATACCGGGTTGACTATAGACTCGCTCTCTAAATGGAAAAGAATTCCCAAAAATATCCAGGAAATGAAAGAATTTCTCCTTTTAAAAACAAAAGGAGGCAATTTTTGAATAAATTGTTTATGCAGGTTTCTGGTTACAGGATGTATTGAAACGTTATCATTTTCTTCAATTTTTATTTCTTTCTCTATGGTGAATGAGTTTAAGCATGTATGTGGTTTGTTAGTTTTTAAATTTCCTAGTAGTCCATCTGTTGCATTGTGTGTTACAATTATGCTAGAAAACGCAGTGAGCTTATAAACTGGAGGATATGTTGTTGGTTACCGAGCTCTGTGTGTAAAAACAGTGTTTTGAATATTGTTGGGTGTTTGGTATATGATATGTTTAACAATTGTTAACAATATCGTGTGAGCTATTTTCAATGGAAGAGGATCTAAATCAGGCAAAGACATTCTGATAATTGGAATTAGTGTTTGGAAATGAAATAAATTATATTTTTGTCTTAAGACAGGTTATTTTTTATTAAATTATTCATTACCATAATTATTATCAATAGTTATTTTATAATGCGGATCTCTTTTTCGGTTCATGTTCGAGGATCTGACAGGAATTAATAATAATCTGTGCATCAAATATCTCTAGTTTTTATAAAGGTAATAGAGAGGTCAAGGAAGTGTGAAGTTCATTTGTTATTTTTGAAGAAATATATTATGATCAACGCATCTTCTTATATCTACATCATATATGCATACTATTGTTTAAGGAAAAATATTTTGGAATCAAAAAAAATTCTTAGGATCGTTATTGAAGGTATGTACTAGTAATTGGTAAAGGGACAAGCTCATGGAAACACTAAAGTTTTGAGAAAGATGATTAATTTAAATTAGATATATGAACAGAAAGTTTTTAAAGTTAAAAAGTTCGTTTTTATACCATCGTTATGAATGCCAAAAAATAGAACATTAATGTATGTTATTATTTAGAAATTCATTAAATAGTATCTGGAATTAAACTAGACATAACGAGTTGTAAGAAAGACATTATGGGCATTTCTTTACCTTCAGCAGTAGTACCGCTGGTTGGGTGTGGGTTTGGAATTTCTAATGAAAGATAAGGTAATCGTGCAACGTTTTATATGCAAGCTGTTGCCAATATTTATCGTACAATAACATTGGATGGCTGTAAACGCTGGTGCTGTGACATGGACTTCATGTTCTGTAGAATATACAATTAATTTACCTTTTTGTTATATCTAATAACTTCATCAAAACATCGCTTGCACGCAATTTCAGAATACTACTTTGAAGAATTAATTTGTTGTTTTCCAGAATATATACTGTGGCGTCACCAATCGATTAGAATAATTTTATTGTGGCGTCGCCAATAATAACACAATTATTACATCTAATGATAGCTCCCGTCGAGGCAGAAGTGGGTCGAGAGACACTGCCTTTGTCGCGAAGGCCCTTTTGTCACGCAGCAGGGCTTGTCCCGACCGCATTCAGGCCCTTTTCAGAGGCGACCCGTTTATTGCCCCTCATAAAAAACATACTGGCCCCCTGGCCGAAACCCTATCGAACAATACACACCCTCGCGCCCCCTTTCTCCGCCGCCACCCGGGGAGGAACGCGGAGCCCCGAAGGGGTTGGCACGGGTGTCGATTAAGAGGAAGACACATTTACGACGCGTCGTGAACGAGACCTTTCTCAGCCGTCAGCCGGTCCCCCTTCGGACAATGCCCGCCCCCCGCACTCGTTTGGCACGCGCCATGGGTAAAGCACCCGAATCCCCACAGGGGCTATTTACAAATTAAACACAGCAGGCTGCCGATTAGCCCATGCCGACCGTTTAGGGCCCTTGAAAATGCACTCCTGCTTGAACACGTGTCCAGACAGCTGCGAGAAGCTTCTGGAACCTTTGACAAAGGGAAGCGAGAGAGAGGAGAGAAGCCGGTGTTAGACAGAGAGCGATCTATGGAAAATTACAAGAAAATTGCCACATGATTGGTAAATCAGAATCCTGCAACGCAGTTACCCTCAGCCAATGGGAAGCTTCGCCATGAGGGAAGGGATAAATTTACAGAGTTAGAAACATTTTGGGAGGGGGGAAGGGAGTTTTCTTAAAAACGGGGTGCACGAAGGAAAATTAATGAGGATCGGGACGCGAGTAGGGAAAGACTTCCCGGAGCAGAGGAATCGGAACGCGACTTGGGAAATACTTTCCCAGAGTAAAGTTTGATTTTATTTTGAACGCAACCAGTGGACTTGTCGCGGAGAAAACTCGGGCGGGAGACCACCGGATCCCGCGCTATTTCCGCATCGGCCCGTCGGTCTCCGCGCTTTTTTTTACGCCGCGCCCGTTGATAGCCCACATCGCATTACGCCAGCGCCCGTGGCCACCCGATCGACTGAGCCTGCTCGAGTCGGCGACCTGAGGCCGCCTGCTACCAGCTGAGAGGAGACGCGCCACGAGAGGTCGGCGACCCGCGACTGCCGCCGCCCCTACCTCAGAGGGCGCCGCGTGACCAGCCTGGGACGCAACACAGCCAGCGGTGAACGCTACGAGGCGAAGCTGTCTCGCAGGACAATTTTACGGCGAGAAATTGATAGTGGCCGCGCTCAGGCCCTGCAGATCATAAATGGTGGATTGCATGTGTCATCAGAGATTAAGCCTAATATGTTAGCCTTAAGGGAATTAGCCTATTAGTAATTAGGGCAATGAGCTCACAGAGTAGAGTTAGTAAGAAACTTGCGTCGCCCTTTGCGACCTGTAACTTCCCTGGAAGCTCATGGTGCCAGGAATAAACTACTCTTTGTTATAAATGACTCAGTGTTATAATTCATGACCTCCCAACACTTCCATCCAGCCATATTTCAGGAGCTGAACCTGGCGCACTCCCCCGCTTATATTACAATACTAACTTCTGTTGTGAGATTGATCCTCATGTTAACCGATAGGAATTTTCATGTTTCAAATGCTAACTTGCAAAGGAGCGTAAACGATTTTGTATATGTAAATTTAATTAACACGTGCTTAGATATGTTGTTTTGTTAGGTATAGTGTTACCAATCAATACGGACATAATACATGAGTGCGTGCACAGGTCACCAACCGATTCACTCATAAATGAAAATGAAACAATAACGAAAAACATTAATGTTCTGTAAAAACCGATACTATAATTTTTTCAGCATTAGAACGCCGTGACGATATTCACTTTAACTGAATACTAACACGTAGGATTTCAATAAAGCCGAATAAACTATTTCAGTCCAGACATGGCAATGGAGTTAAGTGCATGTAGTTGTACTACCAAAACAATTTTGGTCCATAACCTAGGAATAATTTCGTTTGTTAAGACAATAGTAATGAGGTGATTTTCGTTGAATTATTGTTTAAAAAAACACAGATGCCTCAGAATAAATGTTACAATCTTCTAGGGGATGTAAAAGGATTGAAGATGATTACTTTTCCCCTGATTTACATGTGGTGGAAAATCTCATATAATGAAGCTACCCATGTAATATTTGTCCCTGATTTGTAGGAAACCTATTACGCATTGATATTTAGCAGGTCACGTTCTGACGCACTCAAAGGAATTTCGTGTCCCTCCCGAACATCGATGTAAGGAGTCTTACCTACAGGTCAGGGATAAATCTCACTCGTGTAACTTCCATATAAGTAATTTTCCACATGTTTATTAGTAAATGTGATCATCTTCGACCCTCCTTGATGCTCTAAAACTCTGTAGCATTCATTCTGAGACTCCTGTATTGACTAACGCTGCATTTAAGAACATGAAGAATTTAAAATTAATTTTATTTTCGTAATGTCGAAGAAGAGTTTACAAATTTAAATAATATATTGTCCCAATACAAACCAAATATTAAATTTATAATTTAGATAAGGACTTCTCTCTTTTGTGACCCTGGCGACAGGAACGTTTTCTCATAGGCGAATATGAATGATTCCAGTGACTTTTTAACCTCAGTGAGTGTAGGCGTTGGCCGAGACGGGCTAGTGTTGCTTAGAATTACAATGGTGTCTGACTGGCAGTGAGCCTCAGGGACGCGATGTACGCGCTAAAATAGGTTTTAGAGGTGTACGCATGTGTGGCGAGCCGTGATTACAACATCGCATGGACGCCTCCCAAGGCGAGCGGCATGCAACGACGCAAACATTTTGGCAGAAACCTCTAAAATCGCTGTAAGTCACCGGTATGAGCTGTCACACGTCTTTGGAGATCTGACAAGGAAACTTCATTGATCGTACCTCTGGGTTGAAATACTACGGGGACACGGCATTCTCTTCGCAATTAAAAGGTAAACTTCTTTACAAAATAATAGAGATACTTTGAATATGAACATTTTCAGTACTCGGTGGACTTGGGTACACACAATTATCCACATCATCAGTAAATTATTTTTCCTATTATATCAAAATTGCTGCATTATGCAAATAGTAAGAAAACTTTGGAAATATTTTCATGTTTTTGTAGTAAAAATAAAATATTACTGCTGTTCGCAAAGAAAATAGCGTGATATAGTGTCATCACCAGACCTACATGTTTGCTTTTGTCATTTTATTTGTAAGCTTTCAAGTCCACTGTATGTAGAGATAAAAAAGAAAACCTGTGGCTCGTGAATAAATTAAATTAATTCCTTATCTACATAAGCCTCCAGTGACCTGTAAACCAACAGCCGTGCGGGCGCTGCAAAGTTTCGAGCCGACCCCTATCGCAAGGGTATAATTGGCAGCTGTTCAAATATACCTCGGCATTTCCATAAAACTGGTGGGGAAATCACAAAGTTGATCGATCGGAATAGGTGACCTTTAGGATTCCATTCGTGACGATGCTTAAAATCCGTCCACAATTGAGACCGAATTGATTACTCATTCACGTGTCCCCAACATCGGACAGCACAACATCAATGTTCGAGTGATGATCAGGAAGAAGAATAGTGGAGACGATTGCGAACGCTCCCACGAGCCCCTTTCTTGTACAACTCAAGTACCATGCAGGAACATCTGTATATGCTCGGTTTCTTTCAAACGAAAGAGTTATCAGCAATTTTTTACTTTTTATAAACAAAAATACTTAAAATACAATAAATATATTAATGAATCAAAGGTAGGGAAATACACAGATAGAGGCGGAGATTAAGAAACAGCATGGGATTTAGGTAAGACAGCACATCAGCGATTGTATTCCATTAGAAACGTCCTAGAGAGGTCGAAGGAACGAATTCAGCATCTAAGGTGACACCAAAGTCCGAGCTCACAAAATCTACCGGGCGGTTGGCCCTAAGCGATGCCTCGAATCTACATTAGGTGCTTCGCTGACATCTACATCACTAGAACATTATGCATTCAAATGGAGTATTTGTAAGTATTAACTACAATTTTTATCTCGTTCTTATACATTACTTTTATGCTCTTTGTATTATAATGCATTTTTGAAGTTTTTTTTACAAGTTCAATGTACAAGTGAGACACGTAACTTTAGCACCTATAACTATTGAACGGTAGAAGTTTTTGCCATACAATTTTCACGGATATGCATGAGAGATTGGGGCTAATTGATATCTGTATTCATTACTATTGTATCACTTGTATTTTACGAAATATTCGAGCTAATTTTGTTTTTTCAAATGAAACTATACACATTTCTTCGATCTATAACGTTGAACGTAATAAGACAAATTTAATGATATACAATTTGTTATATGTTAGATGAGCATTTTTGAGTAATTTTTATTTTCTTGGGGACTATTATTTAACAGATACTTTCAATGTAACAGTCCGCCACTCAAGGTCACGTAGTACACCCCCAGCTAGCGCGACCTCTGGGGTGGCTTTTTATGGGAGAGAGAGACATTATGTTTTTAAAATAAATTAATAAAAGGGATGAAAACACGCCCTTAATTGTAAAAGAAATGAATGAGTATATTCGAAATATGCTAAGCATATTATAGACATTCTCATTGATAAAGCACTTAAACTGTTCATACTGAACATTTTCGTTTGATGAAGTTAGTAGATCAGGGCATCATCAGTGGCTTCTGAACGCCTCAATTAACATAATGTGTAAAGATTTACACGATTTATCAGTCTCTATGACTTTTCACTTCAAAATAACCCGAATACACCTAATTCACTGCGCTGAGCGTTAAAATCGGTGAAGCATGTTATTCTCCAACTTTTAGCTTTGCGATGACGCATAATTTTTTTATTTGTGTAGAGTGAAATTGGAAAATCAACTTTTGGCCGCCAAAATTGTCCAAATCCTCTATATGTGACTGTTGTAGGGGTATCTCGGGGAGATATTTCAATGGAGTAGAAAAGGTAAGTCTTAGATCGTGGATGCAGAACGTGTCGATAGAACGGAGAAAAGGTTGGGCGTCTGAGACGACGAATACGGCTAGGGTGAATGAAAAAGTGTTGTGGATGGTATGGGAGGGTACATGGTGATTGATTATTTCTTTCCGGAGCGCATCAAATTCTATGATCGTTAGTCTCATGTGTGTGCATGCTATATCCCGAGATGTGGCAGTGTTCCTTGTCTGCCGGTACCTGATATCCCGCACCAATCTACCCGTTGACTTTCGGAGTGACTCTCGCCATGTTTATAAGCCAATGGGGCACCGTTCCAATCGGGAGGAGTTCAAAGCTCCCAACTGGTCTCCCGATTGATTGATTGATTATTATTGATCCCGGGCGCATCAACTGCTGAGGCAATAAAATGTCTAGGTATCTCAATTCAATCAAACCTCAAATAGAATTTACATATTACAGAATTAAACACTAAATTAAGTTCATTATGTTACGCCTTCGGGATTCTTTTAAAATTCTTTCAGCCTTCATAAAGCTCGGTGCGTGTATTTTGCAAATGTACATTCCCGTCTGAGATATGACATAATATTCTTGAGAAATTCATCCTGTAGTGCCGAGACCTTTAGGTTGCAAAATTTAATATATTATGAAAAATAAATTACTCTAACAATGCAAAAACGCCATTCACGTGATCCCTGCAAATCTCTCTTCATTGAGCTTGGAATCTTAACATTGCATTGCATATTTATTTACGAATCTGTAATTTTTGTCAAAACTGATTTACTTAACGGCGGGAAAATATTTTCATTCTATACTGATTTTTATAATTGCGACTCACGTCGTTGTAATCACATTCATCAAGTGTCGGTTCCAACGGCTCACTACAAGAAATCCACATACAGTGCAAGTACTACATTACTTTATAACGCATTGCCAGATGACATTAAACAATTAAAGTCAGCACACAAATTTAAGTTAAAAGTAAAATCTTTTCTGCTTCATAACTGTTTTTCTACAATTAGAGACTTTCCTGAACATCGAAAAGGAAAATAGATATTTATTCTAACAAAACAATGATATATAATTTATTAATTTACATTTGAATTTATAATTAAAAATACTTAATGTGCTTGTAACAGGTAATGTACTTCAGCTTCCGGATCAATGACCCCGATCTAGATCAGGTTTTTGGCCAGTTACTCTAATCCATTGAGTAAATGCTTAGATGGCTCCTTGTTTTGCTTTTGGACATTATATATATATATATATATATATATATATATATATATATATATATATATATATATATATAACACTTCATTATGCGCACATTTTATTGAACTCTCCTTTTTCTTGTAGTGGTAGTAGTGATAGGAGTAGAGCTGGAGGTGAATTGCTATTTTGTTGGCAATAGAGAGAAATTAAATCTGGAGTTCATTTGCCGAAGCAAATAAGTTTTCTACAACTCGGGAACGAAAATGTCTAGTTTGTTCAAATGTTGCTTATCGTACGCTTTATTCATTATACTATTTTTATTATTATTATTATTATTATTATTATTAATATTATTATTAATATTATTATAACATTTATTCATTTATCAATTATTTACAGTTCAAATGTTGGGAAGAGGTTCTGGATTTCAAGAAAACGTGCGCAATTGCTTTTGTTTCCCATCAGCGTCACAGTTTCTACTGTTCTCGTCTAAATAAATAAAGTCCGGGAGAGATGGCAAAGAGCATCAACTGATGTCACTGCAGGGCCTCTGACCGGTAGATCCTCGGGTTTGAGGCTCGACGGCGGCATGATTTTCGACACCAGCTTGTCAGCTAGATCGAATTTAGTCGCTATCGGGAGGAGAATTCTAGCGGCCGGCTGCTCTGATCGGAAGTTTTCCGTGATATTCTCCGATCAACACCTGGCGAATGCCGGAGCAGTACCCTAACAAACGAGCCAGGGATAACGCCCGATCTTACCTTCCTCTTTCTTGTCCTATTCTCACTACTTACACACACGTGAACTAACATGAACTATACTACCACACATGCCAGGAGACAGGTCGGGAGCTTACAGCTCTTCCCGGCTGGGGCGGTGCTGGTGGCTGGTGGGAGATTCTTGGAGGGAAAACTCCACTGACTGACGGTAGGTCGGCGCCGGATCTCGCCATTCAGCCGGGAAAAGACCTCCCCAATGGATGGCGAGATCCGACTCCAACCTACCGTAGGCTAGGGGGTTTCCCCAACCACGTATCTCCAACAGTGGGCACCACCCCAGCCGAGACAAGCTCTAAGCTCTCGAAATGTCTCCTGGCATGTGCGGTAGAGTAGTGCATGTAAGTGAAAGGGTGTGTACGTAAGAGGTGAGGAGAGGGCAAGGAAGAGGAAGGAATAATCAGGCGCGGTTCACGGCCCGTTTGTTTGGGTACTGCTCCGGTATTCGCCTGGTGGTGATCGGAGAAACAACAGAAAACTATTCTTATAAAGCAGTCGGCCATTAGAATTCTCCTCCACACAGCGACTGAGTTCGACCTAGCTGTCAAGCTAATGTCGAAAATCTTGCCACCGACGGGGCTTGAACCTAGGACTTCCCGGACAGACACCACAGAGACATTTGTTGATGCCCTGCACCACCCCTCCAGATTGTCTCTCGACATGTATTATAGTGTGGTATGTGTGCAAAGGGAGAGGAGGGAACAAGGGAAATACCAATCAGTGCAGCCGGCTGCTAGAGTAGCGGCTGAATTGATCGGTCTATCAACGCAACTAGTCAAATATCCTCCACAGTGAGCCCCCAAACCCTAGAGCATATTTGTGAGAGACGCCGTTGCCCTGCGCCATCTCACCCGGTGGGTGCATGTGCGCGGTGGTCACCTGCGTTCGTTACGGGCGCGGCGCGAGTGCATTCTAGGCATGCCGGCGGGCCGTTAATTTCGCCGTCGGACAATGCTGGCGGGTGTCGCGCTCCGCCGACGCGCGTCCCCCCTCCGCCGGGCGGGCCCTTTCTCGCCCGCTGCCGGATAAATCTTTGCTTTACGAGCGCACGCCGCGACATCGGACACGACCGGCCGCATTTGTATGCGACCTCGCGTGGCACGCCCGGGCGCCGAGGAGGGAAGAAGCGGAGGGGAGGACGCCACGCGCGGGGCGCCGCGGGAAGGTGCGCCGCACAAAGACAACTACGAAGGCAATGAATGCGAACCCCGGACGTACCGGGAGGGAGAAGAGGACAAGCGAGTGATGTTGAGGAGGACGCAACGGGTGAAAGAGACAACGTAGATTTGTTCTCCTGAGAATACAGAATGGGATGGAAATGAAAAATGCCAAAAGGAATGCAAAGTTCAACAAAGAGATGAGATGGCTTATTGATTGATTGATTGATTGATTGATTGATTGCGATTCCAGGCGCGTCAGCTACAAAGGTCATTAAACCTATAAGTGAAGTGCATGCTTTTGAGGTGGCCATAGTCTTCTCTCGCTGGATGGCCACATCCGGCGCCGACCTACCATCGGCTAGCGAGGTTTTCCCCTAACCACCAACAGGGCACTGCCTCAGTCTGCACAAGTTCTAAGCTCCCGACCGGTATCCCGGCATGTGTGGTAGGGTAGAGCATGTTAGTGTGTGTGCGTAAGGAGTGAGGAAAGGACAAGGAGGTGGTAGGAAAGATCGAGCGCTGTCCGTGATCCGTTTGTTAGGGAACTGCTCCGGCATTCATCTGGTGTTGATCGAAGAAACCACGAAAAACTACCGATCAGAGAAGCCGGCTGCTAGAATTCTCTTCCAAACAGCGACTAAATTGGATCTAGCTGACAATCTAGTGTCGAAAATCCTGCCACCGTCGGGACTCGATACTAGGACCTCCCGGACAGTGACAATAGATGATGCCCTAAGCCATCTCCCTCGGTTGACGGATTGATAGAATAGGTGTGTGAAATGGATATGAGTTAACAAGTGAAAGTAAAAGTAGTACCAAAAGTGGGGTGAGTGATCAAGGTAATTGGCGCGGACAGGTAAGATGTAGGCCTGTTCTAAGAGTCGAAATGTTCTGAGGGACGCGTGGAGAGACAAAGGAATGAAGAAGGCAGAGTTCCTCCACAGGTGCGCGTGCAGTGCAGACGAACCGTGTGCGTGTGCTTGGAGCGACGAGGCGCGAGACGCTCCTGGGAAGTGGGCGGCTGCGAGGGGGGGGCAGAGGGAGGAGCGCGTGGGCGCGACCTGCCAGGGCGACGGGGGCGGCGCACGCTCGCGGACGGCTGCGGTCGGGGCGAAGCAGCGTTGGGCGTTGGGGCGGGGTAGGAGGAGGTTGGAGGGTGGAGCGAGCGGGGGTGGGGCTCGAGCGGAGGCATGGTGAGGCGAAGCCCGCGGGCCAGAGCCGATCGCCCTCGTCGGTAATCGAATCGGCGGCGCGTTCGGGCGCTTCCCCGCCTCCGCCTCATCTCCCGCTCCGCTGGGGGCGGGATGCCGCCGCCGCCGCCACCGCCACCCCCTGCCGCCGCCTAGTCGGTGCCCCTGGCGGCGCACCCTTCTCCGGTAGAGTTGCTGCCTGCCCCGGCGAATTTGCATACCTTTTCCTCGCCTGCCGGGATTTATTCACCTGGCGCGCATTGATTTAAACAAGCGGTAGTGTCCCGTATGGCAATCCGATGACGTCAATGATGACGTTTTTTTCGATCATTTTTCTCCGATCAACACCAAGCGAATGCCGGAGCTGTACCCTACCAAACGGGCCACGGACCGAACGCGATCTTTCCTACCTCTTCCTTATTTTATCCTCTCCCCTTACCCACACGCACACTAACACGTACTACACAAGCCGGGGGACCAGCCGGGACCTTAGGGCCTGTTCCGACTGGGGCGGTGCCCCGCTGGTGGGAGAGACCTGGTTAGGGAAAACCCCGCTTGCCGGCGGTAGGTCGGTTCTGGATCACGCCATACAGCGAGGGAAAGATCACCGCCGCCTCCCGAGCAAAAACATGCACTACTCTTACGTAACTAATAACCATGGCAGTTAACGTGTCCGGAATCACTTAAACAATTCATCAACCAAACATATCATTTATTGAAAGATTAATTCATTAAATCTAGTGAGATTATATTTTGGAGACTGACAAGACTATTTTGATTTATTATGTACCATATTGCAATAAAAATGACAAATACTCCATTTCTATACTTTACAATGTTGTTATCGAATTTACATCGCAAAACATCAGTATGAGAAAAAGAGAGGTATTGAAACAATTGTGTAAGTTCATTCATAAAAATGGAAATAGACAGACTACAACCGCGAAATTTATTTCTACTTTTTGGTCAATTTTTTATGCGTAAATCAATGTTTAAAATTTTAGTAACAAGGTGGCTGCTTTATGCAAACAAAAATTTTGGTCATAATATTTCATCGGACACGCTCGATTATAAAAAGGTTTGTCACTTTGAGTGGAATAGGTGGAAGATCCACATATTCTGTCGTCAATTTGAACGCACGTACTGTCGCAACAGCAATAAACATCACTCATAAAGAAAATTTGTTTCCATAACGTGGTAGAATGTATTATCTAATATACAACAGAAATGACCGAGACGTGATTCCACTGCTTACAATCTATTCCCGCCCTTGTAATTAGTCGTTTCCAGCGTTCCGAGGAGAACTGACAAATGCAGAGCTTCCGAAAGAGATAGGACAATCGCAATGCCGCAAACGGTGGATACCGCTCTCTCCCCAGGGAGAGCTTCATTCGCTTGCGCATGAGAACCGCCGGTGGCGGAGAGGGAGCGAGGGGCGGACGGTGGCCTACTGCGGAGGCTGTAAAGGGGGCGGGGGGGGGGGGGCAAACGATGTTGCGTGTCAACGAGGGAGAGGGGCGTGAGGAGTGGTGAGGCGTGCGTGAGGTGATTGGAAGGGGTGGTGATGGCTGCAAGGCAGCGGTGGAAGGGGCTGCAGAAAAGGCTGTGTTCGTGAAAATGGCGGAGATGGCTGTGGCGGTGGCGATCGAATCGCACGGAGAGAATGTAGCTGCCGGTCGGCAAGGGGTACGAATAAAGCTGGAGGGGGCTGGTGGAAGACGCTGAGAGCGCTTCTTTCCTCTAGTTCCCTTCTCCGTCCTGACCCCGGGTTGCTTCGAAACGGAGGAAAGCGCCTGACATGTCCTTCGCTTTTCTGCTGATTATCCGAGATTTGCCGCGGGATAGAACGCTACAAGACCAACATTCACCTGGATTCGGTAAAAAAAGGAGAAAAGTTAATTGAAATTGGTCGATTCACTTCTTAAGACTTAGATCCAGAAAGTCACCGACCTGAGAACAGGTATTGACCCAAACTTTTTAGAGGAAAACGTGTTTTATACGTAGTATCCCTTGAGTCCTTCGTAGACACACTTATTCACAGAAATTATTTTCGTTGGCTTTTAAAAACCAGCGATGTTACACGGATTTAAAAGTTACTATTCTCTTTGATGATGATAACTCACACAATCACGGGGCTGCGTTTCTTCAGTTGTTAATTTTAACCGCAGTTATGCGCAGTCTTAAATACAGGAGTAACATCGCATCGAACTTATTTCGCTGATGTTGCTTTTAAGTAATTATTAGTAAATACTATTATTTTTTAATATCATTGATTCTCTGACAGTTAAAGATAAATATACATATAACAGTACAGTGAGTGGTGTCGTTTACGATTTTCTAAATCACAAGAACATTTTGTAAAGATTATAATGCGTGAAAATATTATATGATTGAAAACGTTTACTCGGTACTAATAATACACACGTAATTCAGAAGCAACAAGAAATCGATCACTGGACAACGCTAGCGCCTGGATCATTCAGACAATTTTCTCCAAAGTTGATATTCCCTTATCGATTCGGCCGTACTCGAGGTCTTGCGAGTTTGCAACAGATATTTTCATTTTTGTCGATTCATGAACAAACATTTTCAAAATGTATTTATTTTGTTCCTTCGATAGAGCAAAGCACGATTAAAAATAGTTCAGGTCTGATTTTCATTTTCTCTGAATTTTCCAAAATTGCAAAAGTTCAACTTTTTTCGGCGTTTCCTACCTCTGCAACATTGAAGATAGATAGTATGAAATTTCCTGGAGTTTCGGTCAGTTAAAAAACATAATTTTAATTGCCAACCTTTCCCCATTTTTACTCCGAATCTCTCGGACCTATCAACTCATTTCAAATTTCATTTTTAAAGATGAGGATTATTTAATTTCGTAAATATCTTCTCACTCTCGAGCGGGTATCATCTGTGTTTTTTCTTTTGATGAAAAATGGGTTTTGAGTCAATTAGCAACTAATAATAATGCAATAATATAATGCAGTACAACAATTCTTTATGCACCGAGGAAATACAAAAAAACCTTACTGTTGCATGAAGCAAAAGTAAGTAGGCAATATTTAATAGCGGGTGGCTTCTTCCTTGGGACCTTGCTGTCGCGTGAGAGCAGTATGAGAAGTATTATATTTTATCGTGTGTTGTTATTTGAGGAGATGGCCATTGGCACTAATTTTGGTACTTGGAGAAGCAATAAGGGGTCAACGCCGGACCCCGGAATAAATTGAAATGTACAAGAAGGCATTGTTTGCATTCAAGAACTAAACATAAATTAACTTAGCAATATACTGCAATCATTTTATTCATGATTACTATAAATATTTTCAGTTTTTGAGGTGTGCAAAATACACACACACACACACACACACACACACACACACACACACACATATATATATATATATATATATATATATATATATATATATATATATATATATTTTTCTGCACTTGCGGTCTTTTCAGAGGGGAGATGGTCACTTCTGGTGACGTCCTCTGTTTGAAGAACTGGTTTAACATTCACAATCTTGCTTCAATTGAAGAACTATTCTGTACATCTACAGTCACTAAAATAAGATTTTAACGTGATTTTGGATAGACCTGGTCGTAAGGAAAAGTAGGTGTTCCTACGAAACGATTTCATATGGTGAGTATTTCGAATTTCCATCCCTAATTCCTTACCTAAAGCTGTGATGCGGTCTGTAAAACGGAAAGCAAAACAATTGTATTAATCCTATATTCTTGTAGAAAATAGTTTGACTTTCTGAAATAATACAACTCTTTTATAAATACTACCTAGTGTAATTGTGTTTTCTTATTCTAAAAATGGATTAATATTACTTAGACCGTTGGAAGTGACGCTCCCTAGCGGCTAATGTAGGAGATGACGTTTTGTTCTGGCAAAGCTGGGAGCCAATTGGGTGCTATATATAGATTTCCCTGCATTTTCTTCTGTGTTGGGGTGGGTCAAAATTCAACCTTCATGAGCTAGGGTGTGAATAGCAATCATACAAACAAATAAACAATCGAACACACGTTCCCAGATATTTTGTACAAAAGCGTTTTCAGATTCACCCGCTTCGTGTTTGTATCATTGACTTTGCATTAAATGTGAATTTGCAGTCAACGTGGAACTTCGGCCCTTGTTCCGGTTCGCGGTCTGGCCCCCTATGAAAGGGCGCTCTGGCTCGCGTGGCTCGGGCACTAAGTTGGCGACGCGACGCCGCTGCATTACGTAGGGGGCCACACGCGCGAGGGCGCCCGCTGCGGCCTTGACGGAAAAGCGATTTGGGACAGCAAGAGGGCGAGGCGGGCCGGGGCGGGCCGGGGCTGGCTGGGACTCGGAGAGGGGCGCGGAGCAAAGGCCACGGGGTGGGACAGGGCGGGGAGGCGCGAGGTGGGGCCGGCCGGGGAGAAGCAGGGGGGCCCCTCGTGGGAGATCGCTTCGCCTCCATTAGAGCGCGTCAACGAGGGCAGGCGGTGGCAGGAACAACGAGAGGGAAGCTGCGAGAAAAGTGCGGCGGAGTCAACAGACGACAAGGAAATGGGTGCGGATAAAGTGGCAAAGACAAGCGTGGCAGCAAGAAAAGGGAAAAGGGAAATCGGCAGAAAATATAGGAAAACATAAAAACGATGGACAGAATCTAACGAAAAAAAGATCAATTGTAACCGAAATTTGAAAACGATTACAAACAAATAACAGATGTCGACCATGAAGGCCACAAGACCGTAACCGCAAGGGAAAGAAAGGCAAAACAAGAGAGAAAGAGAACCATCGTGTAAAAGAGGGAGTGAGGAGGGGCTAGTTGTTTAAGGAGTGACAAGTATGAACAGTGTCATGAAGTACACGAAAAAGAGGGAAAGATCTTCCTATTTTAGCAAATTGTTGGGAGGCATAAGGAGTTTGTGAAGGGATAGACTGCGAAAATGGCAAATATCTAAAACTGGAATGTATTGAGTAAGGCAAATAAAGTACAGATAGCAATATGGACTACGGCAAAAGTGTATCAATACGGGAACCCGTTGGCATTACAATGAGAAGGGGTAGAGTCAATTCAGAAGCTGGAATGAGTCCTATGTTTGGATTCTGTTGGCATCTGTAGCGGGTTAGCTGGAGTGTGGAGATTGTGAGGGAAGTGACGGTGTGGACTAGTAAATGAAGCAAATTCAAGCATGTATTGCAGGCACCCACGGCGGCGGCACAGCTCCAGGGGCAGGCCAAACGTGTTGCATTGAGTGATTGAATATTTTCTTTCCTGACGCGACAACTGCTATGATTGTTAGTCCCATAAGTGTAGTGAATATTATGTCCGTGCGGAGGTGGTATGCCTATACCGTTGGACTGCAGATCCGAAGCCGACCTACATGTTGGCAATGCATGGAAGTGTATGTGTGCTAATGTATGTGAGTGTGTGTGTGTGTATGCAAATTAAGAGACCGAGACAAGAATGATGAAGAAAGGATAGCGCGGTTCGTCTCCCAATTGACAGAGAGATTGACAGAGCTGTCGACATTCGTCTGGCATTGCTCGTAGACACCACGGGAAACTACTGAACAGAGCAGCCGGTCGCCAGAATTCGCTTCCAGACAGCGGTGACTTCTATCTCTATGTAGCTAGAGTTGAAAATCATCCATTATCGGAATTAGCACTCTAGACCTCCTGCCCGAAGTTGCTGCAGTGGCAACGGTCGCCGCCTGAGCCATCTCATCCGGAGCAACAGAAGCCGAGCAACCCACGGCGCCTGCACGTTGAGGAGGGGCGCGGCGAGGCGGGGTGGGGCGAGGCGGGCGGGGCGGGGCGGTGCGCGGCGCGGCTGCCCCCGGTGGGAAGGTTGCGTCGCGCCGGCCGCGCAGGCCTCCCGCCCATTTCCTGCGTCAACGTCATTAACATAATTAATTCAGCTACTTGTTATCGGGCTGCGGGGGAGCGAAGGAGCCAGCGAGCGGCTGCGCCCAGCGGGCGGAACGGCCGCCGAACGAGCAGGGGGTTCGGGGTGGCAACGTCGCAACGACCAGGTGGCCAACTCGCTTCGACGGCGGGGTCACTCCAACTGGCATTGCGGGCGTCTCGGACGGCGAATAGCGCAGCGATGTGCAAAAGAAGGGCGGCATGGAAGGGGCGGCTGGGGGCGCCTGGAGGCTGCTGAACGGGGATGGGGGTGCCAGAGGGGATGATGGCGGCTGGAGGGCGGCTGGTGGGATTAGGGGCGGATGGGGGCGGCAGGGCGCGTCAGGAGGTGTCTGGGAGCGGCTGGAGGCGGCTGGAGGCGGTTGGGAGGCGGTTGGGAGGCGGTTGGGAGGCAGTTGGGAGGCATATGTGAGGCAGCTGTGGTCGGCGGGGTGCGGCTGTGGGGGGAGTGGCGACTGGGGTCGGCTGGGAGGGGGCTGGCGCGGCTGGGGGCGGATGAGAGGCTGCTGGGGGTGGCTAGAGACGGCTGGCAGACGGTTGGGAACGACTGGGACGCCTGGGTGGTGGCTGTGGGCGGTTGGGTTGCAACTGAGGGATGGCGAATGGGAACAGCGCCGGGAGCGGCAGCGTCATCAGCGGAGGACTCAGGCGTCGGCGGGAGGTAGGGGATGTGGAACGGAAGGCGGCGGCGACGGAGATTGTGTATGCCCTCTGGGCCCGACACCGCGCGTACGCCAAATCCTTGGCAGGTACAGACGAGTTGCGCTACCTAACGAGCTTCCAGGCTTCTCCCGACTGCGCGAAAAGTGAGATGCTATTGACATCGTGGTGAAACGCGAGGTCTGTGTGCGGCTCCCGTTATTGTGCGGCAGCAAATTAGATATTGGATTATCGACAGGAATATTGGCATTAATAAGCACCGGTTATATTATCGTTTGATTGGGTTATTTGCTTTCTGTACTAACCACACGCCAACGTGCTTCCAATACGAACTTTTCTTCAATAGGATTATTTTATCGTGCTAGTTTTATATTCAAATTTTTGATATGATTACTGTACTCTTTCACAAAAGACTATTCTTTATACACACCTAAGCATTATACCAACTAAGAATATTATATGAAAATATTAGTATTTTGTTAAGTTTTATCCTTCTATTGCATCATGGAACAGGTAACTGATTTCAATTCGCGCTTTAACTCATCTATCAATCACCTATATTTCGTATCCTGACAAAACAGCGTATGTTTACATGCATTAATAGATCTAACCCTTTGAGGTATTGTTAATTCTGCCTCAGAAACGCGCTGCCCTGTCAGTTTTGAATTCAGTATTGAATGGTGTGACTGGCATCACACCTGCCTTGTCATCGAATTTGACGTCATTTGAATGTATGTTGGCAGCCAATAGATTTCGATGTCGAGGTTGTCGTATTCCAGCAAACATTTTAAAATGTTACGCGTTTTAACAAATTTATCCAGCTAGCCAAACTTGCTAGTAAAAGCATATCTACAAAATCTTTTAAAAGGTTAATCCTTTATTGCATATTTTACATATTATCACTTACATCGAGCATAAAACATTTCAAAACAAAAATTAATTTAATTTAACCACTGCACATGATATTATTTTGCTTTGTATGTATGTTTATCTTTAATGAATTATCTGCATGATTTACCTAAAATTACTTTTCAATGGCAAAAATTAAAAAGTTACGTTTCTTTTATATTTGGTCAATAATAATAATAATAATAATAATAATAATAATAATAATAATAATAATAAATAACCTAATATAATTGTTTATTAATACTTTTTGATTTAGGAGCTGTTTCCTATTTACGACAATCAAACACGGTTCATTGTAAACTATTTATTAAAGGTTAATTGAAGAATAATTTTCACACGTTTCTCATGTGCATGCACATGCTTCTCAGGTGTACTGTAGAATAATTTGGGAGCAATGAAATACAAAATTTGGAATTACATAAAAATATTTAAGAAATGAATTACAAATATTTTAAAACTCCTCTCTAAATTATCACTATAAAGCACAAGACTCAAGTTGTGAAATGTTCTGGACCTTGGAGCACAAAAATCAATTACAATCATTTGATCACCCCTACCTTTTCAATTATTCTAAACGTTAGTCTTCTACGCCATGACTGTTGCGGCTCGTTCACGAGTTAACTTCAGAACCAAACTGATGCAAGCATCGACGATGCACACGCCATTTATATTGGAGATTAGTTTTCCAAGTTAAATTACTGCCTTATGTGCTTGAAAATTTGATCATCAACTTGCTATTCTATTTGATTTTCTATAGTAAAACAATACTCGCTTAGTCGGCCGGAACAGCCGAGGTGACTAAAGCTGGAGGGCCGTAGCTGCCTTGGGCCTGAAGGGTCGCGGTTTCGAATCCCACCCGGGGCATGGATGTTTGTATGTGTCCGTACACACGATGCGAGTTCTTCTACTGTTATCCCCATAGTCTAAAATCCTAATGGTATTTGCAGTAGTCGCCCTATGACCTAGTAGTTGAAAAGTTATGATCATAAAAAAAAGTAAAAACCAAAATCGCTTAATAATATGACATAGGCTCGAGTTTCATGAAAACTCTGAATTGCGAATAATTGCAAATTTTCAACTATCTCCATAATGCATCGCGAGCGTTATTAATACGTGTTCAGCGGGGTGGTCAAGTGAAGAAGACATTTGCTTGCAGAGACGATGTTAAGTTCGAGTTCGATCCGGACAAGTGTTTTGAGATTTGGAAACATTCTTGCGGGTTCATGTAATGTTCCGTAATCGTAACAAATAATACGTGGAAGTATGAGCTGATGTTACTCGACTTTCGCTCCATCTCCCTTTAGCCGGCGAGAGCCACAGTGCTCTGCCCTCAATCTGTTACGAGAAATTTAGTCACCGAATAGTAATGATAATGGTTTTTAAAAATTTATCAGTTTTTAAAAGAAAATTCCGCTTAGTCCAATGAAAGATTTATTTTGCTATCTGAATTTCTTACACTACAAGATCCTGAAGATTTTTAAAATCTACGACGCCCATTGACTTCATTTGAAGCAAATAGTGAAAGGAACAAACAAGGAAAATTAATAACGTTTCGTGATACCCATTCTTCTCTCACGCTGATCTACGCCCCCAGAATACGCCTACCCTCCGATGTGGAAAAAGACGCAGCTCAGCTGATTAGGAAAGCCTTGAGAAATGTAACCCAGGCCACAAAAATAATGTGCGTGTGGTAGTCAAAGAACAGAAGTTGAATTAACTCTGCCACTGCTGATGAAGCGTTAGCTTTAATGGTCAACGCGCAGCTCAGTAAACACCAATACCAGGTTATCTGAGATTGGTTAAAGGAAAGGGGAACCATAGTGTGCGCCATACATATAACGAAGAAGGAGATGCTAAAAAACGATTATCCACTGAAATCATCATTTCAAATTACGGACCTTGTTGCCGACGTAAATCTGCTGTCTACTGGACCATACCGTTTTTCGAATAATTTATGTTCACCAAATTTCTTTCAACGTTCAACTCAAGGTTGTTAAGCAAGTGAGTTTTGGACGGCAGCACTGGGCACAGTGAGTACAAACAGGATTTCGAAACAGCAACTATTTCAGTGATACAGACAGGGGACTATTTCAGAGATATAGATATGTTTATTACCTGTTTTGTACCGATTCAACTTTCAGTCACTTTATCACAAACAAAAACTGTTTATGGGAAAATACACGATCTCTATTAATTCGTTTCTGCAAACCGATTAATCGTCAGTTCCGAATATATCATAACACAGAATTAATGCAAAATCAGATTAAACAACCTCAATCTACTCAGGTTTGAATTGACGGCCTTTTGTGCAATATTGTTTCGACATGCTTCTGAATATGGCGGAAGGCACCTGAGTGGAGCTAGGAACCCCATCACACGAATCAAAAATAAGTACTCTTCCCACATATTCCTAAAGCAATTTTCTGAAATGGGCTCTAAATAGATGTGACCGTTAGGTTTCTTCAATGGCAATGCTAGCTGTAAGTTTAATTTTAGTTTAGAAATAAGTTATTTAACATATGTAGAGTGAGTAGTGAATGTAAAACTGAACTGTTTAATTACCAATGTAAGGAAAACAACAAAAAATTTAAGAAAATGTCGGAAAGAAAGATATGGGGCATTCTGACAATTTCAATGAAGAAATGAAACATCTGTTAAGTGACTCCAAGGAAAATGAATGATTAAAATTAATTATTGATAAGGATATATTTACTCTCCTTATCTCGAATGAAAAATAAAGTGAAAATAGTTCGAGCAGCGAAGATAAAATTGTAGGAAAAAAATCGCACGAAATATCCCACTGCATAAAATATAAAAAATTATGTTGAATAATAGATGATATAACATGTTTATGTGGATTACATTTATTCAATTAACATCCAATTCCTTTCTTTGGCAACGCGGGAATTTGGATAGGGGAGTTTTGGGCTAGATTTTGGCGCTTCCTGGCTCAGCTTTTTTATTTTATTTGTTTATTTTCGTGTTGATTAGTACATGGATAAGTAAAACGTCATACTATTCACATGTTTATTCTTTTCACATGTTCTGGTCCTGTATGCACCCTAGAGACGCGAGCCCCTCTCTCTGCTCGTCATTCTGCTTCCTCTAGCGCAGGCAGCAATGCTGTCTCAAGGGCGGTACCTCTGCATTCACCAGCCATGACAGGTAATATGACGTCCTGAGAAAAAAATGCGTATTTCTTGTGACCATGCTAACTTCACCCTCCTGTCCTTCCCCGGCTTGAGTTCAAGAGAACGAACGCGTCGGCACAGACGTAAATCAATTATCAAAGACTCGCAAAAAGTTAATTCTGACTACACAACGTTTCACAGGAACTTATTTTCTAGATATAGGAGTATGCTTGCCTCGCTCGTCCCCGATCATCCTGCCAATTCCGCCCTATCATGCGACGCGTCGTCCTGTCGTACCTTGAACAATGACTATTTAAAAATAAAACATTTAGAACTCTAAGACTTGGCTTGTTTAGCAACTTTCATCCTATTGGAAATAAAATTACTACAAACATTCGCTTTTTACTTACTACCTTTTTATTGTCAAAATACGTAAAAGCTATATGTGACGAATGGGACCAGAAGCATAGTACGCGCAAATTTCTTGAGCTCCAGGATCCCTATCCCTATCTTTTATTTTTCATAGTTCAATATGACTAAAGATATCAAGAAGTGTGGTTAACACCAAAGAAAACTAGACATTTCTCTTGCGATTAATAGAAATAATATTTCATTTGCAACGGAAAACAAACTACATATTTCATTTAATACAAGTCGTAAAAAAGTAACATACATCTGGTCGTACTCCTACAGAAACTAGAATACGACAGCTGAACTAAGCATGCGAATAATGAATATCCATTTATTATAGCTCCTGCAGTTGAATCCCCTTAAATTCATGTGAGAATTCTATGTAGAGTTCTACTCCAAATGCACAGTAATATTAAGTGGTGTAAACAACGTCGAAATTCACTGGGCAATTCTCACGTTTTAGAGGAGAAGCAAACATAAACGTACAATAACTTTGTTTTATATTATCATAGATTTGTTTAGATTCTGTTGCAGCTTTGTGTTATTCTATGACGGTTATACGAAATACACAATTGAAGAAAGTGAATTCAATTACATAAAAGTAATAGATTCTATATCTAATGTAATTAATTAGAAATTATTAGTTAAGGTGTGTTAGTTGTTCACAGAAAATTACTTCATGCTTAATGCATAATTTTCTAAAGTGGGAATGAAAAGCAAAGTTTGAATGAAGCAGTTAAGTTACAGAACATTTCGCATTTGTGTATGATTTTCTTTTGAAAATTATGTCTTATCCGAAGCACCGTGACCCAGCGACAAATAAGAAATGAATATTCATTCCTTTCCCTGCAGGAAGCAAATGTAAAATCTGTAGTCATCGTTACTAAATGAAGTCGCGTAAAAAATGTTCCTTCACAGCTTCTTCCTGCAGTAAACAAGACTGACATCGAGTGTGAATGACATGCCGGCACGATCGTTCCCTAATGCTACAACTAGGTAAGATATTTTTGGTGTCTACAAATTATACTCATAGTAATAAAAAAAATATTCAAATTTCCTTTATCGTACGACGGTTTTAAAGATTGATTGATTATTTTGTATCTTCGGGTGCGTCAAATGCTAAGGTCAATTTTCTCGTAGGTGTAGGGCATGTTTTTATCGTGTGAGAGTGCGGTGTTCTTCCCCCACAGGATGGTGAGTTCTGGTGGCGATCTACATGCGGGCTTCCGTAGTTTTTCCCATGTAGTTATCTTTCACCAGCGGTGCACCGCCTCAGTAGGTAGAAGCTCTGAACTTCCTACTGGTCTTCCGACATGTGTGGTAGTGTAATGCATGTAAGTGCGAGGTGATAAGATAATAAAGGGGATAGGAAATATCGCGTGCGTTACGTGGCTTTGTTAAGGTACTGTTTCGGCATTCACCTGGTATTGATCGGAGAAACCCCAGGAAATTACCGATCAGTGCAGCCGGCCGCTAGGATTCTCCTCCAGACAACGGCTGAATTCGACTAGCACTATTCTAGCTAGTGTCGAAAATCCTGCCAGCACTGGGACTTGAACCCTAACACCTTCCGGTCAGAGGCACTCCCGTGACGTCAGTTGAAGGCCTGAGCCACTTAAGTATGAATCGTATGGCGGATATTCATATATCCTTCAATCATCAAAACTCCTACATTTCACTGATTTTTACGAAATTGATGAAAGTGCAGGGGACACATGACTTTCATGCAACCGTATTTACATGAAAAGCATGACTGAAGACATAGGTGGTGCCGTATTATAGGGTGTAAATGCAAAGGAATCGAAGGTTTCCACTTGCTTTCAGAAGCTAGGTTATGTTGACACCATTACCACTATAACGTAAACTAGTAGTGTTCAACAGCACATACTTTCTCGCTATTACTTGTACTTTTGGTATTTTACAAAAATTCAGAATTCTGCGAAAATGAGACCTGAGCCATTTTAAGCGTTCTTTGTTGTAATCAAAGAACAAATAGGAAAACGTTTGAATTATTTTAGAAAAATAATTTTAAAAATATTGCATTAACTTCAAGCAAAAATTACGCGAAAATAACACATTAAAAATATTGTAAATATAAATATACTTTTTAGGACATATTTTATTAAGAAAATATGTCATGAATTTGTAGTTTTACAATATTGTAGTTTTACAACTTTCGAAAAACCAGAGAGTTCAGCAACAATGGAACCTGCGTTTTTTATAAGCGTACATGGCTTTAATAAGAAAGAAAGCAAATGGAAAAAATAACAACGGTTTTTGAGAAAATGTTTTTAAAGAATTTTTAATAGATTACTCAAAATCACGCGAAAACTACTTACATTTTGGAAAACATTTACATAAAGAGATAGAGATACACAAAACTTTATTACACGCACTACACTACCACACACAAATATCGGGAGAGCAGTCGGGAGCTTAGAGAGTGTCCCGGCTGGAGCGCTGCCGCGGTGCCGGTCACCTCGATATCTAGAATACGAGTAGATCGGCGCCGTGTGTCACGTCCTAAAGGGAGAGGAACGCCCTCACCTCGCACGAAATAACATCCACTACACTTTTAAGACTCTTGACCATAGCAGTGGCGCACACGGCACCACAAAATAATCAATCAATTAATCCGAGTGCCTGGCTGCGCTGTCCGCCGGGGGCAGCGCGGCCCGTGAGGCCGGCGGTCGGCGCGCCCTCAGGGCCTCGGGGATCGATCAGGGGCCCAAGGCGCCCCCCGAGGCGCGTTGCTAAGCGCGGGCCCAATGACCCGGGTGCCCCGCCCCCTTCTAAGCTAAGCGGCGGTCGCTGGCTAAGGCCTCTCCTCGCTTCTCCTTACCTCTGCCGCTGGCGGAGCGCCGATCTGCAGATGGAGAGGCGCTGTTACGGACTCCGCGATCGTATAAGCGCTCGTATAAACACTTTAGCTCGGGTTCGAGCCCCTGCGCGGGCGCTAGATTGCGTTCCCCCGCGGGGGCGCCAGACACGTTTATGGCGTACGTCGAGCGCGTCCTATCGGCCGCCGGAGCACGCACGCGAGGACGTCCTTATTGCGCTGCTTATGGGTTCTCCCACCCTCCCCGCCACGAAGCGTTGCTCATTTATTTCTATTTTATGTTATGAGATGCGCGTTTCCAATTCACTCTAGTCAGCGTTGAGCTGTCGGGGTTTTCGTATGACAGAAACCTCAATGCCTATACTTTTAAATATTTTAAACCATTTCAATGTTTATTCTCTCAATGTAAACCTCTGTGGTTTGAAAAATATATTTATTTTAGGTAAAATGAAATACAAAAAACAACAACATGGAATTATTAAATTAAAGTATTTGATCATTTGATACTATGTCACCTTGTGTTGTATTCCCAGATGCATCGCCTTTACAAGTGATTGCAGTATTTACAGAATAAAGAAACAGAGAAATAAGAAGCTCTTGGACGCTACAGAAACACAGTCCGTCGTCTATTATTTCATAAAACAAGCAATGGCAGTGAGGGGAAATATTCGACAAATTAGAAAGGAAAATCACAAACGAACATGAGGGCGGGCGGGCAGGCCGGCAACAGCGCTGGGGAAAACCGCTGCTCGTAGATTACTGAGAGCTTAAAATTAGACCTTCCATTCGCGAACTCTTAAAGGAGACCACTGTGTACTAATAACACTCTAAAAAGTTCTTCCGTTAATAAGGCAACCCAAGAGTCTTACTTTACGCCTGAAAGCCCCTAATGTTTGGAGCCCAATACTTTGTAGTACAACTACGTTGAGGCAGAAGTATTTATAATGATTCACTGAAACAAATATCTTCTGGAAAAATTTATAAGTAATTTTAATATTTAGATATTTAATATAACGTATGCTACAGATCATTAGGTAAATTCATGTTAGTTCACTCCCATGTGCATATATTATTTTTAAAATAATACTGGGTAGAACATTTCGTACCCGGAATAATGTGGTCACGGACGAGACTAGTGTTGCAAATGACACACTAGCGAGTTAATGTGTTACATTGCGTGCTAGTGATCTGAGGGGTATGTATAATTGTGAAAATTGAGACTGACAACCAACAGTGTAGTAGTGGTGTGGTGTTCAAGGTGATGTTTTTGGGATATCATATGTAGTATAGATAATATTTCAGATGAAACACTGAGAATGTTAATTTCAGTTACGACTTATTTTCATTTTTTACCTCTGTATTTTTTATTGAAACATTTTTTTCGTATTTCCGTTTCTTGCGTAGAATATAATAATTTCATATTGCACGCTCTTTTATAATTACAAACCTCATACAAAATATTTATACACCAGTGAAATTACATCTTCGATTCATATTTATAGGTTCATTAAAGAAAGTTAATCAGTGAAGAAATCTCATCTAACTACCTTCACCTCTAATTTCATTAACGTATTTTTTAATCAACTTGTGTACTGCTTGAAAATTAATATTTGAATGAGTAGTTAACTGAATTCATGTTAGCAATGGGATAAGCTTTATCTATTAAAGTAGTTTGTAAACGTTCACGAGTCAGTGAAGTCAGATTGATAAGAAATAAGAAATGTGGGTAATGACCAAAACTAATCGTGACCAAGTGAGTTACGAAAACGTTTCCATATCACCACTATATTAAGCCATATACTCTTTCTATCGGTTTACAGCAAAACGTTTGTCTGTGCAGCCTTCTGTGTTCAACGCTGATGTCTAACCTGCTCAGATGATTTTCTTCAAAACTGACATTCTCCCATTGATCTGACCGAAATCAGGGTACTGCGAGGTTTAAACGAATATTTTAAATTTTAGGTATACATTGAATTAAAGACATTTTCAACATTTTCTCAAACGCGCTTCTAATGTTTAAATTACCCCCTCTCTAGACTAAAGGGCGATAAAAATGTTCATGTCTCGTTTTTGGCGATCTCTGAATTTTCAAAAATAGGAAAAAAACATTATAAACATTACATTACAATATTCATAGTTTTTTCATGAAATTGTTCTAAAATTCATGTATTTAAATGAGGTCAATTTCTTGAAAACGAAAGTAGTAATTTGTGCTCGATTTGAAGGCAATTAAGAAAAAATCTCTAACAACGGATTTTCTTTAAATTTAATGGAAAATTACTTTACATATTTCCTCGAACAGAGCATAAAGAAAAAAGATATCGAACAAGAAACGTCTATTTAAACAATCCCGTATCGCGTTCATTACTCTATCTGAATATTGGAAAATTGCGAAAGTTAAAAATATTGCGAAAAAATGTGCTGTTGTGGAACCGCTTGTTTAAAATTGAAATGTGAACATGCAACACGAAACGCACATTATCTTGCAATACACTATACAATCACGAATAACTAGGAAACGGTGCGTTCTACGATACTAAAACTAAATTTTGGTGTCCCTTCAAGACGCAAGTTTTCAGCTGCATGCACTAATGACAAATCCGCAATCCCTTATATGCAATTGTAGATCAGTTCGGATTTTTATTACATTTTCGGAAGGGGTCTCACATCTCCGCAAGAGTTGTTTGATACTCTGGAAGTTAGGCTCCGGCCTTAGCTGGGAAAGTTACAATTCATGCGGGCATATATGTGCTGTTGTGACACCACTAGTTACATTTAAAACAGGATTCTACTAACATGCAACGTACTACTAAAGCAGTTTCTTAATCAATACGAGCAGTATTATTTTAAACGAGATTGTTTTGAACCTGGTTTTATTTTTGGAGATTCTTCGTAGCTCTTCTACGTATCCCCACTCCGCAGCAAGCGAGGGTAGTCAGAAATAAGCAAACACTCGATATCTATTTAAAATTAAATTAGTGCGTCAATAATTCCGTCATGATGAGACTATATTAAGGGAATGTACGTTCTACTTTGAGATCTGTAACAATCTTTTGTAACAATCTATTTTCACCTTCAAAACAACGATTGGCAAAGTGAGAAATATTTGCGCGGATACAACTAGTGAAGCTATATTTGATAAAGGTGGAGTTATTACATCGCAAACTCATCAAGAAGGTTTTAATATGGAGCACCCCGTTGCGGTCATTTTTAATCAGAAAAATAATTTTCACACTAACCACATTCATCCCTAATGAAATGAGTACTCTTATGATATGTGCAGTCCAAATGCGCGAGGGAAAATATGCGTGCGAGTGTCACCGGCGGGGCGGCCACATGTCGCTGAGAGGAAAGGACTAATTAGAGTAGAAACCTCCATTACAACAAACAGCCTGTCATCCCCCTAGATTGGAAAGAGACGTTTTCTGTGAAATGCTTTCCCGACCGACTGGCCAGGACGACGTGCTCTCTATATTTAGAACCTCGAACCTTTTCGTTCGCAGCTGCTTGGGGACAGAGTGTAATCTTAGGAGTAGTTTAACCCGGTAGTAGACGCGTCATGTTTCGTCACGAATTGAGGAGCGGGATGACTCCGTCGCCCGTACGTAAAAAGGGAAAGTAAACAGAAAACTATACTATTTGGTTTCTGCGACAAATACGTGTTTAAAGTTTATATAAAGAGTTTAGAATCAACAAGTGATTTACTCATTTGTATGAAATTGGTTTTCCAAACAATCTTTACAAACGTACTTAAAGTGTTTTATGAGTGTTCACACAGTATTACTTATTTGAATATAATGATGTAGATTTTCTGCTTTTCGTCACGTGTAGGTAAGAAACTCCTCTGTGACAAGACAAAAATTTATAACTATTAAAAATATAACACACATAATATAATGTAAATATTTTACAATGTGATATAAATAGAGTACCATAATATAATAGTTATTAATTATATCAGTTTGGTTTGTACATCATAATGAAACGAGTGCCACTTTTGCAAAATGTGGCGTAAGCTGAGTGGTGAAAAAGCGATTAGAATCTCATTATGATGTTCTATCAAACGTGTATCATTCAATTTTTTATCTACGACGATTATAATATATTTTATTTTTTAGTAGTGGACCCGTCAATGCTTCGCTATTGCACTTTACACTTTACATGGTACTGGTTACGTGATTCTTAATAACGTTTTACGCTACGCTCTTCGAACATTTCAATAGACGAAAGACTTTCTCACGAGTGTGGTTCCGTGTCTCTGCGTGTCTTTCCATCTCTCTTCCCGTATCTCTGTCTCTCTTTCTCTAAGTCTCTGTTTCGGTTTGTTTCTCTTTTTGCGTCTCTTCTTGCTCTGTCTCTCTCTGTATCTGTGTCTCTTGGGAGAAATTTGACAATCGCAGAGGCAGAATTCGCTATGAAGACGTCTTAATAATCGTACTTCAGTGTGCGGCGACTTGCATAGAGTGCGCCGTGGCATAAAGCGTCCTGATCAAGGCTCTTGAGTCTACATAAAATCTTCATGCAAGCAGTAAGTTGACAAAGTTTTATCACAATCGGATGAACGGTACGGCAGGGCACTAAGCACGATCAAACAAACAAACATTGTCTTTTATATATAAGACTAACCTAGACATCTACACTGGATCAAGGACATTGGCGCGCATTGGGATTCTTTCATATGATGCGATTGCGATTGTTTAATGTTTTCATTGTCACTTACGTTTCATGTTGAGTTAAAGTGAATGATATTTGCTACTTTTTAAGTTTAAAATATTTGAATAAGACTCGTACTATATTCCGTGAGAGGGAAATATTCCGTTATATTTTCCGTCAGAGGGAAATTCATATATATTTGCTTATACCGAAAAAATCGAAAGATGCCTATAAACGTACTGTACGAATGCAAAATTTGTAGGTGGTGTAACGAGAAGACAATAAAGAAAATTAGCCTTAAAAAAGTTCTTCTGGCGTATTTAGAAATTTTGGCTAAAACACAGTACAAACGCAACAAGGTTTTTCCTTCTATCATAGGTAAAATATTAAAATTGAAAGAAAATATTGATATCTTCCTAAAACTTCTTATTTAACTTCCGCTGGTGTTTATGTAAAATATTGTTCAAGTGTTACAGTTAATATTTATAGTAAGTGATTTGTGTTAGAAATATTTTACTAAAGGCACGTTTAATATTTATAACAAGAAGTAATTTATTTCAAGTGAATTTAATAATAAATTCTGTTTTCTTGAAAACAACGCTTTTTTGTGCCCCAAAAAATATTATGCTGAAGTGATAATGCAACTAGTGCTATTATGAACTTTATAAAAGCACTTGTTGCATTATGAAGCTTCTTATTGCATCCGCTTGAGAACATTGTCGCATCGTCATACATAAATATATTGTCATATTATAAGTATATTAGTCAATGGCAGAACAGTTAATGTACGTTTTACTCAATTATATTTTATTTTACAATAAACATAAAGCAACATAGAAAGGCACTTTGCAAAATAACAAACTAAAATCAATGCAAAATTATACAATTACACTAGAATTACAAAAACAATTGTTAGTAGGCAGTTTATTCTTATAGAAGAAGAATTCTTTTAAGAATAATAAACTGTCTGTTAATAATTTGTTCTTATAATTCGATATTAAATAACTTTTACCATGGTATGTGATTACCATGAAACTGCTTGCTGTACATCTGGATTGTGAACTGCGCGGAAAAGGGCCGCAATGAAAGGAGGTGCGAGGGGACTCAGTGAGCACACGCCGCGTCACATTTCCTTTGCTACAATTATTTTCAGAAATAACTGGAAGGGTTTGAAAGAAAAGAGGCCAGTTATGTGCATGAAGCTGTCTTCAAAAGTATTGAGAAGCTTGAAAGATTATAAACAACTAAAAGTACAGTGGGATCCGAAACAGTGCGGGGGGGGGGACTCTGGCACCCTGTGCGCCCACTCCCGGGATAAATTGGGTGACTAGCATTTGTCAGTCCTAAGAGTCACGTTCATCTAAGAAGTGCGGTAGGAACATGTGCTCTAGCCGTGGCGGAGCCGTACGGCAAAGATTAGGGCGAGGAGCAAAGGAGCTGCCCAGCGGGGAGCGGGGGACATCTACGGCGAAGTAACGACCCGAGCGCCGGTCGCAGCTCTTACAATTAGTTTAAAAAATGTTAAGTTCGAGACGTTTGCGGTGATCCAAAGTTGGAAGAATCTAGAGTGACGTTTGAGACTAAGGGAAAAAAGTATTCGAGACAAAAACGAAACAAAATGATGCTTAATGTAGTTACGTATATTATATATAAACAAAATAGCATAGAGAAAATAGTTCATATTGTCCGAATAATATTTCTGGCTACTTGGGCGGGCGGTTGGCTTACGCGGGGGTAGAGTGATGTTGCTACTCACTCTGGATCGATCCCGGACCTCTCGACTGCGAAATCTGCGCGTTACTCACTGAGCCACATCGCTCGGTAGAGGGAAGAAGGACATGCCAAATGAAAAGGTAGAGGATAAAACCAAAAGAGAGAAAAGGGTGAACCAGAGAGATGGTTCGCCGGAAAGGAAGAGAGAGATATAGAGATAGAGAGACATAGACATATAGAGATAGAGACAGAGGAGGAGGAGACAGACAGAGGAGGAGGAGACAGACAGAGGAGGAGGAGACAGACAGAGGAGGAGGAGACAGACAGAGGAGGAGGAGACAGGGGAGCAGACAGGGGAGGAGACAGGGGAGCAGACAGGGGAGCAGACAGGGGAGGAGACAGGGGAGGAGACAGGGGAGGAGACAGGGGAGGAGACAGGGGAGGAGACAGGGGAGGAGACAGGGGAGGAGACAGGGGAGGAGACAGGGGAGGAGACAGGGGAGGAGACAGGGGAGGAGACAGGGGAGGAGACAGGGGAGGAGACAGGGGAGGAGACAGGGGAGGAGACAGGGGAGGAGACAGGGGAGGAGACAGGGGAGGAGACAGGAGAGGAGACAGGAGAGGAGACAGGGGAGGAGACAGGGGAGGATACAGGGGAGGAGACAGGGGAGGAGACAGGGGAGGAGACAGGGGAGGAGACAGGGGAGGAGACAGGGGAGGAGACAGGGGAGGAGACAGGGGAGGAAACAGGGGAGGAGACAGGGGAGGAGACAGGGGAGGAGACAGGGGAGGAGACAGGGGAGGAGACAGGGGAGGAGACAGGGGAGGAGACAGGGGAGGAGACAGGGGAGGAGACAGGGGAGGAGACAGGGGAGGAGACAGGGGAGGAGACAGGGGAGGAGACAGGGGAGGAGACAGGGGAGGAGACAGGGGAGGAGACAGGGGAGGAGACAGGGGAGGAGACAGGGGAGGAGACAGGGGAGGAGACAGGAGAGGAGACAGGAGAGGAGACAGGGGAGGAGACAGGGGAGGAGACAGGGGAGGAGACAGGGGAGGAGACAGGGGAGGAGACAGGGGAGGAGACAGGGGAGGAGACAGGGGAGGAGACAGGGGAGGAGACAGGGGAGGAGACAGGGGAGGAGACAGGGGAGGAGACAGGGGAGGAGACAGGGGAGGAGACAGGGGAGGAGACAGGGGAGGAGACAGAGAGAGAGAGGGAACTCGCGCACGCAGTGAGGTGAGGTGGAGTGGCACGGTCAGAGTCCCTGAGTGCTGCGGGCGGCGACCCGTGTGGTTGGCTGCTGCTGGCCCAACGGGCGCGGTTGGCGCGCGGAGCCGAGTGGCAGTTAACCAGCAGCGGCGAAGGGGGAGTCAGCGCCGCGATCGCGCGCCGCTCTAAACAGCCCCTCGAGCCTCGTAAAGCGCGCACTAAATATCGCGGAGGGGAGGGGCGGGGCGGGGCAACGGAGGCGAGGCTCGCGGGAAGGTTCTGGGAGGAGGCGGGAAGCGGGCACGGGCCAGCGCCACTCTCAACACATTCCACTTTACGATGAGGTCGCTTAAGGACTCTTGCCTTAAGATTTGGACGATAGGTGAAGAGCAGGAGCGAGAGGAATTCGGCAAAAGAGAGCGGCCCACTTAATTGGATGAGGTAGAGGACCGTGTATGGATTGCGGAGCCAATGGGAGATCGTCGTCTCGTGTGAGTTGGAGAGCACCCAGTGAGCGAGGAACGACAGCCGAAAGCTACGCATAGAGGAGGCAAACGACTGTCGAAATGTAGAGTGGGCGGACTGTGAAGGAGTGTCGGCGTGGGTCGGTCGAGGCCGGATGCCGATGTCGGATGAAGTAGCTTAAGGTCACTTGCCTTGAGATTTGGACGATCCGAGTACGTGAGGCCCGGAGGAGTGGACGAACGACATGAGAGCGGCCCACACAATCGGATGACGTAGAGGACCGTGCATGGATTGCGAAG
Source organism: Gryllus longicercus (assembly GCA_038098605.1). NCBI lineage: Eukaryota > Metazoa > Arthropoda > Insecta > Orthoptera > Gryllidae > Gryllus > Gryllus longicercus. The sequence goes on from JAZDUA010000782.1 coordinate 266,163, forward strand.
CCATTGGTAGGACGCCGTCTTGTGAGAGCTGGAGAGCACTTAATGAGCGAGGAACGACAGCCGGGAGCAAAGCACGGAGGAGGCAAACGATTGTCGAAATGTAGAGTGCGTGGACGGTGAAGGAGTGTCGGCGTGGGCCGGGCGAGAAGAGTAGTGAGGGGGGACGGTTGTGTGGGTAGGCAGGGCGGGGGGGGCGGGGCACACAGGGGGAAGCTCTCTCACAGCGACTTTTTGCGTTCCCGCTTTTCAATTCGCCAGCCGGAATTTACGCGCAATAAATGTATAATTAAAAAGCTCGTGAGAGCGCTCAGAGCGCGTAGCTGGCGCGCTCGCGTTTGAGGTCGCCGACCGACTGAGCTGAACGCGGCCCTCGGATGACCGACCACGCGTGCCCTCGCCTGCCCCCCCCCCCCGGCTCTCGAGCGCCAGCTCCATTACGTCGTAGGTCATGCGACTCAGTCAATAAAACATCTTGCTTTTATGATCCCGTGCGGGTGGTACGTTTCCGGACCTATTTTTTGACAACATTGCTATTAGCGGGAATCGACAATCGCTGAACAGTAGCGGGCGAGAGGATGGTAGAGGATGAGTGGAGTAGAGAAGGCGAATTCCGAATGCGTGGGAAGATTTTAGAGTTGTCTGATATGCTCCATCAAACAACTCTAAAAGCGGAAAACTCATTATGATAAATGGAGGTTGCTCGTAAAGTCGGGGTATAATTTGGAAGTTCACACAGTTCGATGAGGTTAAGAACATTTCACGCAGTCGTTTGACAACCAGAATATGACTTCGCGGAGACAAATTAGTAGGAACTTGATGATGAGAAGATGCAACTTCAAATGAGATATGGTGTTTAATTTTGCATTTCGCGTGATACAATAAAAGACCCTGTCACATTTATTTAATTATAAAAACTCAATTTTGAAATTCCGGAATACACACACACATGTGTGTGTTACCATATTTCCAAGTTAGCTTTAAATGATTATAATTCTCGTGATGAAAAATATAAGTAAACAATAGATACATTAATAGTGGATTAAATGTAATGTATTATGTCATCCACAGCAAATGAGATGTATAAAATATTAATTATTTTGTCATAGATAATATTGATTTGGAAGAGTATTTCTGATCATTCAAAACTGGTATATGTTTTTTAAATTAATCTCTTGTGCCAATTTGGTTCATAATCTAAGATATCTAAAATGTTCCAATCCATTTGATGACCAGAAACTACAGCATGCTCCAAGATAACATTTTTACCACACTTTTTCTCGCCGTTTTCAATGAATAATAATACATTATGTCTTATGTAAGTTGGAGGCGGATGCCGTTATTGTGCTTAAAACAATTGACTCCGGACCTAGAGTGACCCTCTCTTCCGAAATCTGTTTCCACTTCCACCCTGAAGGTTTGATTTTGGGCTGATTGCTTGTTCCCACTTGTCTACTTGTCGCAAATTTGAAAGAATTCGACCGTAAATGGAAATAGAGTCAAAAGAATTGACTATGTGGAGATTCATTTAATTTTTGTTATTGAGGTTATAAAATTAAATACTAGCAGAATTCGGAAGATATTATCCTGACCTCTTTCTCTTTCTTTCTATCATTCACTCTTACTTTCTCTCTATATTTCTCTGTGACTATGTTTTTTCTCCTTTTCTCATCCCTCTTCCTCTCTCTCCCTCTCTCTCGCCCGCGCAAAAAATACTATCAAACAAGCATTGATTTTTTTAATCTCTTTTGAATCAGATACCTGTTTTATTAGAATAATACGTTACACAAATGATTAATGAATGTGACGGAAGATAATATTGTCCGTTTTACCGTAAGCTATTCATTTTGGTATTTGGCAAAACGCAATTATTGCTTGATTATCGTCAACCAAATCATAAGTCTTCAGTACATTAATGAATGCGTGAGTTTTAATTGGCTGGATATTTTAGGTATATTTTAGGTGTGGAGAAAATTTCACCAGCCGAATATTTTACTTCCATTTGCAGGGGAGAGGTGACTGCAACAATTAAGTGACTTACAGAGAAATTGAAATACGAGGAGATTGGATTTTTGGAGGAGGGACTACTAAAGGGCCTATTTTAGTGATGCGAATTTATCATATGGTCAGTAGCAATAACCGACTGCTGTTAAAAAGATTTGCTTCCTCATTATCAGTCAGCAAAAGCAACATGAACATGAAGTGAACTCAAGAAATCTATTGTATTATTTAAAGTATGATAAACGATCAAAAAGTTTTATGCACTTTACATTGTATTGAATATCAGAAATATGGAAGTGATGAGAGAGACCGAGAGAGAGAGAGAGAGCGAGCGAGAGAGAACGAGAGCGAGCGAGAACGCGAGAGAGCGAGAGTGAGAGAGGGCTGGAGCGAGAGAGAGCGAAAGCGAGAGAGAGAGAGCGAAAGCGAGAGAGAGAGAGCGAAAGCGAGAGAGAGAGAGCGAAAGCGAGAGAGAGAGAGCGAAAGCGAGAGAGAGAGAGCGAACGCGAGAGAGAGAGCGAACGCGAGAGAGAGAGCGAAAGCGAGAGAGAGAGCGAAATCGAGAGAGAGAGAGCGAAATCGAGAGAGAGAGAGCGAAATCGAGAGAGAGAGCGAAATAGAGAGAGAGCGAAAGCGAGAGAGAGCGAAAGCGAGAGAGAGAGCGAAAGCGAGAGAGCGACAGAGAGAGCGAGAGAGCGACAGAGAGAGCGAGAGAGCGACAGAGAGAGCGAGATAGCGATAGAGAGAGCGAGATAGCGACAGAGAGAGCGAGATAACGACAGAGAGAGCGAGATAACGACAGAGAGCGACAGAGAGAGTGACAGGTAGAGCGAGAGAGAGCGAGAGCGAGAGTGAGAGCGAGAGAGAGAGCGAGAGAGAACGAGAGAAATTGAGAGAATAAAATAGAGGTAGAGTAGTATAAAATACGAAGAAAACAGCCAGTGATGAGCAATATTAGTTGAACAATGCGAAAGAATAAATCAATGCAAGCCGAAGAAGGCACATAAACTTCATAAAAAACTACTATTCTCAAAAGTTCTCTGGCGGAACGAATAAAGCATAGTTCTTCCTCTGACATTACGGGCCGTGCCACTTTAAAATTAAAATTGTGTAGGACGTGAGTGAGGCTCAAATCACATTTACTACTTGCCCGCGAGTGGCTGCAAAGTAATCCCAGAGGTTCGTGGAGTAGTGAGCAGAGTGCGGAGGGCGCGGAGGACATGAACGTGTTGTAATGCGGGGTCGGGGGCAGTGGAGCACAGAGGACTTGAAGCACGGGAAGGGCGTGCCCCAGCGACCCCCGGGCGACTCCTGGCCCAGCCGGCCGCCGCTGCGCTCCCGGCCCTTGCGTGGTAATTAAATTTTCGGAGATTGATTTTCGACTGGCCAATCTCTCACCTCTTCGTAGCACACCACGCGTCTGGGGGGAGGATAAAGTTTTGCCGAGCACAGGGCCGCCGGAAAGCGGGACGCGGCAAGGCCACGTATGGCGTGGCGGGGCTGGCGGGGAGGGAAGGCGTCAGACGAGGTTGTGTGGGTGAGAGGAGGGCCGGGAGAGAAGGCGCAGGGGCGGCAGGGAGGTTTAAAGGCGGGCAAGGTTGCGGGAGCGTGTGTCAGTGCCAAGGGGGCGACATTGGCGGCCGTGATGCGGCCTGGGAGAGGCAGGTCAGCGGAAGTGACGGCTCATGCAAATCGAAGAGTTAGTGAAATCCCCACCTGAAAATAAAGCGAGCAAGAAGTTTTTGACGCAATCTTTTCGTGTGATCTGTTTTTCTCTAACGTGCACACGTAAGAAATTAAATGTAAATAAAAATCTTCGAAGAAAAGTGACCTCCAAAACTGTTATAGTGCTTGTACATTCTTATTTTAGTTACCAATTATTATATGTTTTTAAAGCTATCTTTTTGATTTCGAGAGATATTTGAAGTGTCGTGTGTATTAAAATAAAAAACTCTGGCAAAAATGAGGATAAAGGAAGACATCGCTACCATCTTTATATCAGCAGATATCTTTGTGGCATACAAACTAAAGAGAATGCATGAAACATAACAAAAATGTCTCTCTGAATATTGCTTGGTGTTGTTCCGAGAGTTGGAGAACGAACTAATAAACCATCGATATATATACTCCAACATTAATACAAAACTAGAATTCTCTATATAAAAACAAAAACCAAAGTCTGTTTTTGCCCCTCGGAGATCAGCATCAAGCTGCACCCCTCGACCCACCTGACATTACATCCACTCTCCGCTATCCGTATCTAGGGTCTTGGGAAGGGGGCGTCCCCCACCCAAGGGGGCGTCCCTCACCATCTCCCCTCTCTAAATATCCTGTCCAGGACCCTACCTGTCGATAATCATCTGAGGTAGCCGCAGCCCTTCCCTGCCAGTTCTTGGTTATCGCCTAGGTGCTGCTGTGATCCATAGATCCTTAGCGGAATGGTGGTTAATGACAATTTTCGACACTAGCTAGATAGATAGATAGGTAGAGTTCAGCCGCTGTTTAGCGAACAATTCTAGGGGAATTTTAGCAGTGCGCTGCTCTATTTGGTAGTTTTCCGTGGTTTCGCCAATCAACATCAAATGAATGCCGGAATAGTACTCTAACAAATGGGTGACGGTCCGCACGCGCTATGCTCTTCGTCTTCCTTGTCCTCTTTTCAATTCTTACACACACACACACACACACACTAACATGCACTACACTACCACACATGACGAGAGGCCAGTCGGGAGCTTCGAACATGTCCCAGATGAGGCGATATCCCGCTGGTGGGAGATACCTTGTTGGGGAAACTCTACAAGCCGATGGGTAGGTCGACGCCGGTTCACACAATTCAATAAAGACCGACACATCTCGCGGTAAAAACCTGTACGACACTTACGGGACTAATGACATAAGCAGTTGACGCGCCCGGAATAACTAAACTAACAATCAATCAATTGGATCATTAATTACTAGAAGAGATAAAGGTATGACAAACCCTAAAAATTAAAAAAAATATTAATTTGGATATCATTTTTTAAAATGCAATATCTTTAAAATAAAAGAAAAGCTTTTGGAGAAGGAGAAGTCACAGCGAAATTGATAAATATTGGTTTAAGTATATTATTTGAATTAATAGAAATCTTGTTTGGAAAAATACTGAAATGATGACGAAATATCAAATATTTTTTAAAATGGCATTTCACTAATTTACGAAAGGGGTAAAAATAATACTTTAAAAATTAATTATAGACACATTGCTGATTATATGTTTCCATTAATTGGGAAATTTTGGAAGATGTAAAAAATTAGGAAGTCGAAATTTATAAGAAGATGCAATATCTATATTAAGAATTGAAAAAAATAGAAGGAGTTTTAATTAATCAGGGCTTAAAATGAGGGCGTAGGTGGTCTTCTTCTTTATTAACAATTTATACACAAACATCTTTGAAAGTATGAAAAAAACATTGTTCACAAATGAGTCATTTCACGTCAAATCGGACACTCACAAACCTCACTATTTTGTGGCAACTTTTTTGAGATCTAGAATTGAAAATAGGTGACATATATTATTTTCTTTTTTTCTAATCCCACCTCTTTCAGAAATAATACCAATTATTTTTTCCGAAAAATCATTTTCCCTAAAAATAATAATGAATACATCTGACAAATTTCACACGTAAATAACACGCATAAATAACATTTAAAAAATAGTTTGCTCACCGGACTCGCTGCTAGAACCACGGGGCATCAATGACAGGACGCATCATGACGTCCAACATAAAGCAACCGTGAGACATATGTCGTGATATGGATCGCAGAAACACGTACGGTCTCAAATGGAAGTCTTGTGACGAAATGTGACTATTAAGTTTATTTATAAACAACTGACACTGCTAGGGTCTGTATGAAACAGAGCTGCCTTCTTTCTCAGATATACTGAGTTGTGTAAATAGATGAATTCGCAAAACATGTGTATTGTTCTGTGAAGTTAATAACCACAAACAGTCTTACAATAATTGTTATTTGCATTTTCTTAATATGAAAATCTATCATTACAGAAGAAGTATACGTTTAGGTTATGACAAACAGCATTCTTGAAAAGATGAAAATTGACTGGATGTCGCCTAAAGAAGCCTTGTGTATTGGAAAAACTATTTTCAAAATTTCGTCTCGTGAGTCAAGTGAAGTTTTTTCAAGAAAGTGAGAATCGACCATACACATGCCGCAAATATGTTGGGCAGTGACAATGACGAATAAACTTGCACTGCTGGTCCTGGTCACCCTGACGTATCACCTGATACAAGTAACGAAGAAACTGACCGGGTACGTTTGTCTTCTGTTTCTTCAGCTGTCTACTCTCATCGTTTACCGTCTTCTACTACAAAAGTACAATTTTACGCTACGAGATTTCATTGTTCAGTGTGAATTTTTTAGAAAATTATTCTTTCGTACTTGAAGGTGTTATTCAGAGACTGCTGTGAATTAATGCCTTAGCTACTCAAACTAACTACAAATATAATATCCTATTGTGCAATACTTCACAGAAAGTAAAGACTTTCTGGATGCCTGAAACACGTCACGAATTCAATTTACCCTTTTCAGAGTAAACTCTTAACACTTCTCAAGCTAGATTATGACAGTGTTAATTGATATATGTATCGGATGGAAGCAGTGCCTAGTATTACACAATAAAGCGAGTTTATGCTTTCACACAGATGCCTTCGATGCGAGTGCTGAATGGCATTTCTTTGCTCTGCAACGTCTTATGGAAAGGGAACAGACGACATAGGGGGGGGGGGCAACTATAATATTATCGATAAAAGCTAGCCTTCAATCCTGACAGGAACCTATTAATTTACTCAGGAAGACAATTACGTGGGCTGATGATGTGAAGAACGTTAACTTTATATCTTAGCAACGCTGAACAATACTTAGAAAGAGGACTATTGCAACAATGATATAATAAAAAATAGTAGAACACACAAAGAAAATACCTACTCTTTATGAAAAGGTGAATTAACGATATTCTTTTATAACGACGCAACAGAGATAACGATATTAAGAGCACAGAACAGGTTGTAATCACTAGACTCACAATAGGTCATTTCAATCTCAATTTCTGCCATCTACTTAAGAGATCAGATCCAGAACCGTGTCCTAAACGTGGTGCAGCAGTCTCCACCTCCCATCTTATTCTTGAATGCCCTGGTACTGATAATATGAGAAAACTTCTAAAAATTGAAGGAACCCTACAATCATTAGTCAGTTCCACAGACGCGTCTGCCAAATAATAAAATTCTTAGCAACTACAAAACTGTACAGACTTATATAGCTGAATAATGCATTAGAACTGTAATTGGATTAAACCTTACATATTGTGAAAATGTGATTCACTGTAACATTTTTGTTCTTGGCATTATTGTAACTATCTATCTAACTAACTAACTATCTAAAAAACTAACTATTGTAACTTGGCATTATTGGGAGTCCGGTGTCTTCGGGATTTATAATCTGCCTTGTGCAGTGTCATTCAGCAAGTTGCTGCAACTTCTATTATATTTGTTTATACAATTGTATAGGGATCGCTGATGACCTTGACGTTATAAAGCGATGATAAATAAATAAATTAAAAAAGATATTCTCTGTAAAGTGAAGTAACAGAAATATCGTAATTAACTGTATTAAAAACTCTTATTCGTATAAATATTCCGTCCGTTTAATTAGGCGCGGATCCACGGGGAGGGAAGCCCCGTGCTCCCTCCACCTAAAATTATTCAGAAACTATTAATTACAACTTGTCACGAGACTTTCAGGAAAATATATTTTCGAATTATCATTAAAACCAATAAAATCGTGTCGCATCATGAGATGAGTGTAGCCTACGACATTTTACAAAATCTCTAATATACATATTCCACGATAACATTTTGAATTTCCCCTCCATAAATTCGTCTCGGGATCCAACTCTGGTTTAATACTGAATTGAATCCGTTCGACACTTTTTAATTTATCCGCTATGAAGGTCATATATATGAATATGGTGTATAGTAAGATGTGAAGAAATGCTTCTATTGCTCTGTGAAAGTATACTGGTGGTATCTACTGTTGATTAGCATGTGCTTGAGGGGCGACGCTCTCGCAAACGCTGCAGCAAAGCAGCAAGTATACATTTATATTGCATATAATTTCTCAGAATCATCTCAATATCCCACTATGTAACTTAGCAAAATTATGTAGAACTTATCAGAGATTTCAATGGTATCTTTTTTCAAAGTTTTCAAATTGTCGAGTTTTTTGAGAAATTAAAAAAATGGGTAAAACACTAAAAAATTTAATGAATTCAATACATACTACATCAAATGAAAAAGCATCTTTTGTTCTTTATTCTCGCAAAATATTAAATTTCTGGCACAAAAACTACACGAGTTCAAAATGATTATCTGTAGCAAAGCGAGCATTTTTTCGACATATTTGAAAAAAAAAGTTTTATATTTGTACTGTGGAATTAAACCTGTTCTAAAAATTAGGTCTTTAATATGCTCATGAGCAAATTCTTAAAAATATGAGAATTTTTCACGTAATGTGTGTTTGAAATACAGACTTAAAAAATAATTCTCTTAAACAGCTCTCAATTCTTCTTTACTTTTTTTCTCGGACAGAGCAAAGGACGCTTAAACTAACTGAATTTTTGCAAACGTAAAAGTAACAAACAATGCGATGGAGTGTACATGAATATATTCTGTTGTGTCACCACTAGTATCGATATGAAGGCTTCAAAAAACAAGTTCTTTGACGAACTTTTACTGCGTTGCGATGAATCATTACTAAACTTTCTCTGTACCACGTAGGACGTAGTAGGAGAGAAAGTAAAAATGTATGTAACTCAACAATACATTTTTTGTAGCCTGAAGGCTTCCATTTTGATTTCTAACTTTGAAAGTTGCTTGCCATCTTCTCAGAGAACCAGGATTCCTTTTTCTTTTGCCAGTGGCTCTTGCTGATACTTTCCAGGCTTTTCATGCCTATCCTTTTACATACTTTCATTTTTATTTTATTTTCAAAATCCTCTTACTCGTCTATGAGCGTATTATTCAATGTTCTCACGGGCCTCTGTTGCACACCTTGTCTAATTGATATTTCGTTTCACTCTTTCTCCAAGTGTCCATTATCCCCACGTCCGAGATCTTTCATCCGTCAGCTGTTTATCGTATGGCGTAAGTTGTAAAAGCCTAATCTGGAACGGAATCTTGTCTTATTTTGACGCTCATTAGCATCTGTTGAGAGGATGTTTCAAATATTTTTTACGTTGAAATTGGAGAACCTTACAATTTTCATTATTGTAGTCATATGAAAAATTATATTCATTTCATAAAATAATATTCAGCGGCCATTATGGGATTCCTCTGGGAGGAGGGAGTACGAAGTAAGGCGCGAGACTAAAAGAAAGTGGAACCAAGGGCACTGCAACGTCCAGTGCCTGTGCAGGAAAGACGTCTGGGAGCAGAATGGGATGCCAACAGCAAAGTTCTTGTGTCGGGAAGAACATCTTCATCAATTATTATTGTAGGGAATACGACGGATGAAGCAAAAAAGCAGGATATTGTCTCAGAAGTTGAAGTGGTTACGAAATATTAATGACTTCCGACAGGTTTCTGAACACTTCTGTGATGAAGGTGGCTTCTGGGGAAGAGGTAAACGTCGCTTCAGGCTAACGGCTGCAGCCTCTTGCTATGAGCGGGCGGATTACGTCTGAGTGAGGCAGGTCTTATTGCGACAGCTGTGTGGATTTGCGCTATCTGATATGAGATTCGTTCATAAGAGACGTAACACCAATGGTGTTTTCGCGGCGAATCACAATTCGTTACAGTTCCTCCCTACCTATTCTTCCCTTCCCCCCTTCTGCTACGCATTTCTCCCTCGGTCACTCACATTCATTTATCTATGAATATTTTTCACAGAATTGCTTCCAGGGTAAGATAAAAAAATAAAATAGTACGTAAATCGACCACATTGCAAAATTTTCTGTATTGTTAGTTCAAAAAAACAATAAATATTGATCAACATTCCCGTCCTTTTCTTTCCTTCTCTCTCTCTTGCGCCATGTCTCACTCACTTGATCATACATTCGTCTATTGTCATTTTCACGGAAATGCTTCCAGGATCAGGTAAATGTTTTCAAATAATACGTAGACCGAAAACAATGCAAACCTTTCCGTATTTTTCATTCGAAAATTAATAAATTTTGATCAACATTCCCGTTATTTCCTTCCCTTCCTCTCTCTTCCTTCCTTCTCCTATTATAAGTTTTGATCAACATAATAGAGTCCTTTTTTATTAGTCCATGGAACCGATGTGTTATCTCCTTAGCTTGATAGTAATAATACCCTAGCAATGGCCCGAACACTAATGGTGCCCGACACGTGCCATCCAACAAGTGGTGGATTTCACTAATTAGAAAAACTATCTAATATTATTGACAGTGTGACCAAAGCCTTGGGTTCGTCTTTCGAACGAAAATTGTAAAGAAATAACCTTATACAGTCGTGGTAAATAATTAACAATATTGTTTAAGAAAATACAACAAAAGTATACTGCTTCAATGTACTAAATGAACAAACTCGGGGCCAGTTTAGTAACATACACTTTCAAAATAAATGCCGAAATAAATGACATGCACACGATACAACTATACTGACAATTAAATGCACTTCCATTCCTAATCGTTCCTGCGGTTTAAGTAAATTATATTTTATTAACTTCAAGAAAAAAAGAGAACCGTATAAAAACAATTATCTTATTCTCTTCGAAGTCATCAAATTCTACGGATGATCTGGCTTTTGCTAACGGACAATAGAAATTATTCCCTCTACGCGGAGAAGCTGACCTTGCGCGTGCGATCCAACTGTGTCTTAGTTGGAGAATCTGAACACTAATCATACTTTGCTCCATTTTATATAATTTAACAACTTGGTTTATTGGGGGCACTGTAAAACTTACTGAATCAAATTTAATCGTTTGACGAACGATTCCCATCTGAGATTTCCTGTGTCGACTTCTCGGGTGTTTATACATTTAAGTTTTCGTATCTGAAGGTTTTTCTGCGGTTGCGTTGCCTTTACAATTGCAGCGATGTGTAAACCGGTGTGAGCGATCTGGTGGTTTGACGGAATGGAATATTCTCCGAAAACAAAACCATGCACACTCTCTTAGAGTCGAGATAAGAGGACGCAAAATAAAAAAAAAATGAAAGCTGTGTAAGGAACATAATGAACATTAGTTTTGTAACAATCTCGAGTATGAATCGCCTCGCCTTACGCAATACTCTCAAATGCTCCTTGCGTAGTGTTTAATTTGAATATATGTTTCATTGTAATTTCTGTGAAATTTGCCCAATTTATTATAACATGAGGGTATCATTTATATTAAAGAACGATTTACCTCTTGGTGAACTTTATCAGATAAAAATAGAAATCTTAAAAATATATATTAAGCATAAATAGAAATCTTGGGTGATGTCGATCGTTGCAAACGAGCACTTGCGAAACGTACCGTCCTCACGGACGTTCAAGAGGAAAATGAACGATGTCTCGCACGAGCTAATATTCTGTTAACTACTGCTTTTATGGTCGAAAATTCTTTGATTGTAGGTATTGAATCGTAGGTTGTCATCGTTGGCAATGGAATACTGCGCTCTGTCATTTTACGAGTAATAATTTATTGATGGAGGCTGAGGCATGAGTTCCAACAGTCGTCGCTTATGTAGCCAAGTATTTAAGCTGATTCATTTGGAAGAGATGGAAAAGAAAGGAAAGGCAAACTCTTCATTGTACAGCTTGTAACAAAGAAGCTTCTAATTTCTAAACGCTTTGAAATTTTCATGCGCAATAAGAGATAATCGGCGGTGGATGTCTGCATCTGCGAAACGAACTTACGCGAGTTAGCGCGGAGTATAAGAACCATTAGGAAAATTGTAAAAAGGCTGACCTTTTTGTCAAAAAATATTAGAATATCTATTGACGTATGGGGGACAAGTGTAATGTGCGCACTTTTTCTTGAGCTCTAGAATCTCTTCCCTACCCTTTTACTATACATAGTAGTTGAATGATAAATAAAAGTATCAACAAAGCGAGGTTATCAATATTTGAGAATTATAAATTTTTGCTTCCAAGATAGATAAAACTTTTTTGCATCGGCAAAAGAATTACAGATTTGCTTTCGTAATATTTTTAAGAAATTAGCAAACAACACATTCGGCTCTACTTACAATTGTCAAAAGGAGAGCTCCACAAAACGTGCGCATAGTAAACCTACATTTAATATGTCTAGATGCAATAAAAGATAATTTCAGCAGACGCTAACTGGACCAGGAAAACTTGTCAAAAAGTTTGATCGAGAATGGTGTCATTGACCCAGAAGCTGAAATACATTACTTTTTAAACATGTTTAGTCTTTTTAAATTATAATGTATAGGTATTAAATAATTCATTAAATATCATTGTTAAAAGGATTATTATTTACGTACTCAACTAGTTTATAAATGTTGCTAACCTGCCTTTGTTGGAACTGTTATTTATTAACCCACTATGTGTAGTATAAGGACGGGGAATAGATGGTGAAGCTCAAACAAACGTGCTCAGATTGTGTTTCTCTTCCATGATTCACTTACACTTATTACTGTTTTTGGTGACAATAAATCAAAGGTTTTTTTATGGTACTTACACTTGTGTATATATTTTAAATGTTTAACGTCTTGTGTAGTAAAGTAACGTTGATGAATTATGTATTTTAGGTCACATACTGATACTGACTCCTGATGAATATGATTTCTACAATTTGTGCGGTAATTACAATAAGTATTTGCCCACTCGTAAGTCAATTTTGACAAAAATTGTAGATTATTAAATAAATAGCTAAGCCTCATGCTCAATAAAGAGAGACTTGTAGGAATCACGTGGATGGCGTGTGCGTATCATTCGTATCTTATTTCCAATTTAAATATTTGTGTGCTATAAGATGTTTTACCCACAATATTTTGCTACATCTCAGGCGAAAATGTAGTACAATAATTTATTATTCGTATGGGACCATTTTCGGGGAGATCATTTTTTCTGCTAAGTACGTAATGGAGGAGGAAGAAAAAACCAGACACGCGAGTTTAATTTCCTATTTACTATATTGCACGAGTACTTGCGTGCCATATTACACATACAATTTTGTGTAGTAATATTTTTGAAAAGGAGTGATTATGGCGTCAAATGAAGATTCAAAATTCTACCAGCATTTCGCCATAACACTTCCCTGATGATAACGTTCGTAAGGCAGATTGCGTGCTCCGCCTCAGTAGATGGAAGCGACGGACACTTTGAAACTTTAACCGAAAGTCTCCTCATTCATTTAATAGCGTTACAGTCCACGTCGATCTTTCGCCTTCTTCAACTTCTCTTCTCTATTCGCAGGCGCTCCTTCCATTTCAAGAGGTGCTGACGTGCTTTTACGACTTTCTGCAGTTTTCATAATTCGCTACTATCTCATTTCCTTCAAAGTAATTTTGAAGAGAAGGTGTAAATTAGAAACGTGTAGATGTCCATTACAAACAAATGGACATTCAGTTCTTTGATGGTACGAAAATCCTTTGAAATTAGTGGTTACGCAATAGCACGGACTTTATCACATTATTTGTAACAGCAATTATTGAAATTTTTAGAGAAACTGAGACATGCGCCATTTTATAAGCGTCCTTTGCTCTATCAGAGAAAAAATGAAGAAAAATTGGAATAGTTTTTGAAAACAATAATAAATTGTCTTTTTTCAAGCAGAAATTGTGCACAAATAAAGCATTTTTTCAAAAAATTCAACATGACGTATAATGTTCGGGTGGTTCCTCCAAACATTCGGATCGAAATGTAAGAAAAGAGTTGGAATAGAGAACGGGGAAAAAAACTTAATGTTAGGGGCGGTTTTATCGCTAGCATTGATAGAAGACGGGCCGAGAGTGGGACGGATGAACGGACAGATGGACAGAAGTTTTGCCATGAAACAACGTTTTAGTATCAAGTATCCACAAAACGTGATGACTACCCAACGTGTTACAGGAAGTTATTTACTAGATGTCGGGAGAAGCTTTATCGAACGTTTTATTATTTGGGCCCCACAATACTAGATGTTTTGTCGAAAAGTCGCCTTTTTTTGCCGCATTACACTTACGTAAGTAGTATGAGAGAATATGAAAATGAAACAATTAGCACTACAATATATATTTTACGAGGTTTCATAATAACGAAGTGATAATGAACAAAATAAGTGTTTCTTTTCAGTTTTCCATATATGAACAATTGAATACAATATTTAATATGAACAATGTGCAATTGATTAGTGTGCTATTGAATATTTATTTACGAAATTGACTAATGCGCTATTGACTAACATTTTTTGATCATTAAATTCACTTAGATCTGAAATGGAAACTGTATATGAATGAATACAACACAAAATTATATTCACGATGTCACGAATTCAGATATACTTGGTTTTCAGGCAGCCTTCGTACTTCTCCTTCCGTATATTTGCGAATGTACTACGTTTCCACATAAAATGTGGAATACTATTCTGAGGAAACACATCATACAGCTCCCAGACTTTTATTTAGCACAAGAAAATTATAGGGATAGTAAGCTAATGCCATCATCCTGTAAGCCTCTCATTATAGAGCTTGTAATACTGTGGGATCCCGTGGATCTCACGCCAAGGTTGGCGGCGTGATCTGCAAGTTGGCAGCTGTGAGACCGGCAGGTTCACCGACCAGTCTACAGCGAGACTGTGTAGTAGGGTGTGTGGGGGTAACGGGCATAACTGTACGTTAGCTTTATTTTAAATATCATTTAAATGTAAGAAGTTTGATACTAAAACGTATTGTTTAAAGTGTGGTGTTTTCCCTACCATCTCCTACAATACTACCATTTACGTCTCTATTCGTTTTCAAATTAGTGCCTTTGTTGAAATTGACATTTTCAGTTTGAGAACACACTTGAAAGTAATAAAATAACTAATAATAATTGCAATACAACGCAGAAATCGTATTCATAATAACAATTTCAACATTATTAGCGCCAGTAGCCATCTGAAGATGAAATACGAAAATAATATTACAGATTACGTGAATGCAGTTTTATCATTTTATTGTATAACTGCAAAAGACGAATTATGCTTAAGATATACTATTGTACTTCGCCTTCTGTGGCAGTGACTCGCATCTCCATAAGGTTTTTTTTATCCACTTTTACTTTTTTGCCTTTTCTTCGTAAGAAGAGAAAGTATTGTTATTGTGCACCGGAAAACGGCGATTTTTTTATAACAGAGTTACTGCCGGTCCCCGGTTCACTAGCGGGGTAGATAAATCTTGTTCCTATAATTACTGAAATACTTTCTTTAACACGTCTAGTTAAAATACATGTTTCGTGGGTCCTTGATACCGAAAAATAGATTTACGTTTTGGCGTCCGACTGTCGTCCGTCGGTCTGTGGTCAACGCCTAAACCTTTCAGCTGGCTTTTTTCTAAGTCGATATTCGCCGATCGATTTAAATGAATCCAAGACCATCTGAGTTTGAAATATATATTTTGATACTGGGAGGGCAGGGGAGTACTTTGTTTGAAACCTCAACATTTTCAACATTTTCTAAAAAATAGCTATAAATGTTTTGATTAAATTTGTCGTCGGAAAGATCATATTTTCGGTGAAATATATGATTATTCGGAAAGGGAAAAATTTTAAAACGGCAAAACTTTTTTCAGCCTCTTCCTACAAATACAGTGTTGAAGATACATTCCTGAATGAAATATGTTTTATAAAGACAGATCTTACTAAATATGAGTAATTTCCGCGTCATTTTGCGTGAAATATATGCATTTTAATATTTTATGCATTTTTCTAAAACCCTACTCCAAATTTTATATTTGTGTATATCAAAGGACGGGTGCTAGCCTCATTTCCGGTAGGCTCCCTGTATTTATGAAAATTGAAAACAATACCTCTTCAAAACTACAAAATTGAAAATAGAGATTTTGCGTTAATCAAAATCAGTTCTAAAAATCAGCTCTTTAAGAAAGGTCAAGTGCAAAAAAAAAACATTTCGTAATTGAAATCGATACAATTTATTAAAGTACACATTTTCACAAAAAACAATTGAAATTTTTTCTTCACATTTTTCCACGAATAGAATACGGAACGCATAAATAATACCGCTGGTCTCATTTTTGTTGAAGCGTGAATTATCGAAAATTGTAAATTTAGTAATGCGAGAAAGTATGTGATGTTTAAGCACCACAAATTCATTTACGATTTCACAACATGTAGAAATACCACTTGCTTTGCTTCTTGATAGTGGATGAAAGTGTGAAAATTCAAGTTTCTTTGCACTCTATTTCTGTTCGATGCAGATGTATGGATTTATTTCCCCAGCAATACAAAGAAACAAGATGTGTAGCTCGAATTAAAGAACTACTTCATATGATTAAACTTCAAGGCTTATCAGTAATTTTTCTTCTTGTACCTAATCAGCTGTATTCAATTATTATGACCGAAATACATAATAATGAAACTAACACAAAGATAATTCATCTTCAAGGAAACAATGTAAGACCTAACCCTGGATACTCCAAGCAAGATGTCAAAGATTTGCACATAGAAAGATGCTCCAGCAATGGGAACCGATATGGCGATGTCATAAGTCTAGTAATACCCATAAATCAATCGATTGATTCCTATAACTATACTCGGACCCCAAGATGACTAGACGCGAACAAGTTTTAATTACACGAATTAGAACTGGTCATTCTAAAATTACACAGGTACTTGCTGGACAATACCTCACCACCACTATGTGATATGTGCCAAGTAAGACTATCAGTCTTACACAAATGTCATGCTTGAAATATAACGTTATGGTAAGCCCGCCAGTATCTCTAGAGTTGACGTGTTATGATTCTATCCCGATGATATTGTATGATTATGTTACAAATATGTAAGATAATAGTATGTTATAGTTTATATGTTAGGATGATTATGTTAATGTAATGATGTGTAACCCTCGAAAAGATGTTATGACCATGTCCTGATTGCACTGTATGATGATGGTATGTATGATAAATAATATGTGACACTGTATTGTGTTATGACCAATACATTCTGATATTTTTATTAATGTAATGACGGATGAAGTCATAATTGTCTGTAAACACCTGTAATTAAAAATGTTATCGCTAATAACCTTAGTCGTTGATGCGACAAAAAATAAAGAGAAAAAAAGATGTGTAGCTCGGTTACCGAAGCAATTATTTTCTGTTACTAAGGAGCTAATATTTATTTTTTTTAATCTTTTCGAAAACGCTTATTTGTATCTGTATTTATAACTCAAGTAATCCTTAAAATGACCGAAAAGGTTAGGGTTCTAGAGGTGAAGAAAAATTGCGGTTTGAACTTCTTCGTCACATGTCACCACAAGTTATTTTTGGAAAAGAAATATGTTCTATACTAGCTGTTATTGTTGGTTCAAGTCTGGGAAGGAAACGGAGCGAAGGTATATAGCTTCTTTTCTGTAACGAATTGTACCGACAAAAATCGGAATGTATCAATGAGAGCTGTGTAACAAGTAGATTACTCAGAACAATAGCATACACTTAAATTACGTGCATTATATAGACTACTATGATTCATTAATTATATTCCCTCAAGGAGAACAATAATAATTAATAATGTGTCAGTAAATATTTTAGTTCATTTGAGACTATGAGTGATGACAACATTCAGTTTGACATTAAAGTCAGATTCAGATACCTGGTTTTGTAATTATCATTATCATTTAGTGGATTTCAACGATTATGCATTTTTTTTATTTTCGAGTGGCTTTTATTTACATTTAATAGATTTTAAATACGAAAATAGATTAATAAAGTAAAGGGTTGTTAATAATTATTTACGAAAATATCGTAAAATATCTTATGACAATCCAAGATTGGGAAATTGTCAAATGAAGCTATTAGGCCGATGCGAATCAACCTCAAAAATGTGGCAGGCTGATGTTCATAGTAGTTTATAGCATGCTACGTATTAAGGAATCTTTGGGTTCTCATAATACTTATTAGCACACTGTTCGCAATTGTGTTAAGTTTCACTTTAGGCAATCAAAGTGCATAAAATAAATTAACACAGGTTGCGTAATAACGCAGAAAGCACTTGGTTAAAATGACAGCCAGCCAGCAGGCGCGTGAATACTTCCCTGCTTTACACGTCCATACAGGCTGCGCACCCGTTCTGCGTCACAATGAGTGTGCGAGGTGGGGTGGGTGGGGTGGGGTGGGGTGGGGTGGGAAGGAGGGCGAAACAAGCGATTCCTGTGCGCTGCCGCTTGCTGGCCCGGAGCGGTGGCGGGGGGGGGCGAGGAGGCGAGGGTGTTGAGGGTGGGGGAGGTGGTGGGGTGGGGCGGAACGTGTCCCCGAGCTTGCTGGCCGGTGCGCCACCATTGGTGGCGTGAGTTTCGTTGGCGGCCGCGTGGCTTATCGTGGCGACGAGGCGCGATCGGTCGTCCCTCGCAGTATGCCCACTCGCTGTTATCCCCTTTCACTCTTTCCCTCCCTCATTCTCTCTGTTTCTTCTTGGCTTCCTTGCTTGTTCTTCGTTTTCTCCCCGACGGTCTCTGTCCCTCGGTTTAGAGTCAGAACTCTTTGTCCCTCGCTGTTTTGATTCCTCTCTTGTTTACTCGTCAGTCCCCCACTCCATCTATCACCTCATTCGCTTGTTCCCTTCCAGGCCTTGGTCCCTCCTTCGCCGATTCCTTCCATCGCTGTTTGACCGCACTCACTTTTGCTTGCTTTCTCCCTTCCTCACGAGTTTAATCCGTCTATCTCTCGTGTATACATGTCTCCTTTTCCTACCTCCTCCTCTTCCTCGCCTCACCCCCATTTATTTCAATTTTCATTCTTGCTTTTCAAATATTTTCCGCTCAATCGTTTTACTCGCCTACCACTTCGAGCGTTCTTTTAATGCTCTAATTTGTATTTGGTTTCTCTGCGCCCACTCTACAACCTAAGCACTCGGGCTTCTAAACCACAAGGAATGCAGATGCATTCGCAACCCATGATAATAATTCATCCTGGAGAGTGTGTCATTCGGCTCGTTCACTAAAACCCACAGAAATTTCTTCGGTAACGATATAGTTTAACGGTAACGAATCGTTTAAAGATCTGAGAACTTGAGTATCGACAAGAAAATAAATCTTTTATCTCATGGCTAATAATTATACTATTTTAATTTTACAGCATTACAAATACTTTTGCAGGCAAATTCTGAAATTTTATTCATAAAAATGTATTCTTAATGTACCATGATAACAAATAATCTAATATATAATATTAAAAAAAACATTTAATCTATACGCCACCTAAGCTGTATCATTCTGAACTAGATACGGCCTCAAAGAGACATTTGGGAAATACCGCCAGCACTGTTCAGGACTGTATAGAAGAATGGGTCGATAACAGAAAGTAACCAACCTCATTTGAGGCTCGCACTAGCGACCTCGAGAAATCAATGCTGTAACAATGTCCAACTACTTCGTCATTGGCAGGATCTAAACTGAAATTATAATTTTGCACAGTTAAAATAGAATTTATTCTCTCTTCTGTATTGCTTCTTATTGCTATTTAATTTTTGAATGATTACGTTTCACATTTATGACTCTCATCCATGTACAGTGGCATTAATGCAATAAAAATGAGGAAATAAAATATTGAAGGGGCATAATTAATTTCTGGCGCAAAATGCTTATGTTGTGAAATATGAAATAAATTCCCGAAAAAGAAATTCTACATTTTTAAAAAATGAAATATAAAATAAGTATAAATCAGTTACTACTGGTTATACATTTTGAAGATGCAGATTCATTAATAAAAAATCAGCAAAAAATCCTTCTACAGAAAGAACGAATAAATGAATATTTAACGGTCAAAAGTTGACGATTAAACATTTGACTGTCTCGCTTTCTGCAACGTGTTTTATTATTTCGCTGAAATAGTAAGCGATGTTGTAAGGCTGAAAAATAGAGCAATTAGAAAGTTCATTTTGGTCGGCGACGCTATCGCGGCACAAGTCACTGCCAGGAGAACAGCAGCGCGGAGCGGAGCGCAAATGTGAGTGCGCTGGAAGGGCGCTCGGTGCCGCGCTCCGGCCGGCAACGCGACGCGCGCCCTGTCTGGCGGGGGCGGGGGCGGGGGCGGGGCAGGCGCCCCGATGGGAGGCTCGCCCTCGCCGCCAGAGTGGCCTGGGAGTGCATAATGGGGTAGGGAGTTCTTCCTTGGAACCGAACGCGATGAAGCTCTATTTACAGGCTCCGCTACACGTTCGCAAATAACACTTCAGCAAATTGGATCGAGAGGAGAAGCACGGCGGGGCGGGGGTTCTCACCCACCGCCCCCGCCCGCTCGCCGGCGCCCGCTCCCCGTCGCCTCGGGCGCCGCTGCGGGGCTCCCCCGCGCCCTCTGCCGTCTCTTCTTTTGCCCGCGCGCTGCACGCGGCACCCCGCTGCTACTCTCCTCCACCCGCCCCTCCCTTCCCCGCCTCGCCCCCTTCCTCCTGACCTCGGCCCGCCCTCCGGGCCCCCTTCCTGCGCCGGCGGTCCCACGCGTCGTAGCTTTAATTACAACCCTGTAAATCGCTACGCGTCGCCCTCCCCGCCCCTCCCATCCCCGCCCCTCCCCGCTCCACCCTTGCCGCTGCTCCCATCTCGCGCCCCGCTCAGTGACGCAGGGCTCCGCTATGCTTGGCTGTGCTGAGCTGAGCTGTTCGTCGGCCGCGCGTAGCGGGTAGTATTGCACGCCGAGGATTTGCGGCAGAGCTCTTACATTTAATTGTTTGCGAGGCCACGTTTGGTGCCTATAAGGGTGCTAAATGTGGTGGATAATGCAACCCTATCACGAGTTGTGCTGTGAGCGTTCTTTTGTCGAAACTTTCATTAATTACTGGGTTTGATTTTTCAAGCCGTTTCCTTTTACTGAGTGCAATGTTTTCTACTACTTCGTATGAAATTACGGACGAAATGTGGCAATTTATACGTCTGTGCTTTCAATAAAATTTCTTTAGCATTCATGCCACACTTTTTGGGTCTGAAACTTTAACAAATGGATACATTTATAACTATAAAATCGAGTTAGAATTTCAGTTCAGAATTAACAGCCACATACCAATAGGGGTGGGGAGAGGTCAACGACGGACCCCGGCATAGTTTTTTCCTGTATCTTTGCTTTGGTAAGGCACAATGGTTTCATCGTTTAGAACTTTTACTATTAGAACCAGTCCTAACTATAAGATATAATTTCGACTTTCAATGTTTATGGCATGTTTACAAAACAATTCGAAATTATATCGACGAGCAGGTGGCGGATTTTCAGGGCCAAAAATAAAACACATCACAAAAGTGATAAATAAAATGTAGTTAAAATACCTTTTAAATGCCCTGATAGCAAAGAAAAATGACCTAAAAATGATCAAAAACTTGTTCGTATGAACAGCTCAAGCTGTTAGATATGTTACTAAGTAATCCATCGAGACTTACTCTTTTCGTTCAAATGAACACCGATTGCAAACTTCCAGATTGAACTGTTCTTTACCAAAAAATCTTAGTCTTCAGGTATCGTGAAATCAACCAAACCGCGGCAATGCGTTGATATGCCACAGGGACCTTAAATTACTTTCTCCCAATGACTGACATTACAATTTCTGAGTGAAGAAATTGAATAGGGTTCTGAGGAATTCTGTACAAAACATTGGTTGCATCTCATAAATATTATTTGAAGCCAGTGCCATTTAAATTGAATTAAAATCGTTTAAATTAACAAAAAATTCTTTGAAAATGACGCAAAAATGTAAAAATAGACTTGTTAGTCGTAATTAACGAAAAAATGCAAACAAATGTCATAAAAATGGGTCATTTTTTGTCGTAACATAAAATTAATGTCTGTACTTTAAGACATTGTTCTAAAGTGAAAAGGAAAACATATTTCCCTTTTATACAAATCTCAAATCTCGAAATTTCATAAAAATCCGCCTCCTACCGATGAGTAATAGTGTCTGGATATCTTTAGCGTTGTCTTAAAATCAGGCCTGCTCATAAACAATTTGGAATCTTATTTTAGTATTCGTTTTGGTAAATAACAGTTGTGCAATCGGAGCAAGATTGTAAATCCCAACTAGTTTTTCAAAGATGGACGAGGCAAGACATATGAACAGACTATATATGATAGTGCCAAACCTCGAAAACTGAAATATTGTAACAAATTTTTTAGAAAATAATGTTGATAATTACATGAAGTATTAGTTTTTAAAAACTTAATAGTTTCCTTCAATTATATTGTAGTTCACTGTGAAGACTCTTATTGATGGGATTTAGTATAATGAATTATGAATATTCTTGCTATAAACTGCATTAATTTCAAGCAAAATTACGAGAACTACTCATTGTTTCAAACAATTGTACATAACCTTTTTTAATGATCTGATTGTTTAGAATATATTTTATTTCAAATAATAATCTTTACCTTCAATAGTGTACTCAAGCGAAAACTAATTTATTGCAAATTACAGTTTGACAGAAATGGGATGAGTACCAAAGTTTTTTACCGTCCTTCATAGGAGGAAAAAATAAGAAAAAAATGGACTGTTTATATGTAATTGTTTAAAACTTGCTTATACTTCATCCAATATTACGCAAAACTACTCACATTAAAAAAGAAGTACTTGTCCTAATTTATGGATCTGTTTTGAACGACAGATTTCATTAGAAAAAAATATTGTGTTTGAAAGACGCCAAAAAAATTTTGAACTTTTGCAATTTTTAAAAAAGCATGGATGACGAAAATTCGACCTGCATAATTCTTTTAAGCGTTCTGTGAGCTTGTTGATGGTTAGTTCGGTGGGTGCTGGGATAGTGGGTCTGTGAGTTCTGAGGAAAGGAATGGTGCTACCTCTCAGGGTATAACGTGCATTAGTCTTGCGGGATAATGTCCGCTGTTCCGAGCGGTCGGAATCGGAAGGCCCTCGAAACAATACATAATTTCTGCTTTATTCTTAACTTTTATATTTTTAAACATTCGTAGATCGAAGAAAATGGGACATGCTCCATTTTTCTTAGAGTACCTAATTTCTCTACTGGAGAAAAAATAAAGAAACAATTTTGAAGCCATTTTTTAGAAAAAATTAAATATTATCTTAATTCAAGCACAATTACGCGAAAACTAGTCAAAGTTTGAAAAAATGTTCATGGCCTTGTTTAAGATCTACGTTTGAACAGATTTTATTTAGAAAAAATATATATTTTCAATATTGTAATTGAGGGAAGATTTTGCATGTGTTCGCTATATCGCTTCCATCTCTCATTCCAACTAGAAATTTGATTATAAACTGTTGAATTTGTTAAAAAACAAAAACTAAGAATGGAATATAAACTAACTATAAATAATAATCACAAAAGGAAAACATACTAACGAAAAAAGACCTAAATAATTGAAGATGCGTAAACCATCACGTTTATTTATACCAAATGTATCCTAACTCAAAACGACTCTGAAAAATAAACAAGTGTGACTGGAAAACCTAATATCTCTTGCTTAAACACATGATTTCCATTGATGGCATGCATGATGATTTCCATTAGTCTGGCATGAAGGACTAAAGTTTACAGGAGTTTCACAAGGAAGGTTTTGTCACCTTTATTTTTCAGTGTCATTATCTCTGATATTTCTGTTCCTCACTCAGTTCCTTTCGATCTTATTGTACCTGATAGTTCTGTATATTTCTGATATGTGCTTTGACATGGCAAACAGACTCTTCCAAAGCAACATTTTGAATCTCGAAGAACGGACAAAAAAATCTAAGTTATACACCCATAAGTTGCTGAAGAAAGCGAAAGTCTGGTCATTTACAACCAACTACATGGAAACGATAAAGGAAAAATCGAAGAATGGGTTAAAATATTAAATAGGCTAAATATGCCATCTAACTTACAGGGAGGAATGGGGAAACAAGTTGAATTAATAAAAGAAAAAGAAACTAAATGAAAGTAAATATTGTTTATCTTACAAAAACAGAAACTTGCTCAATACGTGTAAGTTGTGTATTTAATGATCACTAGTGTACAATAACTAGAAAATTTCAAATATATAAAACTGTGATAATTAGTCTGGCAATATTCAGCATTGAAAGGACAAGAATAGACAGAAAATATTGTTTCAATGTTTTAGAAAGCTATGCACTTAAACGACATGATATCTGTCTGTTTCTACTTGGCGCGAGAGTCCGCGTACGGGCCAGAGCCTACAAGCAGTGTCCCGGCCTCGCGGCCATGCGTTTAAGTGGTGCGTGTGGTTAGCACGAAAGTATCCCTACGCCATATTCTGGTCTTCTCAACCTGAGAAGTGGGTTTTCTCATCGTCACACAGCAACATACACTGGGACTTTGCAAGAAAAACGCACACTATAATCTTGTCTGACCGGGAATCAAACCCGGGGTCGCGTCATGGAAAGCGAGCACGCTGACGATATGACATCTAGTCTTATTAATTCCCAAAGCATGGTGTTAAATATACCTTCGCCATGGATTAAATTAGGAACAAGTAAGAGCTATTAACTCAATTTAATGTATTTCAATCATGACTCTCAACAAGGGAAATATTTGTTTTAGGGAACATAAAAGTAATATAGGCAATATGCTAATACCTGAAGTACGTGAAACATAAGGAATACGTCAACTTAATAACCAAGGCAACACCTGAGTGACTTTGTGTTTTGAATAGAATCAACAAACAGCTTTTTCAACGACAAAAGAAAAGCCATGAATGAATATGGAATGCTAGTGGATAAACTTATTCTAAATGTAAAGAAAGACATTGAATAAATGTCATGACACTGCAAATCCCCAACTACTGAAGGTAGAAATATGATTATGTAATGTTTGTTGTTATTATCATTCTTATAACAAAAAAATCGAAATGCGAAATGAATCATTTGAGTGATTGATATAAGAGTTATCTCGTTTTCGGCGAAATATTAATTTTGGCAACCCGCAATACACTGATGTACGACGGTTTGCTAGTTGGGTGAGTGGACTGGACCATGGACGTATTCTAAGAAAAGGGTCACGGACAGTACGATCTTTCCTTCCCCCTCCTTGATCCATCCTTGACTCCTCCTCTTCCTCAACATATACACACACTTACACATACAAGCACTACACTTCCACATACGTCGGGAGTCTAGTAAAACGCTTACAACTTATCCCGTTGACGAAGGTACCTGGCGGGGAACACCCTCCAGTCTGACCTGTAGGTCGGCACCGGATTTCACGTTCCACCGGGAAGAACACTACTTCTCTCGATATAACATGCTCTCCATTTACGGGTCTAATTATAAGGGCGTTTGATGCGCTTGGAAACGCTCAATAATCAATCAATAAATCTCAATCAATAAAGCTCCTCTCAGAACTTCAGGAGAAGGGGCAGGAAACATCGGGGATGAGATGGTTGGGAGGTACATTTTGTCACTACCTTCTCACCCCCACGTTCCTCAAGTCGATGTCTTTCCTCTAGATGGATGTGCCACTTGCTATGAGGCCGTCACTTCGATCAATGTTTGCAATCAAAGCTAAAAATAAATAAGAAAATATCAATATCGCATCCATCGCCAGGGGGCAGGTTGCCTTCTGTGAGTCTATGTACAAACTCCCTTGGTGAACGATGAACCGCCTACCGAGAAAGGGATTGATGTGAAAAAGTCACTTAACTCCGTTTAATGAATTTTCACACATTTTCATTCGTAAGAAATGATCATCTTCCACCCACTACTTGCTGCAGAAATTTGTAACTTTTACTATAAATTACTCTGTAGAAATCATTAGATGTGAGATTAACATATCATTTTTGATAAAATAAATTACTATAAGAATGTATACATAAAACAGAAATTTAGAAGATGCCTGAAGACGTCTCAAATTCCATTTTCGAGTACAACACATACGGAACAACTGACATTGAAAAACCAGGACAGAAATGGATGTTTTGTAATAACGTAGGGTTGCAAAAGTAATAGACATGTGGTGTAGTTAATATTAAACAAATAATAATTCTTTTAATTATGTCCAAACTCTTACTTTTAAAAACCAGTTAGCAAAATCAATTATTTTCAAAACCCTCGAAATCAACCATTGTAAATGTTCAGGAATTAATTCTCTAAAAGGAACTGATCTCTTAAATTTAAACCCTTAATTTTGTGTACTGGTTAGCCCATTATTTATTATTATTATTATTATTATTATTATTATTATTATTATTATTATTATTATTAGTTATAGTTTTTACGTCTCGAAATTACAAAAAAGCGGCCTGAGACCGGCTTTGAAACTGACCCCATGATTTGTAACGTTAGCACATTTCCTAACATTAGGTAATGGTCATAATTGCAAATGCAAATGAAGCAAATTCTTCATAGCATTTGTCCGGAAGTTCGTGTTAATCTGTTCTAAAGTGGTGAATTGCCTGTAACGTTACAGAAGGGTGGCCACTTCTTGCCACGAACACCTTTTTCAGCAATGTTGCATCCCATCTGTTAAGCAGCAGTCCTTTGCCCTGGGCGCTAGAGCGCCATTTATACGAGATGAAAGAGACAAACCCGCAGGGGATAGCCTTTCTCTTCGCAGCCGGCCACTGGTTTTAATCGCCAGCCTCCGAACGCCGCCGCCCGCGGCTCCCACCCACTTCAAATGGAGGGATAAAGGAGGCGTTTAGCCGCTGGGCTCGAGGGCGAGGCGCGGGGCGGGGAGCGGAGGGGGGCTGGCAGCAGAGCGGAGCGATTAGCCACCCCGCCCAAACGAGGCTTCGCAGCGGCCGTCAGCGCGTTCCGCTATTTATTCACGGGGCCTCGCGGGCACGTGGCGGGCGGCGCGCAGATGGCGGAGGGCGGATGGCAGAAGCCGACGAGCTGGCTGTGGGGTGAGACGTTGGGGGGGGGCGGAGCGGGAGGGAGTGGAGTGGGGCGGGGCGTGGTTGAGTGGGGCCGGGCGGGCGGGGCGGGGCGGGGGCAGAGGGGGTTCGCGGCGAGCGACGCTCCGCGCGAAAACAAATGTTTGTGGGAGAGATCGCGGCCCGAAGGCCCCCAGCGCCCGGCCGCGCCCGCCTGCCCTCGCAATTAGCTGGCCCGCTCCCGTAATGGCCCGCGCCGCCACCGCGGACGGAGGGAACGGAGGGGCAACTCTCTGCCCGCCCCCGCCCATGATTCACTGCGGGAAGTTTGTGGAAGGAGTTACATTTGTGAAGGGAGGGGAAGTGCTAGAATTCAAAGGTGAGAATAGCCAGAGAAAGGGGTGACAAAGAATTTCAGAACGCTAAGGGGTATCACGAATACGAGAAGAGCTGGGTAGAGGATATCACCGCATGGCAATATCTGTGTCGTTGGCTGCGCGGTGGTAATCTGGATACGTCGGGTAGAATGTGTGTGCGCGGGAGAGAGAGAGAGGGGGGACGGCCGAGCACGCAGGAAGTTGTGAATGGGGACGCGGGTGTCGGGGCCTGAGGGAGCGGGCGGGCGCCTGTGGAAGGGGCAGCGGGGGGAGGGGAATGTCGGGACGGGGGCCGGGTCTCGGGGGGAATTGAACGGGCGGAAGCACGCAGATGAAGGACGCGCAGCGCCCGGGGACGCAGGCGGGAGGGGGCGTCGGGGTCGACGCGCCGGCCGCCGCAAACGGCCGACGGCCGCCGCCGCCCGGCGCCCTCGTGCATACTGAGTGGCGGTGCGTCCCTCGCGCCACCCCTGCCGCCCCCGCAGCTCGTCTCTCCCCTTCCCTCCCTCCGGAAACTTCTCGCGCTGGGAACTCAGAGCACCTGCATCTCATAGAGAGCGCCATGGAGGAGAAAGCGCGTTAGCACGTATGAATTGCCACTTTTTTATTAAGTGATTCCTAAGGATTATCAAAACATAAAGGGTAGTCGCTATCACTGGAATAAGGGAATAGAACAAGCGGTTAAATTCTTCATATTGCATCGAAGGTTTAAGGCGCGAACGACGAGAAAACGCAGTGTGAGGCTAACAAGAAATTCATTGGCAAGGGATGACTATTCCCTAATACTCACCAGAATATGAAATAAAGCGGAGCTACACCAAATTAGTTCCAGGGAGTGAAGATGAGATTATTGTTATTCGCGAGACGTTCATTGAAATGTATTTGACAGCATGTTTTCCGAAATAAATATTTCCGTCAAAAGCGACTGCAAGTCACTGCTGAGAAATGGCGTTTGAGAAGTAAGCCGGTTCTTAAAATTAATACTATGTCATTCTCTATTTCAAAAATTGAATTTGTGTGTTATAAAATTTAACCAACAACCGCCATACAATATACTTACTTTTTACACCGATTAAAGATAATATTATTTTAGATAATCTTCTTGGGTTTACGAATATACTTTACACTTTTCTATCAGAAACACTTTTCAACAAATTGCAAATAAAGTCTGATAATAAACGTTGTTGTTAAATTATTAATCGGAATGATGCACTGACTTTGGAACACTGGAAATATTAAATCAATGACAACAGAAATGGAGAGATGAAGGGGATAAATATTAAAAGTTTCTAATTACAATGTAAGTCTAAAATGTAAACGACTCAGGTATGCATTCATATTTTGTTTTTCTATAAACACAAATATTAATTCTCTTCAATTGATATCAGAGGATAAAAGATAAACAATATTTAATAAGTTTCCCGTTAAAATCATTTTCAGTGTTGTTAATAACATTTTGACATGGTTCCAAATATATTGTTTGTTTACATAATTTGAGGGGAATATAATACATAAAATTTTGAGATGTTTATATATGTATTAACCTGTATTAACATCACTTCATATTTGCTTCAACTTAGTTTTCATGTATCATCTATTCGCTGTCACAGTTTATCTTGTGACAACGCTTTTGTCACATTTTCAAACAATTTATTGGGTAGATCAGACTTCTTCCATCGTTTTCGAAGTTACCAGTGATTCATTTATTTCACAAGTTGTGATGTTCCTGTGTGAAAAGTCTATTACGTAAGAAGAATGTTTGGTGCTTGTTTAGGGCAGAACGATAAGGACGATAAAATAATAATTTTTCTCTAGAACATTAGCACAAATTACAACTAGGCAGATAACACCAAAAACATATATTAGAAATAACAATAATTGGAGAAAAAATTAATTTGAAATACGTATTACTTGTTCAACTGTTAATGCTGTAAAATTCATAACTTTATTTCGATGGATTCATTTCTGTAGGACAACTTCATGGTTTGTAATGCGAATCTGTTTTACCCGCTTTTCTTATTTCCACGTGGCCAGTAGCATCAATTATTCATGGAACGATGTGAATTCTTCGGCGTGCAGTTGCATGTTAAATAGCACATTTCGATGCAACGCACGATGAATATTAACGCGGAAAATTGAAGCAACTGTTGCAACCAAGGTCAGTGGCCGGGGCAAATACCTCGTTGCAATTCATAAAAAGTACCGCTTTTTTACATGTTCAACTCGCTCGTAACACGCTGTTCTTAGCCATGCACGCTCCTTTGGCTTCTCGCGTAGTACGGTCGGCACTTTTGGGGAATCGGGCTGCTTCCTCGGAGAGCGTTAGGCGATATCCGGGAGGAAAATCACTTCAGTCAAACTTCGGCGAGTTGGCGGCGGAGTTGGAGGCACGGGAAGTGGCGCAGCGCACGGGGTCGCGCAGAAACGCGGGCGAGGGAGGCACAGTCCTGCGCAGCTGATCAAGCGAAGCGGAGCAGGGCCAAGGCGGAGAGAAGCAGCACGGGGCAGTGGAACGGGGAGGAGCGAGAGGGTCTAAGGGGGCAGAGCAGGACTAGACGAAGGCGGAGAGAAGCAGCACGGGGCAGTGGAACGGGGAGGAGCGAGAGGGTCTAAGAGGGCAGAGCAGGACTAGACGAAGGCGGAGAGAAGCAGCACGGGGTCGTGGAACGGGGAGGAGCGAGAGGGTCTGAGGGGGCAGAGCAGGACTGGACGAAGGGGGCCGGATTGGGCGAGGTTGAGCGAGGTGCGGAGGTATGTGGTGTGGGGAGAGCGGAGTTGCGCGAGATGAGGGGAACGGCGTGTTGTCGTGCAAGTCGGCCGGCAAGGTCGATCTTCGTGGTTCCATTACCAGGCCCTCTTCGCCCCGCCTCGCCGGGTATGCGGGCTTGCCGCCCTCTCTTTGGTCTTCTATGTTTGGTATAAGAACTACATCCTAACGCTAACAGCACCTTGCCATAGCACGTCCTCTCAAACAAAAAACGACATATTGTTTATCCTGCTAAATTTGTCGATAGTTCACAGCAGGTTTAATGACCTAACGACAGCGACTTACTTTGATAAATGACTAAAGATATTGTCTGGTATCAATTTTAATCAACTTATGATCATTTCGATCGCGTTGCGATCATCATCAGAGCTAAAATGTAATACAAATATTATACAAATATTATTAAATACAAATAGTATTAACAGGTTGTAGGTAACAGGTTATTGTATGCAAGATACGTAAGCAAACTGGGTCGTACATACCTTGAAGCTTCTGGGCCGAAAACAAAGTTCTGCGAATTTTTGGGTGTGTGTCTTGTTTAAGAACACAGCCGGTCGGCAGCTGGGAGGGGGCGGGAAGAGGGGTGGGGTGCGGGTGTAGGGTCGTAAACCGCGGGGGTGCTGGTGGAGGCTTGAGAGACGGTCGGGCGAGCGAAGGTCAGGGGAGTGGGGAGGGCTGGGGGTGGGTTAGGGGTGTACACTTTGTGCTAATTTTAGCAGAGGTGACGAGAGTTCAGGTATTTGCTGGTTGAGACATGTCATGTTCTGTTTTTTGAGGACGTTGTGTATGTGTATGGTTTCTAATTTTATTCTGTTCCAGTACCTGTTTTCAATTTCTAGAATTCGGAAATTTATGTGTTTATCAAATGTGTGTTTGTTTAAATTTAGGTGATCCGCAAAGTGTGAGACTGTGGTAGTGTTATTTTTCCATGCTTGTTCGTGTTCTTTGATTCTCTGTGTGAATTTACGGCCTGTTTGTCCTATGTATATGGCATTGCAATTGTTGCACGTGAGAGCATAGACACCGCATAAGGATGTAGGTGGAATTGGATCTTTAGTGTTCGATAGTATTTTAGGAGATAGGCTATTTTAAGAGAAAGGGGTCCTACATAAGGGATTGTGTGGTACGTGGCTGTAGTGCTTCTGTCAATTGGTGTGAGGGTAGTGTGTTTGCGGATATTGAGTGTATTTGTTTTTTTTGGCTATTAATTTGTCAATCATGTTGCAGTCGTATCCATTTATTCTGGCTATATGTTTTATGGTGTTTATTTCCTTTTTTGTGTTTTCTGGGGACATAGGTATGAAAATTAATCGATGCACCATCGCATGGAAGGCTGCGTGTTTGTGTGTGTGGGGGTGTTGTGAAGTGTTGTGTATGATTGTGTCCGTGTGTGTGGGTTTTCTGAATATGTTAAATTCATGATGGTCCTGTGCTAGTGTGATGGTGAGATCAAGGAAGTTTAAAGATTTTTGTTCATTTTCTATCTCCGTGGTGAATTTTATGTTGGGGTGTAGGGAGTTGATGTACTGTGTAAAAATATAAAGTTGTCTGGTGGTGCCTGTCCATAGTGCTAACACGTCGTCTACGTATCTGTGCCAGTACAGGAGATTTTTTAGAAGTGGATGACCAGAAGTAAACAATGTGTTTTCCCAGTTGTCCATAAATATATCAGCTAATAAAGGTGAGAGGGGTGAACCCATGGGTAGTCATCTGTTAATACCAGACAATATCTTTAGTCATTTATCATAATAAAAAGGTATCTATATCACCAACAATCCAATTAAGAGACTTACTTACTCTCAACGATCTCCGTACTTAATTCTCAATATACACAATCAGTGATTACATCGATTATGGAGTGAAGGTAAATATTCGCAATAATTCAAATACAACCAGAAAGTAAAATAATTAATATTGCTAGGGACAACTATTATTTGGCATTTTAATGTGTTAATTAACGAGATCTTGAGTGATGTGACGTTACTACTTGACATAAATTAATATTTTGTTTGTTTTCTGAAAAATATCTCGTTTCCCTTCCGTTTTTTCGAGAGGTAAATATTTGACTGCAGATATACAAGTTGGATTTAAACTTCATTTATAGATTGATTGATTGATTTAGCATCAAAACTTAAATACTGTAAATGACGTATGGGAGATGTTTATTCTGCTCACGAGTTCTCGAACTTCATAATTCCCATTCCACTCTATTCCAATATATAGATGAATTATGAATAAAGTAATCATCAAGCGTAGTTGGTAACATTTCAAATCTAAAAATGTTCGGTATCTTTCTGGCTTTCGTTGTTTCCTGGGAATTCCAAATTACTATCAGTAAAATACCTACACACACACATACATACACACACATACATACACACATACATACACATACACACACATACATACATACACACACATACATACATACACACATACATACATACACACACATACATACATACACACATACATACATACACACATACATACATACACACATACATACATACACACACATACATACACACACATACATATACACACATACATATACACACATACACACACATACACACATATACACATACACACATATACACATACACACACATACACACACATACACACATACACACATACATACATACACACAATCACTTGCCAAATCAATCACTTGCCATACAATCAATCACTAGCCATACAATCAATCACTAGCCATACAATCAATCACTAGCCATACAATCAATCACTAGCCATACAATCAATCACTTGCCATACAATCAATCACTAGCCATACAATCAATCACTTGCCATACAATCAATCACTTGCCATACAATCAATCACTTGCCATACAATCAATCACTTGCCATACAATCACTTGCCAATCAATAACTTGCCAATCAATCACTTGCCAATCAATCACTTGCCAATCAATCACTTGCCAATCAATCACTTGCCAATCAATCACTTGCCAATCAATCACTTGCCAATCAATCAGTCAACCAACTCTACACCATTTGAAACTCGTTAAAAGATGGCTCAACAGACCTTGCGTTTGTGAAGTTTCATTTGCAGACCATCAGCAAAACCCGGCGCCGACATGACGCCATCTCCTTAAGAATAATAGTGACCGGTAACTCTTTCCGACGCGGCGGATGTTTGGTTTTCCTGGTAGATGGCGCCCGACAGTTGTTCATGATCCTTCCTCGTTTCATTCCCTCCCTGAACCTCAACGCTGACTCTCACTCAGCAAGACTTTGCCTCTCTGTCCAGTATGGTGCTTTGCACTCCTACTATGGGAGTACATTGATGCTGTATAAAGATAAAATAACTGCTCTTTAAATGCAGATAAACTAAGTTATGAAATAGGAAGAAACTAAGTATAATCTAGATACAATGGAAGTAAAAACAAACAGAAAGAAATAATCTTTTCTTCTCGACTTCCTATGAAATAAACGTGAAATGTGTTAATTTGAATATAAAAATATCTTAAAATAATTTTGAAATTTAAAGTTTATAGTAAAAAAGGAATAAAATATTCACGTGCTTGTCACCGATCGTAGGAATTGCAATAATCGTAAATTCACAATACATTATATCCACCAAAGGAGTTTTGGGGTGACATAGTAGAAACTCTGAAAGGAATAGTTAAAGTTTTGGGTGGTTCATACAACTCGTCAATCTTAATTTTTTAGAGCAGTAGACTACAGGAACAAGTATGCCAATGACAGGACGACAATAGACAAGGAAATTATTTAATCTCTCGGGTTAAGGGTTATATGAAATTCCAAAAGAGATATGAAAACATAACACTGTATTTTGAAGCAGCTATGAATTAATAACACAAATTAATTGCTACCAAAATGTTGTTGAAATGCACGAGTAAAATGTTGCCTAAATACGCATGTCAGGGAGAGTATATTTTTTTCATTCAGTACCATTACTCTGAGTATACTAAATACTACTCATAATTCTGTCAGTGAATTCCATCCTGATGATTAGACACTTTGCCTGTTAATAACACATGTCATTTCCATTTACTACGCAATGCAATTTCAGCACTTTTCAATGCATGCACATGTATAAATTCACATTACCATCTGTGTATAAAAATACTTCAAAATAACCATGAACGCCATTTAATTATATTAGCCGAAAAATTTCAGGCTTGTATCAACAGTTATAATATATTCGTACATATAACATAGCATTATCAAATTGCATTTTATATCCTTTGAGGTAATCCAATTTCCATCGTGCTCGTACTCAACCGTGATACATTTAGGTACCGGAATATAGTATTACATATGAATTAAATATAAGTAAAATAAATGGAACGAAAGGTTAAAGAAAACGTAGATATCCTATTAACAATTCAATTATTTTGAACAGTAGAATTTCACCTCAGACAAATACGGGTGTTTTTGTTATTTCAGTAAAATTTTCCATTTATTTTTGTGAATTGTTATTCGAAGTGAGAAATGAAAGGCAAAAATTTTGTTGATTTTACATTCGGTTTTGAAAACTGTAGAGGACTCACAACAGATATTGTCTAATACATTGAAATCAGAATATTAATCTTAGGAAATGATACCGAGGTAGTTAATGAAGCGAACTGAACTTTCTTAAGCTGTAAAAAACTTCTATTATTAATAAGGTGAGGCGGATCAGGAGTTCAGGTGATGCCTACTTTTTAAAGAAAACAAATTTTCCTATTTTATTGTGGACTAGATGCGCACAAAACGGCCATGAACTTCGTGCATAGCCACTTCTTCAATATTGTCCCCTCCTCTTCCCTTACAAACACTCAGACACGCTTGTACCATACTACCACACATGACGAGATACCAGTTGGGAACTCAGAGCTTATTCATTCTGACCCCTCTCCCCGTCGGGGGAGATACCTGGTTAGGAAAACTACTTCAAACAGACGTGTAGGGGGGGTTTCCCTACTCACATTCCAGACACGCGAGAGAGGAACGCCACCCCCTCCCTCGATGTAATATGCACTATAATTACGAGACTAATGACCTACGTACAGAGTTGATGTGTTGGGAGCCAATAAATATATTTTTTTAACATCTGCGTTATTTGCAATTTATTCTACTCGAACATTCGGCAAATACAGTTTTAAATACATTATTGACATATAAAGAAACCACCCAATTCTGGTTCTTTCTAAAAATTATTTTTAAAACAATTGTCCAAAACAGAGAAAGAGAAAAAGACAACAAAAACATCACATTAAATATCAATAACACAAAAAACAAACATGCATATAATATTACAAACACTGTGACAAAAAATTTAAATGGTATCAACTACAGTAACAAGTATTACAAAATTTTACAATTTATATATGCGGTCCAGATCAAGCAGATGTACACGTTTCAGTTTTCTTGCCATTGTGCTTTTATCTAAGTTGTTTATGACCAGATGATTAATATGACTTTCGAGTCTTTGATGATATTTGAGAGATTTGAGAGTGATTCCCTCTTTTAACACAGGTGATATTGAGATCTTTATGTTTAGGGACGTTTGATACAAACCCGGGAAATTGATTAATAGTCTGTCATATTTGGATTGAAATCTTTGGATTATTTCTACATTTGAGTGTGATGCGGTTCCCCAGAGTTCAATTCCATGTGTCCAGGTTGGTTTAAGTATTGTTTTGTAAAGTAAAACTTTTTTATTTAAGATCGCATCAACATCTAGGTCATTAGCGTCCACTATTACATTTAACGGTGTGGTAACTATGAAGATGATATGGTGATGATAGGGGTGAAAGGACGAACATAAATATAACCGTGCCCGAGGTGGGATTCGACCTCACAACCCTTCGGTCCGAGTTCACTACAGCACTACTGCCTCGGTCATTCGGATTCAACATCTCGGTCATTCGGACCGGCAAAGTATAATTTTGTTTTCTAAGCTTCAAGAAAATTTTCTTCCTATTAACCATATCTTTTGTCTATATCTCAGTTCAGATACCTTTCTTTTAATGGCAATATGTTTCTTCTAGGTTAGCTTTTTGTCAAGATGTAGTCCGAGATATTTGACGGTGTCGACGTTTTCAATTAGTTTTACATTTATTTCCATTCTTGTATTTCTTGTTCTTAGGGTAAATGTTGTACATTTGGTCTTTGTTATAGTTTAGCCAGCTACTGAATTCTTCCTATTTCGTTGTTCTGTTGTGAGATATATATTTTCTTTCTTTTTGATTTCAGAAGAGCTGATTGTCAGTATTTCTGGAGAATGATCAGATGACAGATCAAAAGATGGCTCTATTGTGTGTTAGATCTGCGCCATTCCCTTTGTAACAAAGACATCCAAGACATTAGGTACTTTGTTACCATCCGTTGGCCAGTATGTGGAATTTCCTGATGAAATTGTTTGGAGTTTTAGTGTTGAAATGGCCGAGTGTTTTAAAAAGCTTGATAAACTGATCAGTGGTTATCTTCTATTTTGGAGGGGACTATGTATCTCAAATCACGAGCGTACCCAACTTCTCATGTACTGAATAGAGGTTGCTTGTAGATAGTTATCAGCATTATTTTCGTAAATATTATGTCTGTTTTTTCTTTTATTTATTACTGATGTGTCTCCATTAGCTGTTCCATCAGAATAATTTGTGCAATAGACGACGTAGTTAGGTATACGCAGATAGCAGATCTTTCTGTAAAACGTCATTATGACACTGTCGCTGGGATCTCTTTTTTCACGTAGATGTTGCTGTACTTGGAATTGTAAATGTTGGTTTTGTCGCGCTATTGTTGTAAATGTTTTAATTGTTGATGTTTTTGCAGGCACATTTGGTGCTGTTGCTGATAGTTCTGGGTTAGGTCACTGTATTCTAAAGTTGTCGATCAGTTCGTACTGTTGTTAACGAATACTTCACAGTTTTCATTATTTCTTGATTATTTATTATTTCTTCTGATTGGGTGATTAGTCCCCGAGGGGGACATGGTTGGTTAACATTATTTAGTTCACTATATTTGGGCGATATTGATTTGCAATAGTTCTTGATACACCATTGTTCACAAAAGAATGCAGCCATCATTGTTCACAAATGAATGAGGTCACCACTGTTTCACAAGTAAATTTGAGCAATAAAGAATTGAAAATGTTCTTGATTCACCACTGTTCACAAGTAAATGCACTTCTTTCTGACCCCGGCCCGGCACCAGTAGCGGCCGTGGCAGTCGGCACTAGCGATAAGAGCGAGCGTTTCGCGGAGCACGTCTGCTCTGGATTATGTAGAGATACTTTTTGTTACTTATGAGTGATACTACACCAATATATTATTACCGATATAATGTAAATAAATCAGCGTATAAGGTTGCATTCATTATTAGAAAGCAATGTGGAATTTAAAGAACTCGTAGTTTGTCTTGTAGATCTGAATGTTTCTACAACTAGAAGTTGCAGCTGCGACAACTTTTTGTTTTTCAAATTGTAATATTCCTGAAGGCAGTGATCGTTTTTTTGCATTGCCGTTTTTCTTTAATGTTGCTTTATGTTTCTAAAGCAGAACAAGTGATGTTTAAAGAGAAATCGAAATGAATTTTTGAATTCATTTCAAGGTGAGCGTAGACATTTTTTTAAAAATGCCGCAGCTCAGGGCTTTAACGAGAAGCATTCATCGCTGGAGTTGGCATTGATGCCGGCAGCGCTGCAGGTCCTATATAGTCAAATCATTTGCGCGACGCGCGCGAAGTTATTTCGTGTTTTCCTCAGAAATGCGAGACCATTGCGTCCTATTCGCTCATTATTTTTATATGTTGACTTTGATAGCAGAGTTTCCTTTAATTTCACATTTTTCTACCCTTGGTACTCCATTTTAGCCAAAGCAATAGAGCCTAGACATTATCTGTTGTATTGAATTCATGCACGCTAGTCACATCTTTCATAAAATTAGGCATTGGGTGTGTGCTATATGTAAATACATTCTTATTGCGGTGTGGATACACTTGGAGACATGCTAGGTCGTAAACTCGTCATAGTGCTATTAACAGAGCGAAGATTTTGTGTTTGCACCAAAGTCTCTTGTCGCGTTCAGTTGGGGGCTACAGTAGGATGTACCTTATATTCTAAAAAAAAATATTTTGTGCAAATTTGTTTGGGCTCACTTCTTAAATATTTTCTACCGGGTCAAATTTAATCAAAAATAAAATATAATGTCAATAGACTGATCATAACTCGTGCCGACTTGAGCGCGAAATTTGCATGTCACTGGTAAACTACTGATACATGTTTAATATATAATTTTATATTATAATATAATTCATTTTCATTTTTTAGACTGTGTTGTGGTTTTATATTTTCTTGTGGGTACTTTCTTTCAGTGATTCTTTCTTGCAATATGGGTATAGTGAACAATGTTCTTGAACAACACAACAAATTTCTTTCGCCCCCTCATCTACATTCAGTAATCCATGAAAATCTTGCATTAATTCAACAGGATTTTCAGCGTAGTCATTCACAGCGTTCAACTTCATAAATAACCTTTCACAGTTTGTGTTCTTCGTTCTCTGGTTTGAGAATCCTGAGCGCGCGTCTCCTTTACCCTGGCTGGCTCGGCGCACACAATCCCTGTCCACCTAGCTCCGGGTGGTTGCTCGCCTCTCAGAAAAACCTTTTCGTCTTTGTTAAGACCTCTCTGCCTGCCCCGGTACTTAATAGGTTCGCGGAAGGTTGGTCGAAACGGCCGAATCGTTAATTGAATTAACAAGTAGGCCCATCAACAATTTTTGTTGAGATTTTTATATGTTCTACTTATTTTTAAAAAGCTGAAAATCATTCATACTATTTATATTCTGTTGTTTTTATCAAAATATGATGCAGTTTATCACATGTATTGGTTACGTAAAAGCGCAGGCACGCCCAGTATGCTAGATACGGTGATGGGAATGCTCGCCATATGAATCTCTTACTCCCAGGTGTTGATTATAAAAACACGCACACAAAAAACACAGCCCAGGCCTGAAAACACCTCTAGCTGGCAAATATCGCATAAACCAAAGCATACATAAAGAGTTGGAGTATTTAATTTTTGTAATGATTTGTTGAACTAGCCTATTAATTTAACCGGACGATCCCTGGGTTGAAATATAACATTAATATAATAAACAACACTGTTAATACTAAATTAAACTACGTAAATATTCAAGAAATGTTTGAAAACTTCTAGAAACACGTAATGTTGGCTCATTATTTTAATAGTATTTAAATAATATTGCATTATTTGTCTCAGTGTTTTAATATTTGTGTGCTCTAATCAGTATAAAGAATTTTGTTTGTTTCGTTTTTTATAACCCTGAAGACGGAATAATATATTCCGAAACAGCATCACACTTAAATCATGTTTTAGTATACAGCCTACTTGACGTAATCCTAAAAACCTTAACAATTGATAAGAAATATTTTGATACATAATAAAAGGATTTGTTTAGGCTTTATATTGCTTATGTGGTGTGTGTTTTGATTGTTCTATCTGTGCACGCTATTGCGATAGAAACATTTACGATTTACTGTATGAATAACTACACGTTGTATAAACAAGAGAATAATGAAGTACATTTTAAATCTTTCATATAGGAAATATTTTTGAAACACTTTTGAAATTCATGAGATAAAATTTCTGAAACATTTCCTTTAATTATCCCTGCAGTCAGGTGAGAACACGATCCGATTATTACGTTTTAACATGAATAAAGAAGTGATCTAGAACCACACACACACACACACACACACACACACACACACACACACACACAATCTCAAACATAAATCCTCTCGTGCATAGCTGACCGACGTGCATTAAAAGGCCCTGGTGCGAAGTGAAAACAAGGTGTGGGACATGTGGAAGTAGTCGCAATGTGGGCAGTGTATTTTAATACCATCAAACAGGGTTCACCATTTATTTTTCAGTGTAAGCCCTGTCACGTCCACCACCGTGTGCATCTTCCGCGCGATTACCGGGAATGATATGGCCAGCGCCCACAGCGCGCGGGGCGGGGCAAGGCGGGGCGGGGCGGGGAGCCGCGCCGCCACGGGGGCGGCGAAAGGGGAAGGGGAGGGGGTGCGGTGGCAGCGGACGGGGGCGGCCCCGCGCCGACCAGCGCGTCGTGGCGTTTGTTTCCGAGGCCACTTCCGCTTCCTTTGTCGTTCTCCATAAACATAAGGCGCAAATCCGTAATTAACCTTCATTAGAAAGGTGTCACAAAGTGGCAGAGACCAGATAATCCGAGAAATGAGTCCTTCGCTGGCAACTTTACACAACTCGCGGTGGGGTGCACCGTTATAAGCTGTTGCTCGATAACATCAACGGGTTTTCCATTCGTTGCTTCCGCCGTTAGCGCCGCCAACCGTGGCGCCGCCTCAGCCTCCATCATCCAAGCCGTGCGCGCTTCCTTCGCTCGCGCCCCGGCCGCCGCCGCCCCCGGCTCCACCGTCGATCTTTCGGGCTGACGCGCCCAAGCAAAATTGTTAATTTCACCTGGCACGGGAGAATCGCGGAGCGCAGAGGCGTGCTTCCTGGCGCCTAACGAGCACCCCGACCCCGCCAGTCGCGCCGCCCCGCCCACCCCCCTTGCACGCCACGCCCCGGGCGACCCCGCCCACCTGGCGCCCACTCTCACCTCTTCCTCCTGCGCCGCCTCCGCCGCCGCCTCCGCCGTCGCCTTCGCCGCCTTGTGTCGCCTCCTGCGCGTCCGTGACGGAAGGGCGCGGCTCGCGTCCATAATGCTCAGCGACCGTAAGCGGTTCATTTCCTGTATCCTTTTCCAAGAGGAC
Source organism: Gryllus longicercus (assembly GCA_038098605.1). Lineage (NCBI taxonomy): Eukaryota > Metazoa > Arthropoda > Insecta > Orthoptera > Gryllidae > Gryllus > Gryllus longicercus. Next base: position 307,088 of record JAZDUA010000782.1, read on the forward strand.
TCATTAAAAAGTTTCGTTCGCTGATTTCGCGTCCGCTCGTCGTCGCTTCGTAACAGAAGCGGACCAAACGAACGATGCTGAATGTGAAAGTGAAAAGTCATCCCCGACACTCGACAGCTATTCAAAGATAGAGATAACATTGGCGTCGGCAAACAAGTTAAGACAAACGCTTTATTCTTAATACAATTATTAATTAATGAAATTATTTCATTGCAGCTCGCAGAGAATTGAGCTCGCTGAATTGCAAGTTTGTGTTTTACATGAGGATTGAGCGGCCACCTCATATTTAGATTCGTAAAGAAATCATCGGAGAAATTTTAGACAGATTTTCAAGGCATGGATTTTGAAGTCGATACTAATAAATTAATGTTAGTTATTGATAATATAAAAAGTAGGATAACAACTTCTGAGTTATCTAATCACAACATGGAAGAAAATTGAGTATACAAAATACGATTTGTAAAATAAATCTGTTCATAGATGTTTCCAAACCACATTTTTTTAAAACGAAACACAGTGTTGAATTTTTAGAATATATAATACTGATAGTTTTGCTATTATATGTTCCTTGTAAATAAAGTTCCTTAGAATGATATAATTACGGTAATTAGAAAAAATGTTTCAGTAAATGTAGGATACCTTTATTAACACTTCCAGAAAATTTAAGTTATCTTCTACTAATGTAAGCTGAGAAAAGAACAATATAATATCAAAAAAATTACTTTCAGAAAATGGGCTTTGAAGATGCAAATCTCAGAACACGCCAGCTCGATAATTTGCCTCATCGAAATAATAATTTTCCAACAACTATCTCCTTTTGAGTTTTTTTTATGTTGGTCAGCTTCACAACATAACGTTTTCAATTTACGTTCTGCGTGTCTAAGTCTTCCTGTATCTATGAGCTGCATTATGTAACAATATCGAAAAGAATTGGAACCAAGATCTAAGTCCAAAGAATGGAGGACTTCACATATAAATAATGAAAAAATACTTGTAAGAATGATATCAAAATGTGTCAAACGCCAATTTAATGAGAAAATTATGGATAATTATGAAAAATATAATACCAAAAAACTATTTTTGATCGAAAAACGATTCCATTTCCCCTTCAAATAAACTTCAAATTTGCACATAAGTTCAAAGTTTTACTTTAAAAGATATAAAGTTTTACTTTATTGGAGGAGAACTATGCAAGGTCCCTGCTAGGACCGTTGAAAAGAATTGCCAAAGACATTACTACAGACGACTTCTCTTCTACCTCAATGCAAGGAGAATCGAATCGTCGTAGGAAACTTTAAATTAAAATTGTGAGTATAAAGAGACTGTAAGGTTGTGGATGACACTATAATATTTACTGTGTTGAATTTAAAACTTTTTATATTTCGTTTCCTGCATCCTTTTACATACTTCAAAGTCTGTTCATTTTTGTGTGAACGTACTCAGAGTATTACTAGAACTAATCAGACTTTGCTTGGGAGTGTTTTTAAATACCAAGGGCATTACATTTTTCATTAATTTAAATGCCTTGGTTAAACATTTACTTCGATGTTTTAATTGAAATATTTCTTTGATGTTTTAGAAAAGGAAACAGCAATGTAGTGAGATTGCTTTTGCGAGAATTTTACCTTACAGTATAAAAACTAAGTATATTCCCTATTACAAATATGAAACTCTGACGTAGCTTCCCAAAAAAATGCTTTGAACTTGCGAAAAATTAAACATAACTTTACGTCTAAAATTATTTCTACACACTTCTCGCCTGGCCGACTATTATTGTGACAAGGTTTATTCTTCTAATATTCCAGTTGTTATACATTCGTCAATTTCATTTAGTCCATCACACAAATCGTCATTCAGTTCATGATGTAGTACACGAACCTCTTTATAATATTTTTACTTCTCATGTGTGTGTGTGTGTGTGTGTGTGTGTGTGTGTGTGTGTGTGTGTGCACAAGAAGGGAAATTTACTTTATTTTTAAACGTGGTTAAGGTGCGGCGTTAATCACAGTTTCCCCATGCTACATTACGTCTCTTATGTTCGCCGGGATTAAAGTGACAGCAAAAATCAAACAAACCAGAAATGGCAATGCGAGAAAAAGAGAAAAGTATTAATACTTATTAACATATTTACATACGTGTTATTTTTCCGCAAGTATATTTTTCAACAATAATTTAAGTAAATGAAATTTAAACCTGGAATATTTATTTTGTCTTCTTGGTTTATCTTGACGCCCGTAGACGCCGCGGTACTCATCGCAGATGTTTTGTTTACACCAATTACATGTAAATGATTTTTTGGACACTTCGATTTCATTTTTAACATGATTATTTGATATATATGAAATTCCATTCGCTATTCCTTTTCATTGTTAATAAATTACCTGATTAAATAATCTCCCCCATACGTCACATACAGTTTTTACCGTTTTTTGACTAAATAAATCAAAATCTGCAGCACCCGTCAGAAAACTATCAGACGAGCGTTGAAAGCAATGTCCAGTGAACACATTCACATTTGTCAAGTTTTAAAATATTTATATCATCAAAGGCATGTTTCCAAAATTAATTTTTCCTACTGTTTGACCAGTACATGTCTAATTGCGAAAACTAACAAGTTAATTGCTTATGGTTTGTAATAAGTGGATGTAAAGAAACGTATTTTCCCAATATCTGCAGGAATTCTACTAATTTTTATCAAAAACCAATAGTAAATATTCGCTCCGTATGTGTTTCGGCACTAGGAATTTTAAATACAAAAACAACCTCTGTCCTCCATTTTGTAGTACAATCCATACATTCGACACCCACCAGCGACTCAGCAATCCGATTACCCTTACTATCTGCGGAAGAAAGTGAGTATGAAGACATCTACGAGATTAATATACTAAAAAGCAGAAATTCTAACACCAGCAATAAAAATTTGTCGCTACAAGCTTCTTTTATCAATTTGTAAAATTGAGGCTTTTAAAAAGTTTTTGATTTTCTGAACTGGTAGCCTTCATTCTGCGGCTTCGAAAATGCGATAAATTTACAAAAATATACTAATAGTAATATTAACTTGATCACCAAACATATTGTTAATAATGTTTCCGAGATAAAAACGTTCGTACTTACTTGAATGATATCAACGTTTTTCTTCACGAATAAAATTGCTTCCCGCAGAAAATAGTAACTCTAAATTGATGAAGAATTGTAGGATGTTTATTTATTATTAAAATAAGCGGTTAACATTTCTTCTACAGAACCTTTCATCTCATTGTAATTTCTCCATGTTCAGAGTGTTCGTCTTCTTTCTCGTAAACGAGCTTGGATTTTTGAGGCAATAATTTCGACACCGCAAATTCTGCTTCAAAGGAACATGCATCTAATCTTCAGTCTAAAACATACATCTCATGTACAGTATTTTACTATACCTCTATTCTTCAATGCACAAAACAAACCAATTATAAACACGGTCTCCTTGAATACTGGAAGCGATAGCCAGATGGTCGCTACCTACAGGTAAGGACTCAAGGGGGCCTTGCCATGAGGTATTGTGTATGAGAATTTGAAACTAAACAAAACATAAATAAATATTGTTTAAACATAAAGTTTATGTATGGAATGGGGTTTAATTGAGTTTTACTCACTCAAGAAAATTATGCCTAGAGTGCGACAGTGATATTAACGAGTACCCCTTGTTTAAAAAGCTCTGCTTAAACCCCTTGTTATGTAAATAACTTATTTGCTACTGGAGATATGATACTTAAGTTCCTTAATTTTTACATCTGTTTAACGTAATAAATAATATATAAGGGAATTTTAAGAAAGTGAATTGACGAATTGAAAAAGAAAAATGAATGGTAGATCACATGAGAAATTCTGTGAAAAGTCTTTTCTATTAGAACTTACGGTGCAGCCAAGATTTAAGTGCCCAAAACCGAAAGATGGAGAACGTCTACGTGGCTGCTGTATTCCCAATCAGTATAATAAACTTACTTCTTTTTCATCAAACAAACGACTGGACTTGTTAACGACTGGATTATCTCGCACCCCTAATGCAAGAGGGCTACATGCCGAAAAAATTGAAAATTGAGATACACCTATTGTTAGATTTCTCGTTTGCCATTACGTGATATGCAACAATGCCATTTTTTATTTTCATAAATAGCCAAATAATAGCAAATCAATATAAATTCAATTCTCGATTTTAAATTCCCCCGAGAAAAGTTTCAAACTCTCCTGCAAAATGAGTGATTTTGGAGTTGTGGTCCTGTTGGGATGCGATATGAACATTCACATGGTCTGCGGTAACAGATAAAAGACAATATCTGTAAATCGTGGCCGTTGCTAATAGTTTCATTCATATGGGAGCAAAATCTTATTGCTATAAAATTTTGGTTATTACCGTTTTTTTATTTCAACTTACTACAGTAAATGAGAGAGGGTAGGAAATACTAAGTCGAGAAAACGTGTACACATAGTACTTCCCACTCACACGTCATATACAGTACTTTATATATTTTTTGAGGTAAATAAGAAACAAATAAAGCAACTCTACATGGCATTACGGAGAGGTACAAGCCAGGCCCAGGGATTTTTCCCCTCTTACATCGCTTTTAATTTCCTCCACACTATTCGCTTACTCTCATCTCTTGGGGATTAAGGCCGCTTCTCTGCGCGTACTCGAGTTACCGTGGTTCTCATATGTGAGGTGGAGTGAGTGGAGAAGCTGCAATTAAGAGTTTGTGAGAGGTTGTAGGAATTCATACTGGCGTATGGAGAGTACACAAGAAATCTCGGCTGTAAAGCTACTGTGTATGGTTGTACACCAAGCTGGGATTCACGGGGGAGAGTAGATTTGCTGGCTGCAATGCTTACTCTTTCTGTGTATTAAACAGGAGAACTACTACGGGAGTGCTATTATAGGCAAAACGAATTGCAAGGGCCTTTATTAATACACATTCAAAGATTTCCATACCTCAATGGAAGATCATCTTACTATATGAAATAAATATATAAAAACCACCACTATGGTCTACCAAATGAATAAATAAATAAGAAGAATAATCAATTTTGAAATATGAAATATATTTGTTCTCAGAAAATATAACTCTTATGACACGTAATACAAGTATCGTTCAAAGCTGAGAATGAGGTATAACTAATTACTTCAATTAATCATAAAATTGTTTATCGTAGTCCCTTCTGGAAAATCATGTTGGAATGCGACTTAAATTTTCACATTTCACTTTTCTCAACACATTTATTTCCATGCACAGATGATTAAATAGGATATTTCAAAATTAATAAATTTTGGTCCAGTTTTTAGGGTCCTAATCAGGTACAAAATTAATAAAAAGGTTACTATCATATTACTAAATCACTAATATAATTACGTTTTTAATACAAAGAGAAATACATTTTTAATTCTTGTATAGAAATGTACCCACTCTCTAAAAGATCCACTGCAGCGTACGTGCACATCGCAATGGGTCAAAGGAGCGGAGAAAATCAATTACTACTGTTGTGGTGCACATCGTATTTTCATTATAATGGAAATGAATATATGCTGAAAGGCACAAGTGGGGCGGAAAGGGTACTGAGAGGACGCTGTTGCGCCATCGGAACGAAATGCTGATACAAAGGGCTTTTGCGAGACACAGAGTTTGAAAGGACAGACCTGAGGGAGGTATGCAGACTGGACTATGGCATCTTAAAAGCAGGAGCACCCGCCAACCTACTTGCGGCCCTGTGAAGAGGGGACGGTTGGCTGCGATCCACTGCACCGGAACGATTGAGAATGAGGAAGACAATGAAAATGACGAAGGGTGCGCATTATAGAATTTAGATATATTAAGTACGACATGTGACACGTGACTGACCCTCCAAATAAAAGGGCGATATTGAACGCGACACAAAGCTGTGACTCGCTGATAGTAGTGCGAAACTCGCATTCGACGAACGAACGTGACATACCAATGACAGAAAGCATGCGACTGGATCGCAAGAAGGTGAGATTCGTCGCGCAGTGATGGAGAGATATTCAGGCTTGTAATGATAACTGGCACAAAATAATACTTCGCTACTTTCTTTCATGCACTCGTGCTCGCAGGCTTACTTAGGCACTTCCTCGCTCGACATCAAGAACCGCCACATGAATCAGACTTGTGAAAAACGACGGAGCGAAAGACAATTGCTGGCAGGCTCACGAAGCTTCACTCACGTGAACAATTACTTTGAGCAGTGTACAATCCAGGATTTAGCTCTGTAACGTTTCGTGACGCTGTAGAAAGCGCCATGATGGCCCGGTGACCACAGTGTGCCCTTTCTTTCGAGTTCAAATAACCGATGAAAACTTTCGTAATTACGGAAGTGTACACCGAGGAGTGTCTGGCGATAAGAAACCGTGCGTCCCCACATAGAAATGTCAGTCAAATTCAACTGCCTGTATATTTTTGATTTATATAATCTGCTAGTTTCATCAGCTGCTCTTACGGAACTACTCTGGATGCTTGGAACAACTCTGAACGAAAGTTAACAACCGTCAAATTTATTATTGAACGATCCAACATGCTTTGGAAAGAAAGGGATCGCGAGACGAGCCGACGCAAATATCGAATTGTAGAAGTGGTGGTCGCAGTGGTGGTCGCAGTGGTGGTCGCAGTGGTGGTCGCAGTGGTGGTCGCAGTGGTGGTCGCAGGGGTGGTCGCAGGGGTGGTCGCAGGGGTGGTCGCAGGGGTGGTCGTAGGGGTGGTCGTAAGGGTGGTCGTAGGGGTGGTCGTAGGGGTGGTCGTAGGGGTGGTCGTAGGGGTGGTCGTAGGGGTGGTCGTAGGGGTGGTCGTAATGATAGTAGTAGTGATAGTAGTAGTGATAGTAGTGATAGTAGTAGTGATAGTAGTGATAGTAATGATGGTAGTGGTAGTAATGATAATGGAGGTGGAAGCATTGAGGTAGTGGTGGTGGTGGTAATGGTGTAAATATAACATGTATTTCTATCCCATTGAGTCAAGTATCAAAATTAAGTAGTTATGAGAATAAACCGTTATTTGTAAACATGTCAAGTTTAGTGTATTAACGTTCCTCCTCACCCGTAGTCTTCCAAGTGGTGTGGGGTTCCAACCTCCCTGGGAATAAAAAATGTTGTGAGGCTTGTGCTTACAGCGTGATAAAAAGAACGTAATATTCGGCGGTAAGCAGTAAACCCGTACCATCACATTACACAAATCTTCGATGAGACCAACCTCTTTACTACTCCAAAGCACCAATATATAACTCACAACGGCGCTGAAAATGTTACTCAGTGCATGAAACCTTAGTTGACATTTGCAAAATAATTTGAAAGAAGTTGGTGAGTAAAGTGCATGGCACATTTGTGAATAAGAAAACGTAGTTGTTCTAAGACATAATTTTCTTCAACGTATTAGATATATAATTGTATTTCGTGCCAGTAACACGTTTCTAATTATATTTATAACTCATAATCGTATAATTCATAATAAAGCTTTTAAATTAGTCCAGCACCATTAGTACATACATTGCAACGTTTGAAAACTACGTTTAATGCGACTGCACTAATATTGTTTAACTGTTTAACAAGATAAGGAATGGAATCGCATTGCTGTTTTTGGTTTAGTCTAGTTGATAGTTCTGAACAGAAATGGTCAAATCTCCGTAGCAGGTTCGGTTAAAGTAAAAAAGACAGGCCAAACATGACCTCTCCGGACAAAGAACATGATTAAAAAAGGATCAACACTCTAATGAGAATCTGATGAGCCACGTGCATGCAAGAGGATACAAAATGGAACTGTTCAAGTGGTATTACTTTTTTATTAGCAGAAATCATTATTACTCGCAAAATTACGTATATTTACAGACACATTACGGACACACCAGTAATTTACTCCGAAAATAATCTGAGGTGGTAGTCTTGAAAGTTCAGGTGAAGACTACGAGTTAAAGAAATTTGAAACACATTTTTTACTTAACCTACTAAGAATATTAAAAAAAGTCATGCGATTTGCGTGAATGATCAAGAAAATTAATTTTGTTACAGTAGCTGACAAAATTTATGAAAGGAAAACGTTAAGATTAAAATGAATAAACGCATTAAAATCTAAAAAGTATGTTGCATTAGAATTTAGTAATGGCTAATTTATCAGTATCAAATTTTATAAATATTATTACATTCACAATAAAATGAGTATTACAATATTTTGAATAGTTTGAAGACCTTTGAGGTAATTCGCATTATTGTGAAACCAGATTTGATTAGTTTCTGATGTTTTATTTTATTTGCACAATCTTTCGTAAAACTAAATGTTTTACTACTTCAAATATGGTCAACGAGAAATGTTTTCAAATGTCCATAAAAGGGTACAAACACAAAAACATATTTGTCATGTGGTTGTTAAAAAAGATTTCAGTATACTTGTTCTTTATGTGAAAATAGGCCACCAACTTTGAATTGAACCGACTCTTAGATTTTTGATTTATATCATCTGCTTGTTTCATCAGATACTCTTACGGAACTGGTCTTTCTGGATGCTTCAAACAACTCCTCTGAACGAAAGTCAACAGCCGTCAATTTTATTACTGAACGATCCAACATATTTTGGAAAGAAAGTCCAGTTTTACTTTTACGAGAGCAGAGGAGCTCGCAAGGTTTCCTTTAATGGAGTCACGAGGCAAATTGTATTCCGCACGTTCCATCTACGCGAGGCCGCGGGCCGCAGGCGCGCGCACAAAATTAGGTACAGGATTAATGAGCAGTCTGAAACAACGTCCGCTTACGTTCTAAGGCCGTAGGGACACGGGCGCGGGACGGCGGGGACCTGTGTTCAAGGCGGGAGGTGGGAGGTGCGAGTAATGCCCCTGGGAGAGTCCTGTTCCGGAAGGAACACCTCCACACTTCCAAGGCGCGAAAGAATTTCTGCGAAGATCATATTCGGAGCGAAATATGTGTCTTTGCGATTCGACTGGTTGGAGCAGGAGCAAGTTGCTCACGAAGACGATTCTAAAAGTGAATTAGCTCCGAATTAGCGCGAATTAAGGTTTTACAAGACGGAGGTTGGATTCATCGAGAGCGGGGAAAGCAGAGAGAAGTGATTTGAATGATGGATAATACATGCGTGTCTGAAGTGGGATGTGAGATTCGTGTTGTAATATCGGTGGAAAAGCAGCCGGAAAAGGTTCTGGCAGCAAAAAGGGAAGGGAAGACACGATGACGGGAAAAATTCTAGGAGGCCAATGTGGCACCGTGAGTGCATCGAACGATGAGTGCAACGGGGAAGAAGGCTGGAGAAAAAGGCGGTCAGCAATGGTTTGCAGAACCTCATATTGGTGGGAAGTCACTACATGTTACAAGAGCAATAAAAACTGAGAAAGAGCCACGTAACTAGTGACTGATATCATCTATGGTGAATGGGGACGAGCTAACATATCGAAGGGATTCATATTTAGGGCCAGTAAAACAGTGAAATTGTGAAGGTAAATTGCATGCAGGCAAAATCCTCTCGGGAAGGGCAAATGGTCGCGTTGGAAGACTATTGGCTGAATGGATAGTAATGTACGTGGAGCGAGGGAGAAATAATGGAACGAAATAACTTGCACACCGACCACGAAGATAGCTGCTAGAGTAAAGACCGCCGTAGCCATTGCAAAACTGCCGGCAGCTATTAATGTGAACGTGATGAGTGCCCCCAAGATGGCAGAAGTCAAGGCCAAGAGAAAACTTTTGAGAGGGAAGTGGATGATGAAGCATTGGGGACGGAGAAAACCCGCGGAGGCGAGCGTTTGTGAGGGCGGGAGCAGCCGAGTAAGCAGGGGAAGCAGGGGTGGGGAGGTGGATGCGAGTGGAGTGGTGGCCGCAGCCATCTCGTTGTGAGTTGTCGGAGACCCACAGAATGGTATGAGACTTCTTGCACAGATTTGAACTCCCTGATACGAGACTAATATTCGCGTAACAGTCGTAAACACCATTTGGTTTGCACAGCGCGTCGCAATTCGCCGAGTACCTCCCTCTCATTCCGTTCCTTCTCTCTCGCTTCCTGCCAAGCTCTTCACGCCCCCTTCTAGCCGCAGACCCCCACCTCCCGCTGCGGGTGAGCTTTGCACCGTACTTGTGGAAAACGTGGCGTTTATTAACTTTTTATGACTTGTTCTTCCGTCATAAAGTCCTTACTCGGGAGAGGTTAGTTTGGTGTCTCAATGAAAACATTAACTTGTTTGAAAGCTTTTTCGTTCTCTGAAGAGAACATTGTCCATTATTCTGGGTCTTTATTGCAAACGTGAGGAAATTTACAGGAGAAGAAACACGTAATTATGAATTTAATCTCCGGTACGCTGTGAAAAAGAATTACGACGTGCAGGTTATTAATAGTTCGTATATTTTCACGTTGACAGTAATGAAACGAGTTAATATGTATTGTGATATCTAACGATATGAATTTCAAAGTAAATTTCATGAAATGTAAAAATCCATTTAGAAACGTAAGTTAAGTAAGAGTAAGTAAGAGTTTCTTCATTATTCGGGGGAAATGTTTACGTGAATAAAACAAAGAGATCCGGATACAAGCTTACAAGTTTTATCTTCACGAAGTTTATTTTCTAAGAAAAGACGATAATTAAATACAATGGTTCGTATAAACCAGTGGAAACAGCAGTGCCTCGTCAGAGGGCATTGAGATTGTTGAGGAATTGTCAGACAAGGGGCACTGGCGGGTGAGAACTTCGTATATTATACTGTCAAATTCTGCAGAATCGTAAATATTATCCGCAATACGCAGACAAATATTACGCGCAAAAGCTTTCTGACAAAATGCTCAAGAAAGAAAGACGATGTGTATAGATATTAATTGATCTGTAAAATTGGTGGTGGGTCCGTTATTTTCGTCCGATATGGTTTTGTGTGATTAGAATAACTGTCAAAATCACAGAATCACATCGAGGGAATCAGTAGGAAAAATCCGATGTCTCAGAATAAATGAAACAAACTTCTAGGGCTTGTAACATTAAACGTACTTAATATTCAATATTTTAAATTGTTAAAAGACAGTGATATGAAAGTTAATGAGGAAGTAAATTTTCTTATAATATAAAATTGTAAGACAGATTTTGGTCATTTATGACCATGAAGTTTCCCAGCGATCTAAAATAAATAAATAATAATAATAATAATAATAATAATAATAATAATAATAATAATAATAATAATAATAATAATAATAATAATAATAATAACAATAAACTTCTCGGGCATGTAGAGTGTTTCACATTCATCACGCGTTTTGACTATGAATATATAGTGGAATATTTTGCATAACGAAATTACATAAATGATATATTCTTCTGTTGGTCAGGGAACTCCTGACATGCACAGGTTTTCAGCAGGCCCCGTTTTGACGCATTCAGTGAGACTTAATGTACCTGTTGAATATCTGTGATACGGGGTTGACAACCACTCATGAGAAAATGCCACAAGTAATTACTTCGTTGTTTGAGATTTCCCACCGTACGTTGATAAAATGTTATCATTGTCGACTTTTCTACGTGACCAAAAAGTTTGGAACATTTATCCTAAACACACTGTAGAAGAGAAGCTATCGCACGTGTCGTAGGGAGTTCACTCATCAGTTCAGCGCTAACAACGGTGGCGAGAGGCTGTGACAGCGGCGCTACCTTGTTAGTTCAGTCAGCGTCAAGCTGAGCACTCAGTGAGTTGCGAGTGCTCGTGAAGTGACCACAGTGTTTTAGAAAGTAATTCTATCTCTTTAACCAATAGTGTATATAGATAAAAGTGATTTACCGTGCTCTGACCTCGGACAGAGCATTAAAGAAGCGATGCAGGCCGTGAACAACAAAACGCCCGACGTCATGCAACATTCATTGGAGTACCAACAACAGCATCATAGATCAGCAAATACAGACGCAGCAGCATCAACTTTAGGAACAGCATCAACAACTGGTACAATTGCAACAACATCTACAGGACCTTCAAACGCAAGTACAAAACAGTCAACGCTCTAGTTGGCCGCCCTTGCAATAGAGTGCACCTGCCCCAACAGAACAAAGTAAGTCTAAACGACAAAAAAGTGGATCTGTTTCACGATATGCGATCCCTACGGGAAACAATATATATACACATATACATACATACATACATATATATCCGATTATGCACACTTAATGGATTCGCATATAGAGCTTTACGCTGACCACACTGCACTCTTTTCAAAGCATGGGGACATTATGACATCTAAGAATAACTTACAAGACGACCTCGACATATTCAACGAATGGGCAAAGTATTGGAGAATTAAAATAAATCCAGATAAAACGCAGGCAAAAATGTTCACCCTAAGAGATCCCCTCACCCCTCCCGAGATAATTTTGAACAACGAAAATATTCCCTGGGCTACAATGAATACAACAGCCAAATATCTAGGAATGCAAAAAAACACACATGTACATGAAAAAACACAGACAACACCTTCCCAACTTTACGCACCAATAAACAAAAAATCGTCTCTTAGAGATAGAGACCGGTCTATAATTCGTCCAACTATGACTTATGCATGCCGAATATGGGGAAATGCAGCCAAATCTAATATACAATTTTTACAAACTATACCAAATAAAACGTTATGAACTATAATTAAAGCCCCATGGTTCATTTCGAACAAGCAAATCCACCACGAACTATAAATTCCGACAATAAAAGAACACATCACCAAACTGTCCGAAGACTTCTTCAAATCATTCCTCTCATCTCCCAGCACCTCCATATTCAACCTTGGACGCACAGCAGAACCAAACCTACGCATCAATTCTCGCTTTTCTAAAGACAGATTCAGACCACCATAAAACAACAGAAAATCGACCTCAAATAATATGACCTTCATCGAATAAACATAACAACAATCATTCTCTGTATTCTCAATATACTTCCATAATAATTTAAATTATTAAACAAAAACATTTATCGCACCCGCCCAGGGCACCCATAGTAAGGAAATAAACCAAAAGTTATTTATGATTCTATTCACAACCCTGAAAAACATGAATATTCAACAGGATGACAAATTTATAAAAAAGGTGTTCACTGGGAAACCCGGAAAGAAATGAAAGCCATGACTCTGTATGAGCCTTCCACATGCATGGAAAAGCTCTTAGACACCGAGAAATTTTGTTGTAGAAAGTTATCTGGGGTTTTCTTATTGAATAAACCCTCTTACGAATTATAACAGTGCTCAATACATTTTTTCCTACGCTTGTGGTATACCGAAAGATACAAGTATGAATAGCAATTACGAATGATCTCTTCATAAAACTTAACCAGGAATTTATTTTTCAGTAGGTTAATTAGGCTTGCATACACAACACTGGAAAATGTTGAGAGTTCATTATGTGCATTGCTTTGACGCTACTAAGTACGGTCCTGTTCATGCGGACTAAATTTATTGTTAAAATGATTCTTAATTCATTTTAAACCTTTAAAGAATAAGAGAAAAATTGGAAATTTAATTACAAAAATGAAGACACGGGAGGATAAAGTTAAATTCAATTTCATTTTTATATTTTTAATGAAACAAATAATTTATGTCAAAAGTGCATTGAGATATATTTCTACTGCAAAGTTTATTTCATTTAATTTTAATCTTAACAATTCAGTGGTCGCGCTCGAAATAACAACGCTAGTGATCGGCGTGGATTGTAGCAGAAGACCCCATGAAGAAAGGACTAATTAATATTCTGTTACGAGCAAATCGTCTTTTCGTTAAAACACAGACAGGTCTCTGAAATAATAATTAGTTACCAAATACAATATAATTTATTAACTTTTGGACATATTTCAAATGATAAAAAAGCTTCATAAATTTACGTAGTATGCTTTTAAATAAATGTACTCACAAAATATGAGTAGATGTGTGTTTTTGAAATTCTCATATTTCATACATCTTGTGCTCATGATAAACGTTGCCTAATGGACAGTAATAATGGACAGATATTAACAAAATGTTGCAAATTTTTTGAGACTTTATATTCTGAATGTGCTTCATTGTTTGCATTACATAAGCATATTACACAGATTTTATTTCTTTTCTGGGCACATCCATAGCACAGAGTTTACACGTTGTGTTTAATGTTGTTATGTTGCATGTTTTGCTTCGATACAATTTCTTTCAGCTATCGAGATGTCAATTGTGATCTCTCTGACACTCCAGCAACAAAATGTATTCGGAGCAGAGTTTTCAATTTTTCTTTATTGGTAAATTTCGTACATTTCCGTTGATAATAAGTTTTGAATTAGCTATACATCCATCTAGAGTCAGTAAGATATTCCGCAATATCTTTTAGTCCAGAAAAAATGCAAGATAGTGATGCAAAATCAGTTTTTTTACGCGGACTTTAGGAAGAAGCACGACAATAATATATTTCAATTTAAGGCTTTCTTTGCTTACAAAATATTTGTTTTATTTGACAATTCCAAATCTTCGCCTCTGTTGGTATTCATTATCACGCACTGATTCTAGTAATTAGCCATCACCGTCGCCTTCCCCTTCCTAAATATCAATTCGTTTTCTTCTTCTTTTTCTTCTTCTTCTTCTTCTTCTTCTTCTTCTTCTTCTTCTTCCTCTTTCTCTTCTTTCAATATATGATATACTGATTTCACTCGCACTGATTACTTAATGCATAGCATTCGCAAATTCGAGAACTACCATCTTGAATCACCCCTCCCTTCCTGGGCATGAAAGCCGCAGAGACACGGATGACTTCCTCGGACAGAAATTGTAGCGCGAGTGGTCTCGCGGACTACTGTCATAATCCATGCTGTAGCAGAAGATTATCACAAGCGTAGCAGTAATGATTTGAGTTTTTATTTCGCGAATCGCACCATCATGCAAAGTTAATAGCAAATACAAACGAAAATATAGTTAACTCTCATTGAAAACTGCAAATGAGTATGACTGGATTACGACAGTAATCAAGGCGACTTTTAATAACAGCTTATTACTCTGTCGCTTCGTAACACTTACAAAAAGAAGAAATATTGATTATCAATGACGCCAGATAAGAAAAATTGTTTCAGAGAACTGTGTTCCGCCCACAAATTTCACATCTATTATTGCACATGTGTAATGAAAATATTAATTAGACCTGTATGCTGTAAAGAGGAATACATAAAAATAGCAATGAATTAACTAGTAGCATTTCATATCACACAGGTCAGCTGTTTTAATTAAAAAATGCCACAACTTAAATGCAGCTATACAATACTTCTCTCTTTGACAAAGCAGAATACACGTGCAATGGTAGCGCCACAATAGCAACTTGTAAGTATGAAAATGGAGAATATCGTAATTTAAAGTCACGTTTTATGTACGATAACATCTGGACAAGGTTATAGTAGTATTTATTCTCAAATTGAAAAATCATTGATTACAATATGTCCCATAGGGCAAACAAATATTAAAGGTTTCTTGAAAACAAAGATGAGATGTGATTATAGGGCAATCCATTGATTCTTTAACAGTGATTAAATATCCAAGACTAACATTAAATATTTACGTCTCTTGATCATCGAGAAAGTGAAGAGAGATCACAGTTCAAACTCATTATGCTTTCCTTCCAATGAGTTGGAAGAGCCCTCAGACGTTAAGAGTAACAGCTGCTGTTTGTAGATGGCTGAATAAAGAATGTCTCTCGGCAGGACGAAGGGGTAAGGGCGCCCGGAAGGGAAAGAAGTCCTGAGAAGCGAAGAAATACACTAGTGTTCAAAAGGAAGCGTTTCATTAAATTTAAATGCCCGTCGTGTCTGCAGGGAGCTCGGACGCCAGACGTAAACGAGTTCCTTCTAGGCGGCGCGGAGTGCAGTCGGAGGCAACGCAGGAAAGACGCAGGTAATTGGGGCCGCGGGGTGAGGTTGCAGGCGGTCGGGGCCGTGACCGGGGATTGAGGGGCGGGGGCGGGGCGTTCGCCGCAGGTGGTCGCGCTGCGCCAGCAACCCTCGCGCGGGGCGCCGCTGTCAGCACCCTAGCGCCCGTCCCCGTACCCCCGTCCCCGTACCCCCGTCCCCGTACCCCCGTCCCCGTACCCCCGTCCCCGTACCCCCGTCCCCGTACCCCCGTCCCCGTACCCCCGTCCCCGTACCCCCGTCCCCGTACCCCCGTCCCCGTACCCCCGTCCCCGTACCCCCGTCCCCGTACCCCCGTCCCCGTACCCCCGTCCCCGTACCCCCGTCCCCGTACCCCCGTACCCGTCCCCGTACCCCCGTCCCCGTACCCCCGTCCCCGTACCCCCGTCCCCGTACCCCCGTCCCCGTACCCCCGTCCCCGTACCCCCGTCCCCGTACCCCCGTCCCCGTACCCCCGTCCCCGTACCCCCGTCCCCCCGGCCCCGTACTCCCGGCCCCGTACCCCCGTCCTCGAACCCCCGTACCCCCCTCCCCGTCGCCCCGTCCTCGTACCCCCGTCCCCGCCCCACCCCTGACTCCCCCTCCCCGTCCTCACCTCGCTTCTCCCCCGCGCCATACCGCACCCGCCCCGCCCCCCGCTCCACCCCGCCCTTCGCCTGGCCCCCCGCCCCTGCCCACCCCGACCCCGCGCAATGCGCGCAAAAAGAA
The DNA here is from genome assembly GCA_038098605.1 of Gryllus longicercus. Lineage (NCBI taxonomy): Eukaryota > Metazoa > Arthropoda > Insecta > Orthoptera > Gryllidae > Gryllus > Gryllus longicercus. Next base: position 323,691 of record JAZDUA010000782.1, read on the forward strand.
GTGGCGGAATAAAAGCGGGCCGAGACGCGCAGGCGGCTGGCGCTCGCTGTCTCCCGGGACGCTGACCCATTTTGCTCCAATCAGTTGCGCGACATCAAAGGCAAAACCCAATACCCGCGCTGCCGCCAATGTAAACGGCCGGGTGACGCAGTGCGGCTGAGCGAGGCAGAGGGCTGGGGAGCTGGGGGGCTGGGGATACAGGGGGACGGGCAGGGCGAGCTGAGGTGAAAGCGCGCGTTATCAGTGCCCGGGCGATGATTGTGGGGCCCGCGTTGTGTTCGGGGCGCGCGATTGTGACGAGTCAGAAATCTGACTGCGAGGAACGAGGTCAGGTTCGAAGAGCGAATGGAGGTAAGTTGGAAGTCGGAGAATCAAGACAATGGAAGTCACTAAAGGGTGCGCTGGTGAAAAGCGCATTAAGGCAGAACTCTACAGAAAGTATTGAAGAGAAAGAAAATGAAAAAGAGAGAGGAAATGTACTCAGATGCAAAAAAGAAAAGAAGTGAAGACCGTGTGTTGAGAAGAACAAAAAATGGGCACGGTTGTGTGACGTTTGATTTAAGCTGTAGAATGTGTCAGTGTGTCCATATGGAGAAGAAAAAAAATCTGTTTTTCCAACATAGTTTAAGAAAAGTTATTTTCATGCATTAGATGTTTTTACAATCAACAACATTTTATAACTTTGGCTGAATTTTAACATTTGATTCTTTTGAGATCAAAAGGTCATCCGATAGATAAAATCATCTTAGCGAATACTAAAGGCACATATCACAGAAATTAACGAGACAATTGTTAAAGTTACGGAGTTGATTACACTTTTACTTTCTCGCACTTACTTCGTAAGAAGAGAAATTCATGTAATTGTGAATAAATGTGAGTAGTTTTTGCATTATTTTGCCCGAAATATAGGCAATGTTTAATTTTTTAAACTATTTTTTCCTCTAAAGTGGTACCAATGTTTCTCATTAAAGTTTCTTTTCGTATTACCAAGAGACAATAAAAATATGATCCTAAAAAACCGCTCCAAATTTTTCTTCTATTTTTTTCCACGCATAGAATTGATGACTTTCTGCCCAGTGAAGTTCATGAGACGTCCGGCGTCCCTCAGGCAAGGGCGTTAGGGTCGCTCGTTTGCCTTGTGTATTGTAATGATATTAATACCTAAATTGATCAACAATCAAACTTTTCTCGCACGACTGCAATGTGAAAAGAAAAATGAGAGACAAATCCGACATTGATCAAATGCAGGTTACTGAAAACGACGTATTTAAGTAAAGGGGCACATAATTTCAAAATTCGTTCACGAACGCAGAGATCAGATATCGGAAAATTCTTCTTTGTAAATCGAACAATAAATAACTGAAACAATTTACCTGCTCAAGCATTTGAGACTGACAGTGAAAGTGTAAAAACATTTCGAACAACATAGCGATGTAAATTATTTATGTAATGTTTTGTGTTGCACGCCTAGCGTGATTTCGTTTCGATTTGTTTTTCGTTTTATGTATATTGTAATAATTCTTAAAAATCTACCACCAAATGTTAAACCCTAAGTAGATCATATATCTGTTTATCTTATTTGCATAGTTGTCTAATCATATTTTTACTTTTTGTTTAATTATTGTTATTTTATTTGTATTGTTTATGTTTTTAATATTTGTAGGTATTGCTTGTTCTAATGTTTTTGTACTTTTTTTAATAACTCACACCCAATGTACGCTGATTTGCAATAAATTATTATTATTACTCTTATTATTATTATTACTCTTCTTCTTATTATTATTATTATTAAAAATAAAGGATGCTTAAAAGAACGACGCAAATATTATTTACGTTGAACTCTGTGAACATTCAAAAATTGCAAAATAGAAGTAATGCAAGACAATATGTGTTGCAATAATCTAAGTAGTAATTAAATTAAAAACATTCTAATAATTTTACTAAATCTATTAATTTAAATTGCAATTAATCTACTATTCTAATACTTTGTCATACAATATTCTGAAATTTAAAATATATCAAAAAATTATGTACCAATACATTATTTTAAATCACGTATAAATAGCATCGTGTTTTTTTCTAATCCTGCTCGTAGTTATCATGTATTGAGTAAAATTATAATTTAATTTGATAGTATTCATTCCATAATTGATGAATGCGGTCGAATACCGGGTCGAGTTCTATTTATTCCAACAGTGAAATTTCTATTTTAACAAGGCTTCATGTATCATGTGTCAGGGCATATTTCATCGAAAAGTGGCTAGATAGACCGGGATGCCCAATTTATGTGAGTGAGTCTCTAGTGGAACAACCGGACCCGTACAGATCACGGGAAAAACTACAGCACAATATTATTTTTTGAATACACATACGCCAGGTTTGTCCCTGCTAATTACACTTGTGATTATCCAACAAAAAATGTATTTTTTATTAAAATAAATACTTTTTTTGCAAATTGAATATTTTTTCAAAACAAGATTCTCAATAACTGAACAAACACATTATTTTGCAATACTAAAATAACCTTGAATTTATTCTTTAACAATACTTAATATCAATGCCCCGGAATCACATGTATTTATCGCTTCTTTTATATTACATTTTATCACTCGCCGCTGATGATTCTTTCGATTATTATCTCTAGTTTTATTTATATCACTTTATCAAGTCATCAATGATAAATTTATGTCGTTTGCTGTTTACATTCATATCAGTGGTGGAAGTATTTGGATTATACGTAGCGAGCACTTGTTAACTTTGACAGCGAGACACTACAACTACCCCGATTTATTGATTAACATTTTCCAGCACGTCGTCTACTATGGTATTTATTGTAGTGAATGTTTATCCCGGGAGATTGCGGAGATTCCTACCACGCTGAATGGTGAAATCGGACACCGACCTACATGTCTGACCGCGGGGGATTTCCTTCTTCAGGTACTTTCCCTGTTGAACACCATCCCAGCCGGAAAAGCTCTAATTTTCCGACTTGGTCGCCCGACAAATGTGGAAATTTAGTGCCGACAAGTGTAAGTGTATGTGTAAGGGAATAATATAGGACGAAGCAGGAAAGATCGTGCTCGGTCCGTGTCCCATTTCTTTCTTGTTAGGGTACCAACTAAGGCGTTCACCAGGTATTGATCGGAGAAACCACGGAAAATACCCATTAGAGAGCATCCGACCGCTAGAATAATTTTCCTCCTGGCAGCAGCTGATTTCGCTCTAGGTACATAGCTAGTGTCGGAAATCCACCACTATCGTGACTCGAACCCTAGTCAGATTCGCTTTAGCTCAGAGTCCCCTTCCGCAGCATCGCTGCACACACAGAGGCAGCATCTATCGCCGAACCGCAAACAGTCACTTCCAGTGAAGTGAAGATTAACATTAGCAGTTAAAACCTTCTTGCACTAATCTCCTTATGAAGTCAATACATTTTGATCAATTGCTCCATATTTCGAATTTAGAAAGGACGAGCGGGTAACTTAAATTTCGAATGTACTCCAATCTCGTTGAAATCGCAGGTCTGTGTCAACATCGTAGCGCCGTGCAACTTCCAGTAATTTACTGTTAGTAAACAACTTCCAGTTCCACTTTCTTTTTTGTTATAAAAATAGGAGAGTTTGAGAAAGTCCATAACACGTTTTAAAGAGTGTGGAAGCGTCGCGCTGATGGTGTTAGCACGGGCGGCGGGCGCGGGCCGCGTCCGTGCCGAGGGCGTGGGCGGGGGGTGACGGGGTGGGGGCGGTCGCAGGAGGGGGGGGCGTGGCGCGCCCTGCGCGGGGCCGGAACCGGGGCGAAATTTCCGGCGCGTCGGCGCTAGCGCGGTGCGCTGCGCCGCGCCGCGCTGTGCTGTGTGTCTATGTGCTGCGGTGTGCGCGGGCTGTGTGCAGCAGCGAGCGGCGCCCGCTGCCGCCGCCCACGTCCCCGCAAACGGCCTCTGCAGCGGCGTTCAGCCGGCGGATGCGTCGCCTATCCCAGGCGTTCTGCGCGCACTTCCGTCGCGTGCCCCCCTCTCCCTTCGCGCCACACATGGCGCCCCGGCGCAGGACTCTGCGCCCGCGCGATCTTCGACGATCCCTCATTGTCCGCCTCTCCCCCGCCGCCCCGGCGCGCGTTTCCGGCTTCCTGCCCATTGTGTCTCCGCAGCGCACTGCCCGCACCTACGGGCGATTCTACTTGTGCATCATCGCTTTCGCCAAGCCTAGTGATAACGAAAGCCGTTGACCCGCTACGTTCCTTTCGTGTTTATACGTATAATCATTCAACTGCACTCATTCAAAGGGAATAACGAATGGTCGTTTCTTAAAATTATGCGAATATTCGAAGTTTGTCTTGTTGGACTTCATGCTCAACAAAAAATATTATTATCTAAAGTCATTTAATCTCAGTGAAAACAACGTGTAGAATTTAACCGTCAGTATCTATTTAAAATAATTTAAAAGAACTGTTTCGATAATGTTTCCTTTTCACTGTAATTATTAGCACATACATTATCGTTAATTTATTCCAGAGTATCCACATAATTTCATATATGTTTGTTTTAATTTAAAATGTGCATTTTTTCCGTCGATTTATTAGTTTCAATTTATAGATACCGAATAGTGTCCATATAATCGTTTCATCAATACATTATGAATTAAACGCATCTTTTGAAGTATTAACAATGAAAAGTTTTTAATTGGTTCTATTGAAAAATGGGCCGAATCAATTTTATGTTAAATCACATTTTAAAATACTATAACATATTTGCTTGACGTGAATTTCAAGAAGAGAATATAGCAATCCTAATGTTTTCCGCTGATATTCTTTTTCCATTTTATCCAGGAAATAACTGAAACGCTCCCACATGCAGAATTCAAAACGAATGAATCGTTAGCAGAAATTCGCACACAACGAGAACTTTACCTTTTAATGTTTGATATATTTATATTACATTGTATTTTTTTCCCTTTCCAAGTAAGCAAGTGTATTTCTATCGATTATTGAGCACTTATTTTGAAAAAAGAATAAAATTGGACGGGAAAATCCAAGCAATTAAATTGTCTAAAATTATTTGAGGTTTAACCAGTACATATTACTTCAAGTACTAGACATTGAAAAGAAACTATGCATCATCAACCATGTGAGAGGCGTCTGTAGCTTCGTTAGTCACCTAAGAACTTAAAAATGTTCAAAAGCACGAAACCATTTCGATTTTAGAAGGTAGATTTTCCGGGCTGGTAGGCCGTGGTCCAGTTGGCATAGTTGGGCCAAACGTTTCGCCCACGTCTGCGGTGGACATCTTCAGTGGCGGCAGGGTCGCGGGCACAGTGTCCGGGGCGGCGGCTGGCTGGCGACTGGCTGGCGGCGGCTGGCGTGGACGAAACGTTTGGCCCAACTATGCCAACTGGACCACGGCCTACCAGCCCGGAAAATCTATCTTCTATTGACTCCGGCCGTGAAAGCCTACGATACTATATTTCGATTTTGGCTGAAAAGTAAAAATATTTGATTGTTTTATTCTACCTATTTTCATATTGCTCGTACCCACTTAATTCTCATACTCATTGCTTCATAGCTTACCACACAATTTAAGATATGCAATAGCAAGGTTCCAAGGAAGAAGGCCGTCCGCAATTAAATATTTACTATTCACATATTGCGACATGTGTGGTTTTTTTCAGCAGGAGTTTTGCTGCTACAGACTACCAGTTCATTCATCTCTTCATTATATTCAGTCAGTAGTATTTCAAAATCCAGAAGGAAATGGCACAACAGAATTACACTGTGTAACTCAATTTTTGTGTAACTCGATTTATTCTGCTAAACAAAATTGAATAGGTGTAGAAACAATTGTAATGATCTGAATTCAAATAAGAAAATCGTGTAATATTGTCTGGGATCTTTTTTACAAAATGTACTGAAGGTTCCAATTGTTATGAAAGTTCTCCTTTTTCACTTTTTTAAACACCCGGAACAATGTATTGCATTACCAAATATGTCAACTGTCTATTTTTCTGCAAGCTAAAATACATTATGTATGTAAAAATATAATCATCCAATACAAACATGTTTTTTACTTTCTTCTAAGGTACTTCGTAAGAAGAGAAAGTTATGTAATCGTGTGGCGGAAAAAGGCGAATTTTGGGAAGAAAAACTCTTATTGCCGAGCCCTGGTAAAAGAGGGGATAAATCCAGTTGCTAAATATAGAAAAACATTTCTCTAACACGTAGTGTAGACAGAATTCTTTTTTGTGGGTCCTTGATGCCGAAAACTCGATTGACGACAAAACGGCTGTATATCCGTCTGTGATCCATGGTAGCGCCTAATACGTTCTGCCGATTTTCTCCAAAATTGATATTTCCTGATCAATATGAACGAACTAGAGACTTTGGGAGTTTCAAACGAGTAATTTGATTTTTGAGGTAGTTTTTTAAAATTGTTATATTCGCAACACACACATGAACATTTCGATAGTTTTAATTTGAATTCGTTTTATTGTCGCCAGTTAAGAATCTTCAGATTATTAACATCACTCATGGATCATCCAAAATAAATGTTATTATTAAACGAAATTATTATTTAAGAATGGAAAGACAATTGAAAGTTACTCAAGCTACTATAGAAGTCTTTTATTTCATTATTTGGAAATTAATGAAGACATTTCTTATTTTCCATTAAGACTTTTCCATAATGCTTTTCGTGAGTAAAATGTCGATTATGACACGAAAAAAAACTCAAAATGCCTTATTTGAACTACCTTGTTTGTACAAAGTCCATTTATGTTTTTCACGAAGGGCACAGAATGTCTGACATCAGTGAATAGTCCTATATTTAGGTCTCCTCTTCAATGCGATGGGGTTACTTTTAAAACAAAGAATGTTTGCGCAGCACATGAATGACTGGACGGCAGCAACCATATAGGAACGTTAGTAATAGATTCTCATTTCACGTATCCTCCAAAACAATACATCCCGTTCTTTGGAAGAAGTGAATTGTTTCAGGACTCGTCCACACAAATCCTTCTGAAAGTTGTGGATTTGAGTTGTGAAACGGTTTTCAAGTCACTTTGAAAGGGCCACATATTTCTCGTTTGTGCAGCGACGACAGTATCTGTTTTTGCAGCGCGCCCGCAACATTTACCAGAGAGGCCGGCGCGCTGCAGCACGACGATCTTTGGCGGCGGCGCTGGAAATTGTAAACATTTGGGGAGGGCGAGCGCAAACAGACGCGGCGCTGGGGGCTGCGCTCGGGGCTCGCGGAAGAAGCGCCCGCGGGATGCGCGCCGGACGCCCAGGACCGGGCGGCACGGGATGAGGACGGGGCGGGGGCGAGGACGGGGGCGGGGGCGAGGACGGTGGCGGGGGCGGGGGCGGGAACGGGGAGTAGGTCGGAAACGGGGTCGGTATCGGGGTCAGGGACTGTGACGGACGGTGCGAGGGCGGGGATGGGTGTGGGAAAAGGGGACCGGGCGGGTCGGTAAAGAGAGTGGGGACGACTCTCGAAGGGAGCTGAAAGTGAAGACATGGATGAGTGATGGCGCGGCGACACAGAAGCAACGAATAGCGGGAGGGCAGGCGCGAGACAGGGGAGTCTGTGATGGCTTATTTCTGTTCTACAGGAACACGTCACTAAGGACAATTTCAGCAAACAGGGTGTATAGCAAAGAATAATGTTGTTCTCGATAGTGCTCCAAATGCATAATATACATGCACAGTGTATCGCATTGCGGTGATATAAATACTAGTTATACCTGAGTCTGCTAACCATCCCTCTGGACATTGGTAAGACCCTCATACACACGTTTAAATTTGGAAAATGGCGGATGAAAATATATAGTCGCCATTTGCACGACGCTATTGGTGAGCTATTGCCTGAAGGCACATTTTACTTGAAGTTTTTCACATTGGTTATATTTATGAAGACTGACCATCTGTGACTGCGGTGGTTTGTTTGCAATCATATATAATATGCCGAATGCGATAATGAATGGCAGCATTGACAACTAATAGACCGGGAGCCACCAAGAAAATCCATTAACGATAAGCTCAAAGCTAAAACTTTTTGAGAAGTTGGCCCGTGTTGTGAGGAACAAGGAATCGCAAGTATGGCGGCCTGTAGCTGTCGGCGTTGCGCTGCACAATTTTATGAATGTGTCGAAAAAAGCTATGCCATTGAGGAATGCAGATAATTCTTGTTGTATATTGTTCATTAGATAGCCAAAGTGTGAAGGAGTTGTATGCCATACCGACATACCGATGTGGCGTCAAACTGTACCCCATAATGAATTCAAAGCGTTGTTTGTTTAATATCTTCTTGTATTACAAGCTCAAAGCTATTTTTGGTTTCTAGTAAATTATTTTTTACTTCGCCTTACAGTTGCGGCGTACTAAGTACTCGCTATACTGGTTCACAGATATCAAACTTATCAGTAATCCATGTAAAGTTCTCCCCACTAAAACTAGCGGGTGAAATTATATCTTTAATTAATATGAGAATTCTATTAATTATGAGATATATAATTATTTATTAGAACTTGGCATTTCATAATCACCCCGATTTCTTGCATTAATTCCATTGGCTCTCCGCACACAAGTATACTGGAAAGAGAGGTTTGCAATGTCTCCTTCGATTGTTTGCTTCATACACTGAATGCCGAGGGCAAATGTGATACGCAGCCTCGGTAGCGCCTCAAGGCGATAAACGGTGCGAAGGAGAGAAATGATTGTCTTTACAATTTCTTCGAAAAACAAACAAACAAACAAACAAACAAGAGTGGTAGTTTCGTGGAATTATTACAGTAACAATTTCTGTCTTACAGCAACTATTGCAGGTTTTTAAAAATTCAAACTTTCATTTTTATACGGTCTTCAATTTAATTTTTTTACGGTCTTCAATTTCGTTACAAGTCACAATCCCTTAGAAATACAGGAGATTCTTGACTTTAATGGTGCCATCGGGAGACAAAACCGAAAGCACGCCCTATGTAGAATTCTGTGCCCTTTTGAGTATGATGAATACATTCAAGGAAGTTTGTTAGTACAACCCTCGTAAGTGGACACGTGATATAATCACGCCTTTGCCACCTTGATGCGTGAAGTTGGGCGATATGCCCACGCTTATTCTCCTTACCAAGACAAGGCAGTGATAAAAAGTGCCCAAAATACTGAACCTGTTTTTCAAGTAAAATCAGTGTAATTTACACACCCGATAAAAATACTTTTCAATGATTTTAATTTTAATGTCTAAAGACAAATCTGAAAGTGCCACACCATTTGGATGTCTCGAGCGCGAGAAATTAACCTCTAAAGTTGTAAAACTTTTAAAGGTGTGACGTATAACACGTACACGTGCCATACTTGGCTTGGTGCCATAACCCTGGCTAACTGCTCAAAAAGTTTCAGCTTTGAGCTTATCATACGCGGAGTTTTGTATCATACTGGCTCGCGGTCTATAATATACTATTTATGATTTTTACTTTGTTTCCAATAATCTTTAATAAGTAGTAAGTTATTATTCATTTCTGAAAATAAACTACGAAAAGATGAAATTAAAATTAATACCGAAATTAGAATCAGTACTTTCTGATCGTAATCTTTCGTAATTGATTGAAGAAATTTAATTCTTACAATGAAAGATGAATATTATTTTGCAACGTAAACAATTTTCCTCCATACGCATAAGAATTGAAAGTATCCTTATACTCCTTACATACTTATCCTTATCCTCAACCTTATCCTCATACCTCTACAGGAAGCAGAGATACAAATTGTACTGACATGTCAGGTTCTGATGAACGAAATATACCCTTACAAATAATTAATAATTGCATACTTCGTCTAACAGAGATAGAATATAACAGGGTGTGCGCGCAGTTGATTGAAGAAAAGGGCTGACTCATTAGACTGAAAACATGCCTACATGCACGTCTGCACACACACACACACACACACACACACACACACACACACACATACTCGGGCGCTAACGAGCTCTGCGCGGCGAGAATCTGGGGATGTGGCCAGAATGGCCTACTGCGCTTCGACACCGCAGAGACTGCACCGTCAGGAGCAGAGTCGCAGGGAGCAACGTGAGAGGCATTGGGCAGTAAAGCCCAAGTGCAGCTGGGCGGGTGAAAAGCTGGGCGCGCAGGGCGAAGTTAGGCCACAGACCCCGCACGCAGACGCCCATATACCGCGCCCATCAGTCGGCGCAGAGCGCCTTTGCAAGCAGGGCTGACTCGACGCGTCGGGGCAGAGTCGGGCGGCGGGGAGGCGCGGGGCAAGCACGAGAATAGTAGGGTGGCCGATTAGAGAGCGGGGAGAGCGGGGGGAGAGGGAAGGAGCAAGGCGAAGCGGAAAGAACTGAGGAGGGGAAGCGGACGACGATGGGAGCGTGGAGCGGGGGCGGGGGGCGTGAAGCGGGGGCGTGGAGCGGGGGCGGGGAGCGGGGGCGGGGAGCGGGGGCGGAGAGCGGGGGCGGGGAGCGTGGGCGGAGAGCGGGGGCGGGGAGCGTGGGCGGAGAGCGGGGGCGGGGAGCGTGGGCGGAGAGCGGGGGCGGGGAGCGTGGGCGGAGAGCGGGGGCGGGAAGCGGGGGCGGAGAGCGGGGGCGGAGAGCGGGGGCGGAGAGCGGGGGCGGAGAGCGGGGGCGGAGAGCGGGGGCGGGGGCGGGGGGCGGTGCGGAGAGCGGGGGCGAGGAGCGTGGGCGGGGAGCGAGGGCGGGGAGCGAGGGCGGGGAGCGGGGAGGCGAGAGCGGGCGAGGGCCGGCCGGGCCACGACGGTGCGCGAGCGCGATAAGAGGGCCGGCAACGGCCAGCGCCCGGCGCGCGTCCCCGCCACGTCGCTCGCTGTCAATTAAATTTTCCACCCGAAGGAACACACAGATCTGGAAACTTCTGCATCAGGTGGCGTTATTAGATTGAGCCCGCGCAAATTTCAGCGCGCAGCGCGCCAGCGACACTAAAGACATAAATTAGAGCGGGGCGTTGTGCCAGTGATCTCTCGTGAAAGCAGCCATTTGCATAACCAGATGGACGTGTGGCTCGGCGAGGTCGCAGTGGCGGCGGTGGAGCCGCGGACGCGGACGCTGTGGCAGTGTAAAACCCAGCTTCCGACCTCTGCACACCCGGGCTACTTCCCACATTTAGCAGAGCACGCCAAGTAGCTCTGATTGCTTCTGACACGGCCTTGACTTAGAAATATTTTATACTAACATTTTATTTTAAAATTTACAAATACAATATTGCAAGTTATTAGTTTATATTAATTAGTAATATTATATGTGTACATTTTAGTATTAATACTGTGTATTTTACCCATTATTCCATTCTC